>CM031617.1:12052749-12055249 GCA_018398815.1 Conus ventricosus
CGACACTAAAAACCCAAACCAAAAAAAATAATTTCAAAATCTATGCCCACTCCCTCTCTCACCCCCCCCCCCCCCCCACCCCCCCCCTTTCTCTCATAGGACGCGCGTATCGCACGATTGACACGAGGCTCTGACGAGGAATATTTTACGTCACGATAAACGCGTGACGCCTCTCGTTCTCACCGGCCTACCTCCCCCTCCCCCTCTCAACCCTCCTTCACCCCACACGCCCCCCCCCCTCTCAACCCTCCTTCACCCACAGACTTACATCAAAGTTTATTTATAGCTCCGTGTCCTTCACCCCACACGGGGAGTTTCCCGACACGGAAAAGTTCATTTACATTTTTTGTGGAACGACCCCGTCTCCCACTCACCCCCTCCCCTTCTATCCCGTGAAACAAAAGCGCGACTCCTCTGCCGTGCCGCCCCCCCTCCCCACCCCTCTCTCTCTCTCTACCCAGTGACACCAAGGCAATCGCCAAACCTCCCTCCTTCTCCCCCCCCCCCCCCCCCCCCCCCCCCCCCCCCCACGGACGCATACATTAAACTGGCCGTGGAATATGCCGATTAAGTTCAAACGGTTCCCGAGACAACTAGTGATACGACTAGATCCCTCCCCCTCTCACCCCTGAGGTATGAGTGACAGGTTGTCAAACTCGAAGTCCGCAGTTAGACTCCATATATATATATATACCAGACACACAGGGGATAACTTCTTAACTGCTTTATCATTACTTGACATATTTCGACATGGAATACGTCAGTGTCGTTACTGCTTCTTCTGATAACTTCACTGACCCCTCAAGACTGCCTGTAGTCCGGACCGGTGGAAGACAAAAGAGACAACTCGAGAAGTCGTGGGACAATCCTGGTATCCTCGTTGATCTCCAGTCATTCACTGTTCATTCCCAGGAAAAGTGAGTTGGAACTATGTTTTACTTTTTTCGGATCTATGTATTGATTTTATGTATGCTGTGTGCGTTAACATTGTAAATTTGTACAATTGCTTAGCAACATGTATCAAACTGAATGATTATTTTGTGTAGGAGTTGGCTTGCCACCATATGGCACAAGCTCTCTCCCAGTAGTTATGATTCTTTGTTTACTCTCTGATCACTGTTCTTTGTGTTTACCTTGACTTTGCCAGTAGGCAATTTTGTCTGTTAAGATAATAATTACATGATTAATTATGGTTAGGAAAACAGTATGCCTGTGCTAGGTTAAGAACTGCTACCCTCATTTATAAATACTGGTGATTGTTGGAATGATTTATAGTGTATGACTTTTAGTCTACACCACATGTGTACTTGGACTCAAGAGTGGCCCAAGTCAGTATGATTTAATTCATAAGAAACATGGAAGAGTTGTTTGACTGAAACTATGTAACCTAGTATTACTGTCTCCTACCCTTTTGTAAGCTTAACTTAGCCTTTAAACAAAAGTGGAGATTAATAGTTATGGCAGACACTCTACCACAGAGAATATTTTGCTGGCTGAGTCTCGCACCTGTGCTGAAAGTGCACCAGGGTAAAATGTGAGCACTCGACAAACCAGCCATCAGATTCTCACCTACAGACCAAGTTCTCTTATCGCAGAACTGGGATCCTAGCCAGGCCAACCTGGTTACCTTATCCTGAGCACGCTACACATTGCAGCTGTACCAGAAGCTGGACTTCGCCCAACCCCAGGGTGACACCAGACAACCAACAGGAGCTACACCAGTGGGGCAGTCACCAACCACAGGAGAGATCAACTACTCTCTCCGAAACAAAGCTAAGTTAGCTTACCACCTGGACTCAAAACGATCAGACCCTTGCCCTCACTTTATGATGAGACAGGGGAGACTCTGTCTATGAGTATCTCTTTGGTTACATTCAGTGTAACTTAGACAGACCCCCTGTATGCCAACTTAAAACTTGCTGTGCACTGAGTGTAAGCGAGTAAAGTAGGAGTGAGGGAGGGCCCCTCATTGTGGTAGTCCCATGAAAAGTTAAACCCTAGCCTATTCAGAGTTGACATGCCAATACTTACCAATGTGTAAGCAATAAAAGTTGATGTGTGAAAGTGCACGTACCTTGTGTCAGTTCTCTGTGTTCAATCAAATGTTGAATGTTTGAACTTCTCTCTTTCAATTCTGTCTCTCGGAGCTACAAGTACTTAGATTATATGAGTACAAGCCTAAGGAAACCTATCACAGAGCCACTGTTATGTATTTTGCCCAGTCCCGGAATTAAATAAAAATTTCTTCGATGACTAGTACCGGAAAGTTGCTCCTTCCACCACTAGCAGAGTGAGAACACACCGAATCGTTACAACAGCATTAAGAAAGAAAGAAAAGGCAAAAAAAATAAAAATAAAAAAATAAAAAAGATGGAATCTTACTTCGCTGCTCTGTATTCACATGCATCGTCTTTTCCATGCGACTTTGCACTTTAAGATTATCCATCTCTGTGTCACATGAGAACGACTATATTCTGAAAGACCCTGCTTGAGCGTTAAA
>CM031617.1:12065249-12072749 GCA_018398815.1 Conus ventricosus
TGAAAGAAGGAAGTAGCAGAAAGAAGGTACAGTACTAAAATAGGAAAGTACAGAAGGAGCGAGACAAAGAAGAAAAAGCACATTGGTAAAGAAAGACAGAGGGAAAAAGAGAAAGAAGGGAATGAAGTTGTAAAGAAGGTCAGAATAAAGGCAAGACAGAGGGAAAAAGAGAAAGAAGGGGATGAAGTAGTAAAGAAGGTCAGAATAAAGGATGGAGATACCGTGTGGTGAGGAGAGGAGAAAAGGAGAGAACCCAAGAATGAGAGAAAGTGGTTAACAAGGGAAGAAAGAAAGAAGGATGAAAGGAAGGAATGAGATAAAATAAGGAGGAAGAAAGTGGTCATTTAGCAAAGAAGGTTAATAAAGAAGTTAGTGAAGAAAGAAGGAAAAAAAAAAGAAAATGACAGAGAGAGAGAGAGGAGGGGTGTGAGTGGTAAGGTAACAGCTCGGCTAAATAGCGAGGGGGATGTTGTATTCCACTGGTGGGGATGGAGGGTGGGCGATTGAATGGCATGTGGGAGTAGGCATCGTAAGGCTGACTAACAGACAGACAGAAACACACACACACACACACACACACACACACACACACACACACACACACACACACACACACACACACACACACACACACACACGCACGCACGAACGTACACACACACACGCACGCATGCACGCACGCCACACACACACACACACACACACACACACACACACACACACACACACACACACACACACACACACACACTCCTTATTTTATCTCATTCCTTCCTTTCATCCTTCAAATATTAAATTTCTTGGTGTTTATATAACGTCTAAACTCTCTTGGAACCTGCATTTAGAACATGCTGTAAATCAAGCAAGAAAGTCATTGAACCTTATAAAAGTCATAAGCAAACAAAGCTGGGGTCAAGACACAAATACATTAATTCATTTGTCCTCTGCTTTAGTTAGATCTAAATTGTCGTATGCACAAGAGGTTTTCTTTAGTGCTCCAAAATATCTATTAAAAAAACTGCGGAGCATAGATTGTAAAGCATATAGAATAGCCCTTGGCGTTCCATTTCATGGTTCCATCATAGGATCTTACCATGAAGCAGGTGTTTTGCCTCTTGATGATCAGCGAAAATTAGCCTGTGCTAAATACATTTTAAGATGCTCTACCATTCAAAACTCAAACCAAATGGAACTTGAAATTAGGTCCGATATTCATTTTCCTAAGCGTGCAAAACGTATCCGATCTAATAAAACTATTCTTACATTTTCTTCTAAACTATTGACAAAATTAAACACTAATCAAAAGAAATTAGCTGCGCGTTTTCCAATAAGTCCCATCCCAAACTGGTAGCTTTTTAAGGCAAAGTTTGATTATAACTATACAAAATTGTCCAAGTGTGATAACATCAATGTTCTTGCATATGAAGCTAGATCCCATATGAATGATTTTTATCTAAATCATCTAAAAATCTTCACTGATGGTTCTTTATTAGACAATCAGGCAGGCTGTGGTTTTGTCATCCCCACTTTAAAAATTGAGAAATCTTTTTACCTTGGTAAGGACTTCTCCATTTTCACAGCTGAATTAATAGCAATTTTAATGGCTATTCAGTATGTCATTGATACACCATTCAATTTCTATGGTGCACTCTTTTGTGTAGACTCTAAATCAGTTCTCCAAGCTTTAGAATCAACAAATCCGAAAAACCGGGCTGAAGTCATCACAGAAATTAATGTACTTATTCATGTTCTTATATCAAGGGGTATCGCAGTTGATTTTTGTTGGATCCCATCTCATTGTTCAATATCTGGAAATGAATGGGCTGATCGTACAGCTCGGGCAGGTGCAAAAAAATCTTTTAAATCCAAGGATATTCCCATTCTTTTAAGTTTACAAGAGGGTTACTCTTTATTACAAAAGTTTCTTTTGAAAATTTTGAAAAGATATATAAAGACTACATGCTTCCCAAAGTACATAAGCCTAATTCTTCAATAAAGTGTTGTTTAAACGCTCGATCGCAAAATTTTTCAAAACAGGATTCATTAATAAATTATACATTTTATCAAAAAAATGTCAATAAACACCCAAAACACCGCAAAAAAATTGTTTCACTTTTTTACAGACTTAGGTTAAACGCTTTCAAAACCAAGTTCATAAAAAACGTCCAATGTGTATGCGGGGCTGTTGATAGTTGTACAACAACACATATTTTGTACTTTTGTCCTTGTTTTGAATCAGCTCTATCAAAATTCAGAAAAGATGAATCTAAATGCATTTTCCAAGAACCTGTATTTCTTCTGAACTTTGTTCAGAACTTAATGATAAGTCCAGTCGGCTCGTTTTTATGATTTCTGCGTATTTTAGACTGTTTTTTTTTTTGACTGTTGCAGTTTGATTTGTTAATGTTGATTGTTCGTATGTAGTATTTCCACTAATATTTAACACACACACAGGCGCACACACACACAAGCGCGCGCACACACACAAGCGCGCACACACACATGCACACACACACGCACACATACACACGCAAGCACGCATGCATACTACACACTCATACACATATACTGTCTAATATCACTTTAAAGTGAAAAGACGTTAAATCGAAGAACAACAACAACACACACACACACACACACACACACACGCTCGCACGCACGAACATACGTACACACACACACAAACACACACACACACACACACACGCACGCACGCACGCACTTACGCACGCACGCACGCACTTACGCACGCACACACACACGCACGCACGCACGCGCACACACACACACACACACACACACACACACACACACACACACACACACTTTCTTGCATGTCATCGCTGGCGGTCTTCCAAAACAATTATGAATCAGCCGCCGCAGTATATTGTTCGTTCTTCATGTGTATGTCTGTGACTCATCTGCGCTGAAGCCGAGTGCTAGGCGGTGTCTAAAGGCCGTGTCACGCCACGCGATTCGGTCGCCTGATCTTTCGCCGTGCCATTGTGCGGGCTTCAAGTCCCACTCACTGGCATTCTCTTCACAGATGGCGAGGTTAACCCCTCACCTGGCATATCCATTGTCCTCTTTTCAGCTGGTTTCCTCACCCCCCCCCCCCCCCCCCCCCCCCCCCCCCCCCGATGATTTTTTTCTTTCTTTTTTTTTTCAGCTGATGTCCCGTTTCTTGCAACTTGAAAATTTCTTCAAGGCCACCTGCATTCCATAATTTTTTTTTTTTTTCGATTGATAATAAAGAAATCTGATTGAAACTTTTTTTGGGGAAAAAAAAAGATTTGAAAGCAGCAAATCTGATATTTTATTTTATGAAACAGGGACTGTTTCTTTTTTCTCTCCCCACCTTCCATCGTACCTATGTACTACTCCTCCATACTCGTTTTTTTTTTTTTTCGTTTTTTTTTTCTTGACCTGTTCAGGGAGTTGGCAGGCCTGGTCAAGTGAATCCTAACACCTGCTCCTACCAGTCACAAGGAAGGTGACAACTGGGTGAATCACCTGCCCGCATAGACACACACACACATACGCACGCACGCACACACACACACACACACACACACACACACACACAGATCGTTCGATCGATAGATAGATAGATAGACAGATATGCTGATAAATATGAATGAATGAAAAAAGAGGAATTTTAAACAACCTTGTTTCTAACTCAGGTATGTTGGTATGTTCTGTTAAATGTCCACTTCATTTTCTACACAAACCAGTGAATGCTGTCTTTAAGGCCAGAGATCAACAAGAAGAAAGTGTTTTCTGATTGTATTCAGCCATTAGTCCTCCCCACAAACCAGAACTGATAATGTCCTGTGATTGGTAGCAATGTTCACCTGACCCTGTCGTTGGCAGACCAGGCCTTACGGCCGTTGGTAATCGAACGAACCATTGTGATTCTGGATCGTGAACTGATGACACAAATCATAGTATCTGTCCTAACTGAAGACAACGGTCCACAGTCTAGCTGGCAGACTGAGATCACTGAATGACGACCAACTACAGAGCCATTCTTCGTTGAAGTGTGAACATCATTTCTATACTGAGATCACTGAATGACGACCAACTACAGACCAGTTCTTCGTTGAAGTAGTGAACATCATTTCTAGACCGAGATCACTGAATGACGACCAACTACAGACCAGTTCTTCGTTGAAGTAGTGAACATCATTTCTATACTGAGATCACTGAATGACGACCAACTACAGACCAGTTTCTTCGTTGAAGTAGTGAACATCATTTCTATACTGAGATCACAGAACGACGACCAACTACAGAGCCATTCTTCATTGAAGTGTGAACATCATTTGTCAGGGGAGCGAACGCAACCTGAAATAGCACCGCTGGCTGGTGGTGGACTAAGTATGTTATTGAAGCCTACTGGTTGTTTGGAATTATTTTTGCAGTGGCTTTAAAACCGATTTTAGCAGTCTGTTTGTTCGAAATTACACACAATTATTTCTAGAGCTTCTTTTGTTTGAAATTAAACACAATTCTTTCTAGAGCTTCTTTGTAAACTTGAACAGTTTTGCCATTCTGAATGAAAATAGTTACTAACGAAAGAGAATGGAATTGACTTTAACCAACCACAAACTGATTTCCGTCACAGGAGAGTTGTCACAAATCGAATCCCATTAAAGGAGAGTTTTTGCCTTCACTGTTCTTTGCGAGAACCCAAACAATTCCCCAGTCATGTGGAGCGACGTTTTGCCCATGGCGACCCCATGCTCACCGAGGCCCCCAAAGCTGAACTTTCTTGGATCTTGAATCAAAAGACCGGGCAGTGAAGAACAAAGCCAGCATTGCCGACCTGGCAAACTAGAGGAACCAGACTCACGATTCTTTCAAATTCTTTTCAGGGAAGAACGGCTCTAACTTTAACCCATTCAGTGTCAGCTCCAGTCAGCCGCGTTGCGCTTCTTGTCTGCACTAACTCAAGGCATGCTACCGTCAGGTTGATAGCTGTTTGTTGTGGAGAGAGGAAATAGCACATTTTACAAAGTCAGCTACAATCAGGTCGCTCTGTTTTGCGCAAAGAAGCGAGAGAATTGGTGGATAAATAACGGGGATTTACACCATTTTAGAGAGAGTGATCTGAGATGTGGCCGGGTAATGCTGGAGTTTGGGAATGACAACAGGAGGGATCAATGAAGGGGCATGGTGTTCTGGTGGTCTGTCCAGTCTGTGTGCTGTTGGTCGGCAGGCAGAGGACAACAACGTCTTCACTGACCACAGTCGAATCTAGTTCCTCCACGGTTTTTGCAGGCATGCTGGCTGCGATGGTCGTTCCCAATCTGAGGTCTGTGAGGTGGTCGTTCCCAGTCTGAGGTCTGAGGTGGTCGTTCTCAATCATAGGTCTGTGAGGTGGTCGTTCCCAATCTGAGGTCTGTCAGGTGGTCGTTCCCAGTCTGAGGTCTGTGAGGTGGTCGTTCTCAATCATAGGTCTGTGAGGTGGTCGTTCCCAATCTGAGGTCTGTGAGGTGGTCGTTCCCAATCTGAGGTCTGTGAGGTGGTCGTTCCCAGTCTGAGGTCTGTGAGGTGGTCGTTCCCAGTCTGAGGTCTGTGAGGTGGTCGTTCCCAGTCTGAGGTCTGTGAGGTGGTCGTTCTATCTGAGGTCTTGAGGGGCGTCATGAGGTCTGTGAGGTGGTCGTTCCCAGTCTGAGGTCTGTGAGGTGGTCGTTCCCAGTCTGAGGTCTGTGAGGTGGTCGTTCCCAGTCTGAGGTCTGTGAGGTGGTCGTTCCCAGTCTGAGGTCTGTGAGGTGGTCGTTCCCAGTCTGAGGTCTGTGAGGTGGTCGTTCCCAGTCTGAGGTCTGTGAGGTGGTCGTTCCCAATCTGAGGTCTGTGAGGTGGTCGTTCCCAGTCTGAGGTCTGTGAGGTGGTCGTTCCCAGTCTGAGGTCTGTGAGGTGGTCGTTCCCATTCTGAGGTCTGTGAGGTGGTCGTTCCCAATCTGAGGTCTGTGAGGTGGTCGTTCCCAGTCTGAGGTCTGTGAGGTGGTCGTTCCCAGTCTGAGGTCTGTGAGGTGGTTGTTCCCAGTCTGAGGTCTGTGAGGTGGTCGTTCCCAATCTGGGGTCTGTGAGGTGGTCGTTCCCAGTCTGAGGTCTGTGAGGTGGTCGTTCCCAGTCTGAGGTCTGTGAGGTGGTCGTTCCCAGTCTGAGGTCTGTGAGGTGGTCGTTCCCAATCTGAGGTCTGTGAGGTGGTCGTTCCCAGTCTGAGGTCTGTGAGGTGGTCGTTCCCATTCTGAGGTCTGTGAGGTGGTCGTTCCCAATCTGAGGTCTGTGAGGTGGTCGTTCCCAGTCTGAGGTCTGTGAGGTGGTCGTTCCCATTCTGAGGTCTGTGAGGTGGTCGTTCCCAGTCTGAGGTCTGTGAGGTGGTCGTTCCCAGTCTGAGGTCTGTGAGGTGGTCGTTCCCAGTCTGAGGTCTGTGAGGTGGTCGTTCCCAGTCTGAGGTCTGTGAGGTGGTCATTCCCAGTCTGAGGTCTGTGAGGTGGTCGTTCCCAGTCTGAGGTCTGTGAGGTGGTCGTTCCCAGTCTGAGGTCTGTGAGGTGGTCGTTCCCAATCTGAGGTCTGTGAGATGATCGAGGGAGGTGATTGTTCCCAGTCTGAGGTCTGTGAGATGATCGAGGGAGATGATTGTTCCCAGTCTGAGGTTTGTGAGATGATCGAGGGAGGTGATTGTCCCCAATCTGAGGTCTGTGAGATGATCGAGGGAGGTGGTCGTTCCCAATCTGAGGTCTGTGAGGTGGTTGTTCTCAATCTGAGGTCTGTGAGGTGGTCGTTCCCAGTCTGAGGTCTGTGAGGTGGTCGTTCCCAGTCTGAGGTCTGTGAGGTGGTCGTTCCCAGTCTGAGGTCTGTGAGGTGGTCGTTTCCAGTCTGAGGTCTGTGAGGTGGTCGTTTCCAATCTGAGGTCTGTGAGATGATCGAGGGAGGTGATTGTTCCCAGTCTGAGGTCTGTGAGGTGGTCGTTCCCAGTCTGAGGTCTTTGAGGTGGTCGTTCCCAGTCTGAGGTCTGTGAGGTGGTCGTTCCCAGTCTGAGGTCTGTGAGGTGGTCATTCCCAGTCTGAGGTCTGTGAGGTGGTCGTTCCCAGTCTGAGGTCTGTGAGGTGGTCGTTCCCAGTCTGAGGTCTGTGAGGTGGTCGTTCCCAATCTGAGGTCTGTGAGATGATCGAGGGAGGTGATTGTTCCCAGTCTGAGGTCTGTGAGATGATCGAGGGAGATGATTGTTCCCAGTCTGAGGTTTGTGAGATGATCGAGGGAGGTGATTGTCCCCAATCTGAGGTCTGTGAGATGATCGAGGGAGGTGGTCGTTCCCAATCTGAGGTCTGTGAGGTGGTTGTTCTCAATCTGAGGTCTGTGAGGTGGTCGTTCCCAGTCTGAGGTCTGTGAGGTGGTCGTTCCCAGTCTGAGGTCTGTGAGGTGGTCGTTCCCAGTCTGAGGTCTGTGAGGTGGTCGTTTCCAGTCTGAGGTCTGTGAGGTGGTCGTTTC
>CM031617.1:12082749-12102749 GCA_018398815.1 Conus ventricosus
GGACTGTCAGGGGGTCGTCTTCAGGACTGTCAGGGGATCGTCTTCAGGATTGTCAGGCAGCCGACTTCATACTGAGTGGTGACGGTTCTGTGCCACGTGAGGCCGGCTCAGGAAACAGACAGGACATAATCAGTGGCATTTTCGACGCACGCTTGTTTCATTCGCAATAGCACATAGACATGGGAATTATCGACACACGCTTGTTTAATTTGCAATAGTGCACAAACAAAAGAATTTTCGACAAACGCTGATTGAATTCGGAATAGTACACAGATAAGGGAATAGTCGACAAACGCTGATTGAATTCGGAATAGTACACAGATAAGGGAAGTTTCGACAAACGGTTATTGAATTGGCGATAGTACGTAGGTAAGGGGATTGTCGACAAAGGGCTATTGAATTCGCAATAGTTCGTAGACAAGGGAATTTTTCACAAACGGTTATTGAATTTGCAACAGTACACAGACAAGAGAATTGTCGACAAACGGTTATTGAATTGGCAATTGCGCACAGACAATGGAATATTCGACAAACGATTATTGAATTGGCAATTGCACACAGACAAGGAAATTGTCGACACAAACCGGTTATTGAACTGGCAATAGTACACAGACAAGGGAATTGTCGACAAACGATTATTGAATTGGCAGTTGCATACAGACAAGGGAATTGTCGACACAGACCGGTTATTGAACTGGCAATAGTACACAGACAAAGGAATTGTCGACGAATACGTGTTTGACAGAGGTCCCAAACACAGAGCTGAAAAAGGCTGACAACAACGGTCCTCGGAACGGCCGTCAGCGGGAATGTGTGTGTGTGGGGGGGGGGGGGGGGGGGGGGGGGGGGGGGGGGTAGTAGGATGGCTTGGAAGGGTGCATGCACTGGAACTGGTGGCTGGCACAAGTGGCAGGAGGAGACTGTTGGAAAACAGTAGGTGATTGTTGGTTCTCCTGCTAACAGCCCTCTCGGCGGTAGTGTTCGGCCTTTTGCAGTTTGGTTTGGTTTGTCATGGCTGTTAAGCTACGGGGAAAGTTCGGAAGTGCACAGATTACAAGAGAGACGGGGAGAGAAGGGGTAAGAGAAAGAGAGAGAGAGAGAGAGGGAGGGAGAGAGAGAGGAGAGAGAGAGAGAGAGAGAGAGAGAGAGAGAGAGAGAGAGAGAGAGACCCAAATAGACAGAAAGACAGGGAGACTGCCGGCCGTGATGGTTGCTGTCATCATCGGTCGTCCTCAACTCAAGATTTGCCATGTGCTGGTCACGTGACTGAAGAAGGCCAGGTCAGGTGGGACGCTGAATGAGGAACCAGGGTCATCTGGTGTAAGGCGGCCAAAGCGCACTCTCTCTGTCTATGTCAGTCTGTTTCTCTCTCTCTTTCTCTCTCTCTCTCTCTCTCTCCTCTCTCTCTCTCTCTCTCTCTCTCTCTCTCTCTCTCTCTCTCTCTCTCTCATTTTCTGTGCCACATCAGAGGCAAACCCCCATTCCGTTCATTCCAGCTCTTATCCACACTATGGCTTGTCAAGCCGCAGTCGCTCCTCCCCATCCCTCCCGTTCCCCGCCTCCACCCCCACCCCCCCACCCCCCCACCCCCACCCCGCATCGGCAATCCACCGGGAACAGTCGATGTCGAGTCATGAAGAGGCAACCCACCAGAGGAGACACTGCACTGCTGCCGAATCACAGGGGTGGTGTCGAGGGGTGCCTGTTCTGATCCAGAGTAGCATGACAGCACCTACTAAGCCCTCTACTGAAGATGATAATTGTTTCGTCGCGAAGCCAGTACAGTGTGAGCGAGCTACTCACTCCTCCGGAGAGTGTCATTATGTCCGTCCAGCGACAGTCCCTGTGAACTGACCGACACCGGCGATCTTGACACGAACTGACCAGGGGCGTTGACGGGGATGGGTATAGAACTCTAGGTCACTATGACAGCAGGGCATGAAGGGGCACAAAATTTGACACTTTTTTCCCTTTATTTTGATCGATAAAGATGAGGATGATGATGAAGATGATGCTATGGCGTTTCCATTCCAACGTGAGACTGCATGACGAGGCCTTACTCTGCAATTACTTTCCTGATTTATCCGGGCGCCAACCAGGCCTGAGAGACTCGAACACCTGTGTTGGTCAAGAAATCTGAGCAGTACTGTCAGAGATACATCCATTAAGAATACGAAACTCGACTGTGAGTGAGGTGCCAGCCTTTCCACTGAAACTCGACTGTGAGTGAGGTCCCAGCCTTTCCACTGAAACTCGACTGTGAGTGAGGTGCCAGCCTTTCCACTGAAACTCGACTGTGAGTGAGGTGCCAGCCTTTCCACTGAAACTCGACTGTGAGTGAGGTCCCAGCCATTCCACTGAAACTCGACTGTGAGTGAGGTCCCAGCATTCACATTGGAGCCCCTAGCAAGCTCAACTCCGGGTAAGGCTGGTCGGGGCAGGAAAATCCCAGAAATAAATGTCTGTGATGAGAATCGAACCCACGACCTCCCAGCTTGGAATCCGTGAGGCTAACCACTGCGCCACAGCAGCCGGTCAGTCTTCCTGTTTTGGTCCCCTAGCACTTGCCAAGTTCAGCTTTGGAGCAGACGATGACGGCGAAAAACCGACAATATTGCAGGAAGTGGCAAGGCAGCCATCCGTGTCTGTGAAGGGCAATGAGCTGGGAGTTGGATGTTTTACAGGCTGAATGTTATTGTTGTCACACTCGGTAGGTCACAGACGTGGCATGACGATCACTTGGGCAGACACGGATCTCCACGACTCCCTCTGTTCTCAGTCACGGGCAACCGGGTAGAGGGCGCTGTGATCAGTTCAGTGGTGTGGTGTGCCCTTTCCATGATAGGTCTTCTTTGGTCGCTCTGTTGGAGGTCCCTCCACTGCACGGAGTGGAGCGGTCTGTGGACAGTCATCATGCCCGTCTGTTTGATCCCTGCCCAACATGAAGCAGAAAGAACACACGCACATACCCCCCCCCCCCCCCCCCCCCCACCCCACCTCACCCCCCCACACACAGTCTTCCAAATGGATACTTTTGGGGTCAGTGCTTGCGCTCACACATAGACTGTTTTGTTTGTTGTGGAAAGTCTTTTTTCAGAGACGTTGGACGGGGCTTGGAATGTGTGCACCTACACTGACTCCAGAGGGGAGGTAACCAAGCAGGAAGCCCCGCATTTAGGAACAATCCTTTATTCGTCCACCGAGAGAAATAGCCCCAATCCCCACCCCCACCTCCAGCCCTCCCCGCCTTCGTTGCTGGTGCTAGTATCTGCAAGCGCTGACGCACGTTGGTCCAGAAAGCAAAGACAAGCAAACAGGTCACGTTGATGCTGTTGATGTGTGTCTGTGATGCAAGCAGTGAATGACCCGTTGACGCTATTGATGTGGGTCTTGTGTTCTGAGCAATGATCCGTTGGTGCTAGTGATGTGTGTGTGTGTGTGTCTGTGCGCGCGCGCGTGTGTGTGTAGAGCTGTGTAGATGTGACACTGCGAGAAAATGTTCATGGGGGTCTGTGCGCGTGACAGTTCTGAGAGAAGAGCAGAAAGCACCATACCACCCCCACCCCCCTTTCATTCCCCTCCTCAAGTATCCAGTAGCTTTGCGGTGCCTGGTTTTGCTCGGTGGGGCTGCTTTCATGTTGGCGGCACATGCACGTGCACACCGGTATTCCGTGTGTCTAGCTAGCAAGGGGGGGGGGGGGGGGGGGGGGGGGGGGGGGGGGGGGGGGAGCCAGACAATGGCACAGACTGGATGACCCTTGCGAGCTGTCGCCCTGCATTTACAATGACAGACTGACCGACTCTCTCTCTCTCTGTCTCTTTCTGTGTCTGTCTGTCTGTCTGTCTCTCTCTCTCTCTCTCTCTCTCTCTCTCTCTCTCTCTCTCTCTCTCTCTCTCTCCTCTCTCTCTGCCTTGAGCGTGTGAAATTGATTTCTATTCACCTGTGAATTTAACATGTCATTACTGCCAGATGTTGGGTGTACCAATATAAACGTGTATACTTGCCTGGTGTGTGTTTGTTGTGTGTGTGTGTGTGTGTGTGAGAGAGAGGAGAGAGAGAGAGAGAGAGAGAGAGGAGAGAGAGAGAGAGAGAGAGAGAGAGAGAGAGAGAGAGAGCGAGCGAGCGAGCGAGAGAGAACACAACACTTTAATGCGCCCTCCATTCCCTCGTCCCCCCCCCCCCCCCCCCCCCCCCCCCCTCTCTCTCTCTCTCTCTTTCTCTGGTACTTCGAATGTGTGAAATGGATTCCTATGCACCTATGAATTTAATTGCTAATAACTGTCACATGTTAGATGCTGCCATATGTACCTGTTTACCTGCCGTGTGTGTGTGTGTGTGTGTGTGTTTGTGTGTGTGTGTGTGTGTGTGTGTGTGTGTTCTTGTGTGAGACACACCACTTCAATGTGTGTGTGTTCTTGTGTGAGACGCACCACTTCAATGTGACCCCCTTTTATCCTTTCCGTCTCTCCCCTCGTGACGTTGATGAGAAAATGTCCTTAATAGTAACCGGTCGAAGAGGGGAATAATAGCAGGGAACGTTTTTATGCCCATGCTTTTCCTTTGTTCTTAACTGTTTGTAAAGTGCATGCGTGTTAGCAAAGGGAATTAATCAATCAGTCAGTCATCCATATGAATAAATGAATAAATAAGACTTCCCCTGACAACAAACCACGCGCTTTTTTTTAAAAACTGGACCACAGTGACCACTGGGGAAAAGGTTAGACAAAAAAAAATAAAAACAAGCAAAAGAGGATCATTAAAAAGGAAATCTCCGGGATCAAAGTCATTAGGGACACAAAAAAAAGAAAATCACCACGGTCAAAGTCTTTAAGAAGAAAGGGACACTCACAGGGTCATAGTCTTAAAAAAGCTCAAGGGTCAGAGTCGTAAAAAAACAACAACACCAGGGTCAAAATCTTTATATAAAAAAAAACACACTGGGGTCAAAGTCTTAAAAGTAAGTGCCAAGGTCAAAGTCTTTTTAAAAAAAAATACCGCCAGGGTCAGAATCTTAAAAAAGCACCAGGGTCAAAGTCTTAAAAAAGCCTGGGGTCAAAGTCTTAAAAAAGCACTGGGGTCAGAGTCATAAGTAAATGCCAAGGTCAAAGTCTTTTAAAAAAAATACCGCCAGGGTCAGAGTATTAAAAAAAGCACCAGGGTCAAAGTCTTAAAAAAAAACTGGGGTCAAAGTCTTAAAAGTAAGTCAGGGTCAAAGTCTTTTTTAAAAAAAAATACCGCCAGGGTCAGAGTCTTAAAAAACCATCAGGGTCAAAGTTTAAGCACTAGGGGCAAAGTCTTAAAAATAAGTGCCAAGGTCAAAGTCTTTAAAAGAAAATACCGCCAGGGTCAGAGTCTTAATAAAAGCACCAGGGTCAAAGTCTTAAAAAAAAGGGCAGGGTCAGACTCTTAAAAGTGCCAGGGTCAAAGTCTTTAAAAAAAATCCACCAGGGTCAGAGTCTAAGAAAAAGCGCCAGGGTCAGAGTCTTTAAAAATAAAAGAAAAAAGCAGCAAGGTCAGATTCTTAAAATAACGCCAGGGTCAAAGTTTTGAAATAACGCCAGGGTCAAAGTCTTTAAAAAAAAGCGCCAGGGTCAAAGTCTTTAAAAAAAAGCGTCAGGGTCAAATTCCTAAGAAAGCGCCAGGGTCAAAGTCTAAAAAAAAACCCGCCAAGGTCAAAGTCTTAAAAAGCGCCTGAGTCAAAAAAGTCTTATAAAAAGAAAAAAAGAAAAAAAAAAGGAGTGCCAGGGTGAAAGTTTATTAAAAGAAAGCTCCAAGTCAACGTCTAGAAAAAAAAAAGAAAAGAAAAAAAAAAAAAAAGGCGCCGGTATCAAAGTCTAACAGGGAATCCTTTGCTGAACGAAGATCTGCTTCCCTCTTCCATAACCTTGCTACCTGCACCCCTCCCCACAAACACATCGATGGATGGTCCCCATCTCTCTCTCTCTCTCTCTCTCTCTCTCTCTCTCTCTCTCTCTCTCTCTCTCTCTCTCTCTCTCTCTCTCCCCTTTGCCCCGCTTCCTCTGTTCTGTGCCAAACCGCATGATTTCATCAATCAGTCAATCACGGCGACTTGGTACATCGTGGAGATTCCCTCCCTTCCCAGGCCCTCCCTAATCCCCCATCCTTCCTCCTTCCACCCCATCGCAGCACGCCAGCCTCATCCCTCTGCTGCCTCCTAGCTGCCTCTTCCTCCCCTCCTCTGCACACACCCCTCTTTCTCCGCTGTCCCCCTCCCCCCTCCCCTCACCCCCCCCCCCCCCCCCCCCCCTTTCTTTTCCACAGAGGGCTGTTAACCGTTTCCTTCATGGGACTGTGTGTGTGCGCGCGCGAGCGCGCGCGTGTGTGTGTGTGTGTGTGTGTGTGTGTGTGTGTGTGTGTGTGTGTGTGTGAGAGGAGAGAGAGAGAGAGAGAGAGAGTCCCTGTACTTGGTCTGCCACAAGTAGAGAGCATCCCCGCCTGACACAAATGGGGGATTTTAGTTAGTTGGGGACGGGATTGGGGAGGGGTGGAGAGGGGATATAGACGGTGGTGGTGGTGGTGGTTGTGGTGAACATGGAGGGGATGGCGGAGGAGGAGTTGGGGGATCAGTTGGGATCAATAGGCAGGAAATAGACCGGCTTGGGTGGGGGGATGGGGGGCGGGATGGGATGGGGGGGGGGGGGGGTGGATAGAGCAAACGCTTGCCGCGGCTTTGGGGGATGACTCCTTCCTGCCGTTCCCCTCCCCCCACCCCCCACCCAAATCCTCTCTGTCCTTGTCTGTTTACCACACTCTCTCTCCCTCCGGTTTTTCTCTCCCCGTTCCCCCCCTTCCCCCCCCCCCCCCCTCTCTCTCTGTTTGTCTGTCTGTCTGTCGGTCTGCGATAAAATGAAAAAGAAAAAACAAAGTTTGTTCCATTTCTGTTTAGTTTTGGTGTGGTGGATTTCTGTCGTTGAAATCATAAGTTCCAGGAAATCCAGTCTGGAGCCCTTAAATCAAAATGAAAAAAAAAAAAAAAAAAAAAAAAGACCAAATCAATGAAAGACACTAGCCCCTCCATCAAATCAGGCGTCGTTATCCCCTGATCTCACAGGGAAGCCGTCCCATGCCCTGTCAAGGGGTCCAAAGTGGCCCTGGTGGGGCATCACCACCCCCTCCCTCCCCCTGCTTTGCCTTACCACTCCCTCCTCCCTGCTTTACCCTGTCGGCAAAATTTTTTTTAGTCTTTTTGGGTGTTCGCCAGTGACTTTGTACGCTGTCGTCCACTGTCCTAAGTTTGAGAGCGACAGGTACTCCGAGCACAGTTCTTTTGTGACAATCAAGGGCACGGCAGACATGCTGGTACAATGACTCGACCAAGGACTTTGTTCAGTGGCAGACAGGACTACAGTGTGACTTACAGTAGATGGTGAGACTTCATGACAACTTACAGTGGGTGGTAAGACTTCATGACAACTTACAGTGGGTGGTAAGACTTCATGACAACTTACAGTGGATGGTAAGGCTTCATGACAACTTACATTGGATGGTAAGACTTACAGTGGGATATAGACTTCATGACAACTTACAGTGGATGGTAAGACTTCATGACAACTTACATTGGATGGTAAGACTTACAGTGGGATGTAGACTTCATGACAACTTACAGTGGGTGGTAAGACTTCGTGACAACTGACAGTGGATGGTAAGACTTACAGTGGGATATAGACTTCATGACAACTTACAGTGGGTGGTAAGACTTCGTGACAACTGACAGTGGATGGTAAGACTTACAGTGGGATATAGACTTCATGACAACTTACAGTGGGTGGTAAGACTTCATGACAACTTACAGTGGGTGGTAAGACTTACAGTGGGATATAGACTTCATGACAACTTACAGTGGGTGGTAAGACTTCATGACAACTTACAGTGGGTGGTAAGACTTACAGTGGGATATAGACTTCATGACAACTTACAGTGGGTGGTAAGACTTACAGTGGGATATAGACTTCATGACAACTTACAGTGGGTGGTAAGACTTACAGTGGGATATAGACTTCATGACAACTTACAGTGGGTGGTAAGACTTACAGTGGGATATAGACTTCATGACAACTTACAGTGGGTGGTAAGACTTCATGACAACTTACAGTGGGTGGTAAGACTTACAGTGGGATATAGACTTCATGACAACTGACATTGGATGGTAAGACTTCATGACAACTGACAGTGGATGGTAAGACTTCACGACAACTGACAGTGGATGGTAAGATAAGATAAGATAATGTGGATGGTAAGACTTCATGACAACTTACAGTGGATGGTAAGACTTCATGACAACTTACAGTGGATGGTAAGACTTACAGTGGGATATAGACTTCATGACAACTTACAGTGGGTGGTAAGACTTCATGACAACTTACAGTGGGTGGTAAGACTTACAGTGGGATATAGACTTCATGACAACTTACAGTGGGTGGTAAGACTTCGTGACAACTGACAGTGGATGGTAAGACTTCATGACAACTGACAGTGGATGGTAAGACTTCGTGACAACTGACAGTGGATGGTAAGACTTCGTGACAACTGACAGTGGATGGTAAGACTTCATGACAACTTACAGTGGATGGTAAGACTTCATGACAACTTACAGTGGGTGGTAAGACTTACAGTGGGATATAGACTTCATGACAACTTACAGTGGATGGTAAGACTTACAGTGGGATATAGACTTCATGACAACTTACAGTGGATGGTAAGACTTACAGTGGGATATAGACTTCATGACAACTTACAGTGGATGGTAAGACTTACAGTGGGATGTAGACTTCGTGACAACTGACAGTGGATGGTAAGACTTCATGACAACTAACAGTGGGTGGTAAGACTTCGTGATAACTTACAGTGGATGGTAAGACTTACAGTGGGATATAGACTTCATGACAACTTACAGTGGATGGTAAGACTTACAGTGGGATATAGACTTCGTGACAACTGACAGTGGATGGTAAGACTTCATGACAACTGACAGTGGATGGTAAGACTTCATGACAACTTAAGCACTAGTGGATGGTAAGACTTCATGACAACTTACAGTGGGTGGTAAGACTTCGTGACAACTTACAGTGGATGGTAAGACTTACAGTGGGATATAGACTTCATGACAACTGACAGTGGATGGTAAGACTTCGTGACAACTGACAGTGGATGGTAAGACTTACAGTGGGATATAGACTTCATGACAACTGACAGTGGATGGTAAGACTTCGTGACAACTGACAGTGGATGGTAAGACTGTAAGACTTACAGTGGGATATAGACTTCATGACAACTTATTGTGGGATGTAGACATGACAACCTACAGTGGATGGTAAGACTTCATGACAACTTACAGTGGATGGTAAGACTTCATGACAACTTACAGTGGGAGGTAGGACTATATTGCAATTCACAGTGAGAGATAGGACTAATAACTTACAGTGGGAGGTAGGACTGTATTTTAACTCACTGCGATAGGTAGGATTGAATTGTAAGTTACAGTTGGCTGTATCGTAACTTACAGTGGGATGTAGGACTGTATTGTAAGTTACGGTGGGAGGTAGCACTGTATTGTAACTTAAAGTGGGAGATAGGACTGTATTGTAACTCACAGTGGGAGATAGGACTGTATTGTAACTTACAGTGGGAGGTAGGTCTGTATTGTAACTTACAGTGGAGATAGGACTGTATGGTAACTTAAAGTGGGAGGCAGGACTGTATTGTAACTCACAGTGGGAGATAGGACTGTATTATTACTCACAGTGGGAGGTAGGACTGTATTGAAACTAACAGTGGAGGTAGGATTGTATTGTAAGTTGCAGTGGGAGGTAGGACTGTATTGTAACTTACAGTGGGAGGTAGGACTGTATTGTAACTTACAGTGGGTGGTAGGACTGTATGGTAACTTAAAGTAGGAGGTAGGACTGTATTGTAACTTACAGTGGGAGGTAGGACTGTATTGTAACTTAAAGTAGGAGGTAGGACTGTAGTGTAACTTAAAGTAGGAGGTAGGACTGTATTGTAACTTACAGTGGGAGGTAGGACTGTATTGTAACTCACAGTGGGAGGTAGGACTGTATTGTAACTTACAGTGGGAGGTAGGACTGTAGTGTAACTTAAAAGGACTGTATTGTAACTTACAGTGGAAGGTAGGACTGTATTGTAACTCACAGTGGGAGGTAGGATTGTATTGTAACTTACAGTGGGAGGTAGGACTAATAACTTAAAGTAGGAGGTAGGACTGTAGTGTAACTTAAAGTAGGAGGTAGCACTAATAACTTACAGTGGGAGGTAGGACTGTATTGTAACTTGCAGTGGAAGTAGGACTGTATTGTAACTAACAGTGGAAGGTAGGACTGTATTGTAACTTACAGTGGGAGGTAGGACTGTATTGTAACTTACAGTGGGAGGTAGGACTGTATTGTAACTTACAGTGGGAGGTAGGACTAATAACTTAAAGTAGGAGGTAGGACTAATAACTTACAGTGGGAGGTAGGACTGTATTGTAACTTACAGTGGAAGGTAGGACTGTATTGTAACTAACAGTGGAAGGTAGGACTGTATTGTAACTTACAGTGGGAGGTAGGACTGTATTGTAACTTACAGTGGGAGGTATGACTAATAACTTACAGTTTGGGGTAGGACTGTATTGTAACTTACAGTGGGAGGTAGGACTAATAACTTACAGTGGGAGGTAGGACTGTATTGTAACTTACAGTGGGAGGTAGGACTGTAGTGTAACTTAAAGTAGGAGGCAGGACTGTATTGTAACTTACAGTGGGAGGTACAACTAATAACTTACAGTGGGAGGTAGGACTGTATTGTAACTTACAGTGGGAGGTAGGACTGTATTGTAACTTACAGTGTGGGGGGGGGGGGGGGGGGGGGTAGGACTAATAACTTTCAGTGGGAGGTAGGACTGTATTGTAACTTACAGTGGGAGGTAGGACTGTATTGTAACTTAAAGTAGGAGGCAGGACTGTATTGTAACTTACAGTGGGAGGTAGGACTGTATTGTAACTTACAGTCAGGGAGGTAGGACTGTATTGTAACTTACAGTGGGAGGTAGGACTGTATTGTAACTTACAGTGGGATGTAGGACTGTATTGCAACTTACAGTGGGAGGTAGGACTGTATTGTAACTTACAGTGGGAGGTAGGACTGTATTGTAACTTACAGTGGGAGGTGGGACTGTATTGTAACTCACAGTGGGAGGTAGGACTGTATTGTAACTCACAGTGGGAGGTAGGGCTGTATTGTAACTTACAGTGGGAGATAGGACTTTGCTGTAACTTACAGTGGGAGATAGGACTGTATTGTAACTTACAGTGGGAGATAGGACTGTATTGTAACTCACAGTGGGAGGTAGGACTGTATTGTAAGTTTCAGTGGGAGGTAGGACTGTATTGTAAGTTTCAGTCGGAGGTAGGACTGTATTGTAACTCGAAGTGGGAGGTAGGACTGTATTGTAACTTAAATTAGGAGAGTAGGACTGTATTGTAACTTACAGTGGGAGATAGGACTGTGTTGTAACTTACAGTGGGAGATAGGACTGTATTGTAACTTACAGTTGGAGATAGGACTGTATTGTAACTCACAGTGGGAGGTAGGACTGTATTGTAAGTTTCAGTAGGAGGTAGGACTGTATTGTAACTTACAGTGGGAGGTAGGACTGTATTGTAAGTTTCAGTAGGAGGTAGGACTGTATTGTAAGTTTCAGTAGGAGGTAGGACTGTATTGTAACTTTCAGTGGGAGGTACTAATAACTTACAGTGGGAGGTAGGACTAATAACGTACAGTGGGAGTAGGACTAATAACTTGCAGTAGGAGATAGGACTAATAAGTTACAGTGGGAGGTAGGACTAATAACTTACAGTGGAGGTAGGACTAATAACTTACAGTGGAGGTAGGACTAATAACTTACATTGGAGGTAGGACTAATAAGTTACAGTGGGAGGTAGGACTAATAAGTAACAGTGGAGGTGGGACTAATAACTTACAGTGAGAGCTAGATAGGACTAATAACTTACAAGGGGAGGGAGGACTAATAATTTACAGGGGGGGGGGGGACGAATTATTTCCAGGGAGTAACAAAAAAATTACAGTGGGGGTGGCCAAATTTAAATTTCCCCAGTGAGGTAGGACAATAACTTACAATGGGGGGGGAACAATAACTTACAATGGGGGGAGGGACTCATAACTTACAAGGGGGGAGGTGGGACCTAACAAAAACAAGGGGAGGTAGGACTCATAATTACAAGGGGAGAGGAACTAAAAAATTACAATGGGAGTGGGGGACTAAAAAACTTACAATGGAGGTGGGACTAATAACTTAAAAGGGAGGGAACTCAAACAAACAGTGGGGGGTAGGACTAATAACTTACAATGGGGGGGTGGGACCATAACTTACAAGGGGAGGTAGGACTCATAACTTAAATTTGGGAAGGGAAAACCCAAAATTTTACAATGGGGGGTGGGCCCTCATAACTTACAATGGGGAGTCTCATAATTTACAATGGGAGGTGGGACTAATAACTTACAAGGGGGATGGGAAGCAAAAATTTCCCTTTTGGGAGGTAGGACAAAAACTTAAAATGGGGGGTAGGCTCAAAACTTCCCAAGGGGGGGGACTAAAACTTCCATTTGGGAAAGGTGGGATTTCCATGCAAATGGGGAACAACAGTGTTTTTGGGGGCAGGGGCACTTTGGGGGGGGGTTGAAGCAAATTTTTGTTGCAGGGGCACTTTTTTTTCAACGGGGTTTTGTGTGGCAGTGTCACTTTTTTGGGGTTTCAGGACAACATGTTGTTGGCAGTGTCATTTTGGTTAGACAACAGGGGTTTGGGGGCAGTGTCACGGGGGGGGTTTGAAAAACCCATTTTTGGGCATGTGCATTTTTGGTTTTTGGGGAGGAAAAACAGTGTTTTTTTGGCAGGGGGCCCTTTTTGGGTTTTTTTGAAAGCACAGGGGGCGCGGGGCCCTACAAACTTCGACCCAACCCCCAGGTGGGGGAATTTATTTTATTTTTTAGGGGTCTTTTGCTGTTTAATCGGGGAACCGCCCTTTAGGGGGGCTTCGTGCTTTGGCACCGGGTGGGGTTCACTCAACTTGGGTTTGCTTTCTCCTCTCCTCCTAACCCACCCCCCCCCTCCCTTTTCATCCTGCATTCCCGGGGCCCGGGACCTTTCCTCGAACTTTCTGTCTATCCCCCCTCCCCGTCTTTTTACCTGTCGCAGGCCGTTTCAGGGGTGGGGGGGGTTGGCCCCGGGTGCCACAGGGCTTTTGGGGGCCACCAGGGCTGGGGAGGTTACCAAAACTCGACGGAAATTTCCCCGGGGCGCCGTCCATCCCTTCTTTACCATGTCAGCGAGAGTACATCTTATTTTAAATTTCCTGCAGTGGGCCCTGTGGGAAAGGGACATCGCTTCTAGAAAAACAAAAAAATGTCGGTTCCCCCCCCACTTGCTAAACCACCGAGTTTTGGGGAAAGTTCCTAAAGCCGTTTTTTTCCGGTGGGGAAGAAAAGAGAAAGAAACACCGCAACAGACAACAACAGAGAAGAGGGGAGAAAAGAAAAGGGCAGACAACAGACAAGAGGCGGCAACACACACACACCCCAAAGCGAAATATTACGGGCCTTTTGGCAATAAGACTCAAAAACCAAAAAAAAACGATTATCAAAAACCCAAACCCATACGGCAGGGTTATCCTTTTAATACAAATTTTTAAAAAAAATTTTTCAAATTTTGGGGGTTTTGTTTAACCCTATGTTTTTCTTGGTCGTTTTCAATAAAAATCATTTTTTCCCGCGAAAAATTTCCCTTTCAAATGATCTTTGTCTTTAAATGTGAAATAAAACCCTACAGCCCTTTAACTTTTCTCAAAAGGCTTTAAAAAACCGAGTTATTTCTGGCATAAAACCCAAACCCCTTTCCCCAGCTTTCTTCCCTGAAAGCATTTGGGAAAAAGTTTTTTTTTTTTTTAAACTAGTCCCCTTTCTCTGAACAGTCATCTATAAAAAATAGTGTTTCCCGTTCCCTTTTCAAACAGTTTTATAAAAATTGTTCAAACCTCCCTCATTTTTTGGGCTGGGATAAACCTAAATATTTCACATCGCCAAAAAACCCTTTCTTTTTATGAATGCTTTTTTCCTTTTAAAGTGGGGCAAAAACACAAAATAACAAAATTATAACGATAAATTTGTTTGTAACATTGAGGAAAAAATATTGTTTTTTCCACAACCATCTGCCCCACAAATCGGGGGAACAATTGGGGGGTTTTTGGGCCCCAAAAAAGTTTAACTGCCCCCATATTTTTTATAAACAGAATTTAAAATCTAATCCGTTTTTGTTTTTTACTTTCTCTCTGTCAAAATTTGTTCATGAAATAAAACCCAAAGGGGCCCCAAAATGCAAAATTTTTAACCCAAATTCATTTTTGAAAGATTTTTTTCTTTTAGACTAATATTGATTTTGTTGCTTGTTGTTATGCCTTAAATATCCTCGCCTTTGGGAAGAATAAACGAGGGTAAACTTTAATTTTTTCAACGTCTAATTTTTTGCCAGCAAATTTAAAATTTCCCTTTTTTAGAAGGACGTCACAATCCCCCAAAAAACCCCTTTCCCTCTTTACATCTTTTAAAACAAAAATTTTTCAAATATAATGTGAACGTGTCCCCCAAATTTTAAATTTGGGGTTTAAAAGGGTAATTTTGTAAACATTTTTAAAAACAAATTCTTTTCTTTTGGGGGATTCCTGTTTTTTTCCCCCCATACGCTTTATTTCAATCCTTCTGACATTGTCCCCCGGGCATAAAAACTACGGGAAAGGGGCCAATTTTAATTTTTTTCTAAACTTTTTTGGGGGCAAAAAATTTTAAAAATTGGGCTTATAAATTTTAAAATTTTTTTTTTCCCCCATTCAAAATAGGGTTTCCCAAGTCCATTTAGCAGGTTTTCGAACTATTTTATTTTCCCAACGGCCAAACCCTTATTTGCCTCTGGGTTTGGCGCGGGCTTTTTCTAGTTTAGGAAACTTTTTACTGTCGCAACCTCTTTGCTTTTATAATCACCATTTTTAGTGACCCCAAACCCCTTTAAAAAAGTGCCTATCTCACCGTTCTTTTCAAAGTCCGCAAGGGCGGCAAGTTTTTTTAATTCTAAGGTTATACACCCCCGGGCGCAAAATTTTAAACCCCTGGTTCTTCGGGCCCACCACATTTTTTTTTATTTAGCGTATTTTTTTAAAATTTCCAAAACAATGTCAGGTTTAATCAAAATTTTACGACTTTCCCTTTTTTTGGGTCTTTGTTTTTTTTATTAAATGATCCGCCCCTTTCCCACAAACTAATTTTTTTAAAACTGTAAAATAGGGAATTGTATAATTTCAAATCGCAATATGCAGCTTCCCCCTGACGGAAAGAGGCCCTTAAAAAGTTGGGGGCCCTTTCCCATCAAAAAGGGTTTTCATCAGTGCTTAGCTAAATCTAAATAAACATAGAGTAATAAAAGGTAATCAAGTTTAAAGCGATTTTCCCCCCCTAAAAACGTATTTCACTGGGGGAAACCCCAAAACAAGGAGGGGGAGTTTCTTTTGTAAACCCTAGTTTTTTTAAAGCTAGCTCTTTACCCAAAAGTTTTTTTTGCTTCTTCGGGTTTTTGGAATTTGGTTAATATTTTTTTTAAATTTTGGCTTGGGGTTTTAATTTAAAAGAAAAATGCCCAAGGGTTACCTTGCTTCTTTTAGTGACAAAACCCGTAATAACCACTATTGTTAACTTTTAACTCTTTTGGGGTTCCCCTTTTCATATTTGTAACTTATTATTCCCCTTGGTTTTTAAATTTTAAACCAAAACACTTTTTTAAATTTATTCATGGGGGCGCAAACCTTTTGGCCCCGAAATTTGGGTTTTATCAATAGCATTTTCCCAAAAAACAAAGGGGCGGCCCTTGATTTTGTTATTTTTACAAACTTTTTTAAAAAAAAATTTAAAAAGAGTGCATTCAAATTACTGATGCAAAATATTCTTTTGGGGCCGCACTACAATTTTTTAAAAATAAACAACTGCACCCTCACATTTCTGTGCCCCAGATGCGTTTTTCAAAAAAGGGGGTACCCTTTTAAACAAAATATCTTTAACCCCCCTTTTTAAAAAAGACTCCCATCGCGAAAGGGGGTTTAGTCATCCGAGCAGATTTTATCAGAACCTTTTTAAAACTTTGCGGGGTTTGGGGGAAACCCTGGGTGTGGATGTCGTATGCTGATCACTAAATCACCCTGACCCTTTTGGGGTGGGTCAGGTACAATTTTATTTTTTTTAAAAACCCCTTTTGGCTTTTTTTGGACTGAATCGACGCCATTCCCAAAATGACAAACCGTTAAGCCATTCACAACAAAAAAGCATGAAGGCTTTGAAAGGATCGTAAAAAAAATTCAATATTAACCCCAAGACGGACTTTAGCCAAAATTTGGATTTTAATCAGGGCAGGCACCCCAAATTTTTGGGCATGCACAAAATTTAAAAATTTGACGGGAATCCTCCTTACACATCTTTCCTCCAAGCCAACAGCTTTTCACCCGGCCCCAATAGAGCAAAAAGCAAAAAACCCACTTTGGACAACTTTTAAATTTTTAGACACTTCTGGGCCTAACAGAGCGGGAATAAAAAACGAAGAAACACCTTTCGTACAACTTTTGGGTGTTGCTGGGTTTCGAAACAAACAAGACGACATAACGACCTTTCTACGGCGGGACCACAAAAACAATCAGCAAATTTAAAGAGACCCTTTAAATTTCTACTTTGGGTTTTTCCCCCTTTCAAGTAAAAAAGGGTTTCCCAACATGTTTTACAAACCAAGATCAAAATAATTTTGCTGTTGGCACTGGTTTATACATGTTCCCTTTCGGGCCTTAACTCCGGTAGGAATAAAAATAAACTAAAAATAATAAATTTTTTATAGCGGGCAATAAACAAAAGGGGGGGGAAAAACGACATAAATTCAAGCCAAAATTGAAAGGGCAGAAAAAGAACCCCAAAGAAAAATTTCACCAACCCCCCCGGGCCCAAACCCCAAAACCTTTAAAACCCCCAAAAGCCGCGGACCTGTTTTGCATGACCTTTAAATAGAAAAGACAGCGTTTTGTTTTTGGGATTAATTTCCTAGGTTTCCCGGGGGTCTTTTTTTAAAAAAAAAATTTTTAACCCAACAATTAAAAGAACAATCCCCCATAAGGGGCCCTGGGGCCATAAAGCCAACTACTTTGGTTTGAAAACCAAAAAGCCAGCTGACAATACTCCCCCAATTTTCCCTTTGGTAAAGGGGCCCACGGTTTTACCACTAATTTTTTTAAAAAACTTGCAAGATAACCAAGCTGTTTTTTTCCCCATGTTTTTATCAGGCGAGGCGCGGAGGCACTGGACTTTGACCCCCCAAACCGCCGCCTGTAATACCAACCCCAGCGTGCTTTTTTTGCAAATCCAAGGCGTTAAAACCCGCTTACAAAGGATTTCCTTGCCCTAAAAAGTGTCATTCTTTCGGCTAGGGGTTGGGGCTTCAAAAAAATTTTTTTGGGGGTTTGTTTCTCTTTTCTTTTCATTTTGAGTTCAAATTTGGGTCTCTTTTAGAAGTTACACTTCAGTCTTGCGGATCTTTCTTGTTTCAAGATCTTTTAGCCCCCCTTTGGGGGTTATTCTTTCTTTAATATCTTTGCCCAATTGGGGCATCACCCAACTTTTTTCCTTTTTCTCCTTATATGCTCATCTGGGGCACCTAGTTTTCAAAATTTGGGTTTTTAATTTCGCCTCTGAGGGTTCAAAAGTACATAAAGGGGGCCCTTTATTTCTCATGGGTAGGGGCCCGAGTCGGAAATAGTCTTTAAGGGGGGTTTCTTCTGAAAAACGGATTCTCCCTTCTTTACTTTTATTAATTCACCTCTGAGGGATTTAATTTTTTTAAATTTCCATTTTGGGGCTTTTGGGTTTATCTTTGGATTCCCTTGCAGTTTTTTTTAATTTACAACTGCCTCCCCCCTTTAATTTTTTGGCCTAAAAAGGCCAACGTTTTTGGGGTGCCCGCAAGGAGTCTTTTTCTAATTGACCCCGGGGGGGGGCAAAAAATTTTGGGAGGGTCTTTTTTGGGTTGTAAGAAAAACAATTGTCCTTGTCGTTCCTCACAAACAAATTTTAAATTTTTTTTAACTTCAAAACATTGGGGTCTAAAATTTTCGGGAGGTTCGGGGCCAAAACCCTTTGGTAAAAATATCTGACCTTACTTCCTGTTTTTTTATACCAAAGGGTTGGAAATGTCCCCCAAATTTTTTCCAATTCATCATCAATGAAGCCCCAGCGAGGGCCCGCCCCCAAGGGGAATCACCATTCTTTTCCCCGATCAAAAACATCATAATCTTCATTTTCATGCCTGCCATTTTTTCTTAAAAATTTAAATTTTTTTTTATTTTTTTTTTAAAAAAAAAATTTACTTGCATATGGCCAAATTCTTCCCCCCCATAGAAGACGAAAAAAACCCTTTGGCGTAAAGGGGAAAAAAAAGGGAATATTCCTTTTCCCAAAAAAACCCCACAATTTATTGATGAAAGACAAATTTTTACTGTAAAAATTTCCACCGAGGAGCAGATAATATTGTCCCACCTCCCGCTCTTTTTTCAAAAAGTACCGAAAAACAACAGACACAAACAGGAAGTTGTCCGTTTTTGGGGGGGGCAATTGTTAAAAAAAATTTTCTATAAAACTTAGGGAAAGAAATATTTTCTTAACAATCCCAGACATATTTTTAACCTATTCTATCAAGGCCCCCCGGGAAATTAAAAGGGGCTATCTTGGCGTTTAAAGGGAATCAAAAAAGAAAAAGCACAAAAACCTAAAAAGGCGCTGAAAAATACAAAGAGGGAAAAAAGTATGTAGCCGTAAAGTTTCCCGGTAGGGAAATCGTTTTTTCCCACCCCTTAATTTTATTTTTTAAAACCCGCATGCCCAAAATTTTTAAAGGGAGCAAAAAAACAGACTGCATAAAAACAACTTTAAACGAATAAAAAACTGTACCCAATCAACAGACACCAAAGCAATGACAGCTTTTCCGACTTTCTCCTTTAATTTTTGAGGGGGTTTTTAAAACCCTAATTTACAAGGTTTGATTGAGAAACCAAATCATCAAAATTATCAATATATTACAAAAGAGTGATTCATCAACAAAAATTCCCAAAGCAGCAACACTAGGGGGAAATTTTTTAATTTTAGTGTCGCACAAATCGCTTAAAGGTATTTTTTTTGCGTTTTGAAATGAAAAACCGTTAAAAAGACAAGTAAAAGTTTTTTAATCCTAAAATACGAAAGTGAAAATGTACAATTAAGGGTACCCCCCCAAAATTTTCGCTAGGGGGTTTAGACCAAATCATCATTTGACGAAAAAAAAATTGGGGGGGGTGGGGGGGGTAAAAGCCCAACGCAACCTTGTGTCAAAAAGATTTCATTTTCCAATGTTGGGCCTTAAATGATTTTTTCCCAACAAAATAGGGTTTATGGATGCCCTTTAAGGGGTCAAAAAGGGGATAATCAGTTGCATAAGGGGGAAGGGGCCTTTGGGGAGAATAAAACATTCAAATTATAAAAAGGGAAAACCCGAAAAAACCCCTTTAAATTTTAACTTTGGGTTTTTAAATATGGGGCCGCGGAATTTTAAAAAGAACAGATTAAAAAAGTAAAATTACTAAATTATTTTTTTTTTATAAAAAGCATTCGTTCAATTTTATCCAAAGTGCCTACACCCCGCCAAAAGAAAAATATAGAAAAACCCCTAACAAAAAAAACCTTTTAAGATTAACAAACATTACCAAATGCAGCAAGAAACAAAGCAAAAAATTTTTCAAAATACAGAAAAACCAAACAAGGGTTTTCTGCTGCCTTTAATGCTTTTATTTAAATTAATACGGAAAACGACTAAAAGTCCTATCAGCAAACGATTTTGGGCTCTTAGAAAAGGGGAAAT
>CM031617.1:12107749-12127749 GCA_018398815.1 Conus ventricosus
TTTAAAAAAAATTTTTAAAAAAAAAAAATAAAAAAAAAAAAAAGGGAAAAACCCTTTCCAAAAGGGAAAAAAAGGGGGTTTTGGGGGAAAAATTTATAAAAACAAAGGGGAAAAAAAAAAAACCCAAAAATTTTTTTTTTTTTTTTTTTTTAAAAAAACGGTTTTTTTTTTTAAAAAAAAAAATTTTAAAAAAGGTTTTTTTAAAAACCAAAAAAAAAAAAAACGAAAATTTTTAAAAAAAAAAAAAAAAAAATTAATTTAATTAAAAAAAAAATTTTGGGGTTTTGGGGGGGGGGTGGGGGGGTTTGGGGGGGGGGTGGGGGAGGGGGGGGTGGGGGGGGGGGGGGGGGGTGGGGGGGGGGGGGGGGGGGGGAAAAAAAAAAACCCAAAAAAACCCCAAAAAAAAAAAACAAAAACCAAAAAAACCCAAATTTTTTTTTTTCAAAAAACCTTTTTTAAAAAAAAATTTTTTTTAAAAAAAACCCCCGGGGGGGGGGGGAAAAAAAAAAACCCTTTAAAAAACCCCCTTTTTTTTTTAAAAAAAAATTTTTTTTTGGGAAAAAAGGGACTTAAACCCCCATTTTCCCCCCCAAAAAAAACCCCCCCCCCCCCCGCCTTTCCCCCCCGGGGGGGGCTTGCCTTTAAACCCCGGGTTGGGGTTTTCCCCGGGGGGGGGGGCCCCGGGAAAAAACCCCGGGGGGGAAAAAACCCCGGCCCAAAGGGGCCCCTTTTTTTTTTAAATTTTTTTTTTTGGGTGATTTTGGTTTTTTTAAAATTTTTTTTTGGGTTTTTAAAAAAAATTTTTTTTTAAAAAATTTTTTAAAAAAAACCCCCCAAAAAAAAATTTTTTCAAACCCCCAAACCCTTTTTTTAAAAAAATTTGGGGGTTTTTTTCAAAAAAAAAAGGCCAAAAAAAAAACCCCCAAAAAATTTTTTTTCCCCCGGGGGGTTTTCCCCCCGGAAATTTTTTTTTTAAAAAAAAGGGGGTTTACCAAAATTTTAAAAAAAAAATTTTTTTTTTGATTTTGGTTTTTTTCCCCCCCTTTTTTTTTTCCCCCAAAAAAAAAAATTTTTGGGGGGAAAAAAAAGGTTTTTTAAAAATTTTTTGGGGTTTTTAAAAAAAAAACCCCCTTTTTTTTTTTTTTTTTTTAAAAAAAAAAAAAAAAAAAACCCCCCCCCCCCAAATTTTTTAAAAAAAATTTAAACCCCTTAAAAAGGGGGGGGGGGTTTTTTTGGGGGGGAAAAAAAAAATTAAAATTTTTTTAATTTAAAAACCCCGGGCCCCCCCCCCCCCCGGGGGGGGCCCCAAAAAGGGGGGGGGGGGGGCCCTTTTTTTTTGGGGGGCAGGGGGGGGGGGCGCGCGGGGGTTTAAATTTTTTTTGGGGGGGGTGTGGGTTTTTTCCCCCCTTTTTTTTTCTTTTAACCCCTTCCTTCCCCCCCCATTAAAAAAAAAGGGTTAAAAAAAGGGTTTTAAAAAAACCCTTTAAAAGAAAAAAAGAAATTTAAAAAAAAAAAAAAACCCCCAAAAAAAAACCCCCCCCCAAAAAAAAAAAAAAATAAAACCAAAAAAAAAAAAAAAAAACCCCCCCAAAAAAAGGGGCCCCCCCCCCAAAAACCCCCCCCCCCCCCCCCCCCCCCCCCTTTTTTTTTTTTTTAAAAGGTTTTGGGGGCCCCCCCCAAAAAGGGGTTTGGGCCCCTTTAAAAGGGGGTTTTTTGGGGGGGGGAAAAAGGGGGGTTTTTTTTTTTTTAAAAATTTCCCTTTAAAAGTTAAAAAAAAAAATTTTTTTCCCCCTTTTTTTTTTTAAAAAAACCCTTTTTTTCCCTTTTTTTAAAAAAAATTTTCCCTTTTTTTTTCCAAAAAAATTTTTTTTTTTCCCAAAAAAATTTTTTAAAAAAAAAGGGGGAAAAAAAAAAAAGGTTAAAACCTTTTTTAAAATTTTAAAAAAAAAAAAAAAAAAAAAACCCCCCCAAAAAAAAAACCCCAAAAAACCCAAAATTAAACCCCAATTTGGCCCCCCCGGGCCCCTTTTTTTTGGGGGGGGGGGGAAACCCCCCGGGGGGAAAAAAGGGCCGGGGAAAAAGGGGGAGCCAAAAAAGGGGGAAATTTTTGGCCCTTAAAGGGGGAAAAAAAAAAGGGGGGAAAAAGGGGGGTTTTTTTTTTTAAAAAAAAGGGGGGGGTTTTTTTTGTTTTGGGGGGGGCCCCCCCCCCCCTTTCCCCTCTTTTCCCCCCCCGGGCCCCCGGGGGCCCCCGGGCCCCCCCCCGGAAAAAAGGGGCCCTTAAACCCTTTCCCCCCCCCCCGGGGGGAAAAGGGGGGAAAAAATTTTTTTTTTTCTTCCTTTTTCCCCTTTTTTTCCCCCGGGGAAAGGGGGTTTTTCCCCCCCCCCCCCCCCTTGGGGCCCCCCCCCCCTTCCCCTTCCCTTTTTTTCCCCCCCCCCCCCCCCCCCCCCCCCCCCCCCGGGGCCCCCCCGGGGGGCCCGGGGGGGCCCCCCCAGGGTTTTTTTTAAAAAAAAGGGGGGGCCCCCCCCGGGGCCCCTTTTTTGGGGGGGGGGGGGGCCCAAACAATCCTCCGGTTTCACAACATGCAGTTAAATAAAACTTATGGCCTCGAATAACAAACCTGTTCTTCAGTAACGTTTTAGCCATTTTAAAATAACACAATTAAAACACAGTGGTCACAACAGAGCGCCGACGAAACACACAGCCTTCTTGAGTGTGGCCCAAACAACAATGACGGCCCCAGTTGTGTCGCGTGACAGCCTCGATCTGGTTTGTCGACGTGGCAATCTCGAATTTCTGATGCAACCCATTGCAACCCCGACCGAGTGTGCTTCGTTTAAACAGGACAGGCTAGGTGCAAACTGCCGCGAGCCGTAAATTAAGTGATCAGATTTCAGCCCCGTGTACAAAGTTGTAGGTGGAAATTAGTCAGAAGAAGTGTGCGGATTTTATGTCATTTAATTGAGAGAGAGAGAAAGAGTGTGTGTGTGTGTGTGTGTGTCTGTCTGCCCGCCTCTCTGTCTGTCTGTCTGTCTCTCTCTCTGTCTCTCTCTTCTCTGTCTGTCTGTCTGTCTGCCGGTGTTTCTCTCTCTCTCTCTTCCGCCACAGGAAAAGGCGGCTTTAGGCCACTTTCGCCCAAAAACTCGGTGGTTGAGCAAGTGGGGTTGAACAGACATTTATCTGTTCTCTCTTCTTCTGTTTCCGCATCTTCGCCTCTGTCCTCTCGACTGGACAGAGGGTAGAGAGAGTCCTTTGACCCGCCTCTTCGGGTCACCCACGGGTAGCTGTACCCTCTTCCTTCCTCCTTCCTTCTTCTTTCCCTCCTCTTCGACTCTCCTCCCAGCTACGTCCTCCCCCCCTCCCGGGGCTTCACCTGGAGCACGATCTGGATGGTGCCACGTACTGGTCGAGGCCACGTTCTGGTTGAGACCACGGACGGGATGGTGCCACACGCTGATCGAGGCCACGCCTTGGTCGGGACCGAGGGCTGGTAGAGACGCCCGCCGTCTTGACTGGCCGGCCTGGACCCCCGTCCAGGACCTCCAGTAACAGCTACGTCCCCCCCCCCCCCCGGGACAACGCTCTTCACTGCCCGCTTGGAAGTCGAGGGTGTCGGCTTTGAGCGACTCCCTGCGAGAACCAACCCGGCTCGGAGCACCTAGTGCGACAGGGTGCTCCCAGCAGACTCGACAGGGGCAGGGGTGTGCACGCACTCCATGGTGTTAGGAAGGGTCAATGCTAGAAATATTTCCTTATAATTGTGTATTTGTCATATGTGCTGGAATGCTGTAAGTGTGATCATGTGCGTCGTATGGCGAAATACTTATTTATAATCGTGCATGTTGTGGGTGCGGAGTGCTTGATTGTGATTGTGCATGTTGTGTGCGTTGGAGTGCTTGATCGTGATTGTGCATGTTGTGTGCGTTGGAGTGCTTGATCGTGATTGTGCATGTTGTGTGCGTTGGAGTGCTTTATTGTGATCGTGCATGGTGCGTGTGTTGGAATGTTTATTTTGCTGGTGTGAATAAATGGGGTGTTGTATCGTAATCTTTATTGTGTGGTCTCTTGCGGAGCGTGTGAGGTCAGTCACTCCCTTCACTCCCACCTAGACCGATCCTGTCAGGGCAGACCTCCAGGGGTCGGTCGTGACAATTGTGGGGGGCTCGTCCGGGATGTGAAGGGCTCTGGCTGTCTCTCTCTCGTTTCGCAGAGTACCTGTTTAGTTTTGTCTGTTTTGTATATGTTTAGTCAGTTTGTCGTGTTTGTTCGTGGGTGGTTGGCTGGGTGACTCTAGTGAAGGGAGTCTTGTTGTGGCCTGAGGGAACATCCGGCGTGACTCGGGAGTTGAGGTGAGACCAAGGGGAGTCGACCGCGCCCAGCCTCCTTCCGCCGGGTACCTCACGCAGGTACGGCCGTAAGTCTTGCCCTTCTGTTGCCGCTCAGTCTTCCATTCCTGTTTTGTATTTAGCCAATTCTTGTTTTTTTTTTTTCTCTACCGGGTTGTTGAGTACAGGGGGGTGTATCGGACGCTAGTGTTTTTTTTTTCCTCTCTCCGGATCCCGTCTGCTAGGTTTTTGTTTTGTTTTTTTTTTCCGGCCAGCCCCACCGCACTGTTGCTCGTGCTGTAGAGCGCGGTGTTGCCAGAGTGGGGGCAGCCGGACATAGTTTTGTTTCGTTTTTTTTTCGGTGAGCCCCACCGCACTGTTGCTCGTGCTGTAGAGCGCGTGTTTGCCAGAGTGGGAGCAGCCGGAACTTGTCCGCACACACGCACACACACACATACACACATATACACATGCCCCTAAAATATTTGTTTTTTTTTCTCTAGTGGAATTGTTTTTCCCCTGTATTTGGAAAACTGTAGGATATTGTTGTCATGGCGACGTCCGGCGCTGGTGGTGTGGCGACGCGTGCGTCGAAGAAGAAGGGTATTCAAAATGTTACTGTAGTCCCTACTATTAGTACCAGTACTTCGACTACGGTAACTTCTACCTATTCCAGTGCTGTAGCAGTAGTCCAGTGAGTACTTTTACCACCTCTTCGCTGGGGGGTCTCCCTGTCGAGACCCCGACTGGCACTTCCGCTCGGAAGCGTCAGAGTATAGCGAAGCAGCTGTGGGCTTCTGTTGAGTCGCAGAGACCGAAACCTTCTCCTCTCCAGGCTTCCCCTCGTAAGGGGCATGCCCCAGAAGACTCTCCTTATGGGAAAGTCGAGACCCAAGGGACGGGTCAGACGGATCATCCTCCCGTGTCGGGAGTGGTGAACCCCGCCCAGGACATCACTTCCGTCCTGATGTTTCTAGAGCGACAGCGACGGGAGGATGAGGCCCAACGTAGGGAAGAGGCTGCTAGGCAGGAAGCCCTGCATAGGGAAGAACGTAGGAAGAGGCAAGGCTCCGTCGGGAAGAGTTGGATCAACGTAGAGAGGAGGCTGCTAGGCAGGAGGCTCTGCGCAGAGAGGAGACTGACAGACAGGAAATTATGCATAAGAAGAGGCTATTCAGCGTAGAGAGGAGGCTGCTAAGCAGGAGGCTCAGCGTAGGGAGGAGGCTGCTAAGCAGAGGCTCAGCGTAGGGAGGAGGCTGCTAGACAGGAGGCTCAGCGTAGGGAGGAGGCTGCCCTCCGTAGGGAAGAACTAGACAGGATGGAGGCTCTGCGTAGGGAGGAGATGGAACAACTTCTTTCGCGGCCTCCCGCTTCTGTAAACCAGGGGGTTAATCACCAGGCAGGTGATAGAGTTAGAGGCCCAAAGCTAAAGCTTCCAGAGTTCAGACCTAGTGAGGACATTGATATGTTTTTAGAGCATTTTGACAAAGTTGCTTGTTCATATCAATTGTCTGAGGAACAAAAGGCTATGCACCTTTTTTCTGGATATCTGGTGCTGCAAGGGAGTGTGTGCTCTCTCTAAATGAAGGCGCGTCTTATGCAGACATGCAGTTGGCTCTGCGTAAGCGTTTCCACCTTACCCCAGAGACGTACAGGAGGAAGTTCAGGTCCATGAAGAAGAATAATGACGAGACCTTCGTGCAGTTTGGTGATAGGCTGCGCAAAACGCTAGGGTATTGGCGTCAGTTAGCTAAGTTGGAGCTGGAGGATCTGATCCTCATTGAACAGCTCACCAACACTGTGTCCCCAGAGTTGAGGATCCGGATAGGCGAGACAGCACCTCAGGATTTCGCGGCTGCAATTCACACAGCTGAGGTGTTTGCTGAAGCTCGCAGGGCTTATGGGCATCGCCCAGATACGAGAGGAAGCCCTCCACAGGATTTAGTAGCAATAAGGTGCCGACAACTGCTAGTGGGGTGAACAAGGCAGGCAGTCCATCGGGGACCTCAGCACCTCGATTTTGTTTTCTTTGTGGTCGTCCTGGCCACATTAGGAAAGATTGTCCTAAAGCCGCTGGTAGTCATGGGGCTAGTCCTTTCCAGCGTCCTCGTGCCTCGGCTAACGTGGGTTCCATCCCAGCTTCGGGTGATTCAGAGTGCCCAGTGTTTCTCTCTGTTGTTGGTTCCTCCTGGTCGACACCATCAGGGATTCGGGAGCATCAACGATCTTTGTGGATAAGAATTTGGTTTCCCCTGAGGCCCGGCGGGGCGCCAGTTACGATGTGTGCGGGTTGGAGGCTGGTTTTACCTCCACTCGTCCTTCAGTACTCGTTTCTATCTCCACCCCCTACTTCTGTGGCGAAGTATGGCCATCGCGGTGGAGCGACCTCTGTATTCCCTTATCATAGGAATACTATCACCTTCGTAGACGGACGCAGTCAGTCCGTGTCTACGGATTTGCCCGTACAGGCGTGTGTGGGAGTCACCACACGCGCCAAAGCTAAGAAGCAGGAACAGGAATTGCGTCCCGTTCTTCAGCCGATCTCTAACGAGGTTCTGGCAAGGGCCGATCCTGCTAGCATTATCCGTCTTCAGGCCAGGGACTTGGATGTCCAGCGCCTGCGACAACTGGTAGGTCGTCCTGCTCAGTCTGCCCGACACGCCAAGGTGAGCTTCAAGCTCCACAAGGGGATCCTTTTTAGGGTTTTTAACCCAGGCAGATCGTGTGGCCAAGCAGCTCGTGGTTCCCCAAAGCCTGAGAGAGTCTGTCCTCCGGCAGGCCCACGATTCCCCCATGGCAGGTCATATGGGCTCCAAGCGGACTCTCGAGCGAGTTAGGCAGGATTTCTTCTGGCCAGGGATGAACTCACAGGTTAGGCAGTACTGCCGCAGTTGCGATACTGCCAACGGACAACGCCTAAGGGGCGCTTGAGGCGTGTTCCCCTGGGATCAGTGCCACGGGTTGGGGAGCCATTCAGCAAGGTTGGGGTCAACCTGGTGGGACCCATTAATCCTCCATCCGATCGCGGTCACCGTTACACTTCGGTAGTGGTAGAATCTGCGAGTCGATACCCAGAGGCTGTCCCGCTTAGGACTATCGATGCCCCTACTGTTGCTGAATCTCTCAGGCAGATTTGGACGCGCACTGGCGTGCCCAAGAAGAAGTACGGCCGGAAGTTTGTACTGGAGAGCGATCATCATCCTCTCCAGTGCTTGGACCGGATCCGGCCAGTCAGTCGTCGACTCATGAGTTAGGCAGTGGAACTGCAGAGTCATGCGTTCACTTTCCGTCATATCAAGGGTTCCTGTAATACGGATGCTGACTATCTTAGCCGAGCTCCGTAGTTAGCATATTGGAAAATCAGTCAGAGGGACACCTCCCCTCAACCAGGGTTATATCCCTTTTTTGTCTCTGTATCAGGTGTAGTGACAGTTGTCACTTCAGTGAGGTTAACGGTAGTGAATCACCAATGGTTCGGATTGTTACTTTCATGGTTGGAAGGTTTGCTTAGTTGTTTGATAAATGTAGTATTATGTATTTCCCCGCGTGATTCTATCGTGGAATGTTTGTATTGGATTCATCGTACTCTGTCGATCACAGAGGGTTGGGTTCGGTCCCATTGTTGTGAAGTTGCACATGCGACGAGGTTCAAAGGAGCACTGTATCTCAGAGAAACAGATGCTTTTAGAAGGGGGGTTTGTCACGAGTTTGTCGCGAGGCCTACGACGTTCGACCCACCTAGGGTGGCGGAATTACTTATTTGTTTATTGTCGTTGCTGTTATCGTGTAACCGTCCCTTAGGGTGGCTTGCGGTGCAGTTGCACCGTGGTGTGGTTCAGCTCAACTTCGGTTTGCTTTCTCTCTCTCTCTCTCTAATTCCACCGCCCGTGCTATTCATCCTGCAAGTTCACGGGTGACCGGTACCTTTCTCTCGAACTTTCTGTCTATCGGCCTCTCGCCTGTCTTTTTACCTGTCGCACGTGCTTCGTTTCTTTTAGTTTGAAGTATGCTCACTCTGTGACGCAGCATGGCATGTTGGCCACCATTGCTGAGGGAGGTTAGCTCTAGACTCGAGCGGAAGATGTCTCTGGGGGCGCCTGCTCCAGTCCCGGTTCTTTACCATGTCATCGAGAGTACAGTCAGTACTTTCAATTCCTGCAGTCGGCCTGTAGGAGAGGGACATCGCTTCTTCTGTTTCCGCATCTTCGCCTCTGTCCTCTCGACTGGACAGAGGGTAGAGAGAGTCCTTTGACCCGCCTCTTCGGGGTCACCCACGGGTAGCTGTACCCTTCTTCCTTCCTCCTTCCTTCTTCTTTCCCTCCTCTTCGACTCTCCTCCCAGCTACGTCCTCCCCCCCTCCCGGGGGCTTCACCTGGAGCACGATCTGGATGGTGCCACGTACTGGTCGAGGCCACGTTCTGGTTGAGACCACGGACGGGATGGTGCCACACGCTGATCGAGGCCACGCCTTGGTCGGGACCGAGGGCTGGTAGAGACGCCCGCCGTCTTGACTGGCCGGCCTGGACCCCCGTCCAGGACCTCCAGTAACAGCTACGTCCCCCCCCCCCGGGACACGCTCTTCACTGCCCGCTTGGAAGTCGAGGGTGTCGGCTTTGAGCGACTCCCTGCGAGAACCAACCCGGCTCGGAGCACCTAGTGCGACAGGGTGCTCCCAGCAGACTCGACAGGGGCAGGGGTGTGCACGCACTCCATGGTGTTAGGAAGGGTCAATGCTAGAAATATTTCCTTATAATTGTGTATTTGTCATATGTGCTGGAATGCTGTAAGTGTGATCATGTGCGTCGTATGGCGAAATACTTATTTATAATCGTGCATGTTGTGGGTGCGGGAGTGCTTGATTGTGATTGTGCATGTTGTGTGCGTTGGAGTGCTTGATCGTGATTGTGCATGTTGTGTGCGTTGGAGTGCTTGATCGTGATTGTGCATGTTGTGTGCGTTGGAGTGCTTTATTGTGATCGTGCATGGTGCGTGTGTTGGAATGTTTATTTTGCTGGTGTGAATAAATGGGGTGTTGTATCGTAATCTTTATTGTGTGGTCTCTTGCGGAGCGTGTGAGGTCAGTCACTCCCTTCACTCCCACCTAGACCGATCCTGTCAGGGCAGACCTCCAGGGTCGGTCGTGACAGAGGACAACAGTGTTGTGTGGCAGTGTGCACTTTGTTTGGTTGAAGACAACAGTGTTGTGTGGCAGTGTGCACTTTTGGTTTGGTTGAAGACAACAGTGTTGTATGGCAGTGTGCACTTTGGTTTGGTTGAGGACAACAGTGTTGTTTGGCAGTGTGCACTTTGGATGAGGACAACAGTGTTGTATGGCAGTGACTGTGTGCACTTTGGTTTGGTTGAGGACAACAGTGTTGTGTGGCAGTGTGCACTTTGGTTTGGTTGAAGACAACAGTGTTGTGTGGCAGTGTGCACTTTACTTTGGTTGAGGACAACAGTATTGTTTGGCAGTGTGCACTTTGGTTGAGGACAACAGTGTTGTATGGCAGTGTGCACTTTGGTTTGGTTGAAGACAACAGTGTTGTGTGGCAGTGTGCACTTTGGTTTGGTTGAGGACAACAGTGTTGTGTGGCAGTGTGCACTTTGGTTTGGTTGAAGACAACAGTGTTGTGTGGCAGTGTGCACTTTGGTTTGGTTGAGGACAACAGTGTTGTGTGGCAGTGTGCACTTTGGTTTGGTTGAAGACAACAGTGTTGTGTGGCAGTGTGCACTTTGGTTTGGTTGAAGACAACAGTGTTGTGTGGCAGTGTGCACTTTGGTTTGGTTGAAGACAACAGTGTTGTGTGGCAGTGTGCACTTTGGTTTGGTTGAAGACAACAGTGTTGTGTGGCAGTGTGCACTTTGGTTTGGTTGAGGACAACAGTGTTGTATGGCAGTGTGCACTTTGGTTTGGTTGAGGACAACAGTGTTGTTTGGTAGTGTGCACTTTGGTTGAGGACAACAGTGTTGTATGGCAGTGTGCACTTTGGTTTGGTTGAAGACAACAGTGTTGTGTGGCAGTGTGCACTTTGGTTTGGTTGAAGACAACAGTGTTGTGTGGCAGTGTGCACTTTGGTTTGGTTGAGGACAACAGTGTTGTGTGGCAGTGTGCACTTTGGTTTGGTTGAGGACAACAGTGTTGTGTGGCAGTGTGCACTTTACTTTGGTTGAGGACAACAGTGTTGTGTGGCAGTGTGCACTTTTGTTGAGGACAACAGTGGTGTTTGGCAGTGTGCACTTTTGTTGAGGACAACAGTGTTGTGTGGCAGTGTGCACTTTTGTTGAGGACAACAGTGTTGTGTGGCAGTGTGCACTTTGGTTTGGTTGAGGACAACAGTGTTGTATGGCAGTGTGCACTTTGGTTGAGGACAACAGTGTTGTGTGGCAGTGTGCACTTGGTTTGGTTGAGGACAACAGTGTTGTTTGGCAGTGTGCACTTTGGTTTGGTTGAGGACAACAGTGTTGTATGGCAGTGTGCACTTTGGTTTGGTTGAAGACAACAGTGTTGTGTGGCAGTGTGCACTTTGGTTTGGTTGAGGACAACAGTGTTGTGTGGCAGTGTGCACTTTGCTTTGGTTGAGGACAACAGTGTTGTATGGCAGTGTGCACTTTGGTTGAGGACAACAGTGTTGTGTGGCAGTGTGCATTTTACTTTGGTTGAGGACAACAGTGTTGTGTGGCAGTGTGCACTTTGCTTTGGTTGAGGACAACAGTGTTGTGTGGCAGTGTGCACTTTGCTTTGGTTGAGGACAACAGTGTTGTATGGCAGTGTGCACTTTGGTTGAGGACAACAGTGTTGTATGGCAGTGTGCACTTTGGTTTGGTTGAAGACAACAGTGTTGTCACACTGTCACTTTTGCACACATGCATTCATGACAGCATTTACTCCATACGCACACGCAATCTTTCCAATCAACCAAAAGGCGCACTACCGAATGTTTTTCTTCTCCCCCTCTCCTTCAGGGAAAAACACTTTACTAAATCACATCCAACAATTTATAAACAGATTTTATACATATAGCTCTCTTTCCACTGAGAGGCAACTAACTCACGCAAGACTTCATAAAGTCACGGCCTTCACACAACATTGGCCCACAAAATCCAGACCAGGAAATAAATAATTCCAGTACTCACTGATGCCACACCTGCATCAAACACCAGACTTCATATGGTCGTGCTTTCCTGTCTCTCACAGACATCGTATCACCCCTTTCAATTCTCCCGTCACTGGAGATAGGATTTCCAACTTCTCTTCCTCGCCTTCTCCTGTCCCTGGAGAAGTGACGAGTTCCGACTCCTCTCCCTCGACTTCTCCTGACCCTGGAGAGATTACGAGTTCCGACTCCTCTCCCTGGAGTCTTTACTGGTAGGGGCTGAACTACCGGTGTGCTCCCCACACCATGGCCATCTTCAACCACCTCACGGGTTGCAAGGTGAAGAGTAAAAGGTGAAGGGTGAAGGGCTGAAAAACGAATAAGGTTCTGTAAGTAACCTGCTTCTTAATTCAACATATGAATTCTTTCTTTCTCTTTTCTTTAAGTTCTCCCTGTAGCTTTCCCCAACTATCTATCGCTCACCTGGTAATGACTGGTCAGCAGAGAGGACCAACGTCCTGACAGGTTCGAGTCTCTAGGCCATCTGCTGGGTTAAAACTGATTCTTTCCTCCTTCCTCCTAGTGAGTGCATACTCAGTGTTCAAAACACATGACCAGCACCTTACCAACCCTTATTAAACTATCTCTCAGTGGTCACTTTCACCCAATGACCACTTTTGTTTCTTGAATGAATATAACTCACAATTATTTTGGGGACGCCCGCTACACTAGTCAAGCCACATGAATATCCTTCCTTTTTAGTAGTGGCATGGGGAAATGATTCATATTACTAACTACATGTGATGGAGCGTCACATGCCTTGATGTGAGGCTACGTCACATGACAAGTGTGCACTTTACTTTGGTTGAGGACAACAGTGTTGTGTGGCAGTGTGCACTTTGGTTTGGTTGAGGACAACAGTGTTGTGTGGCAGTGTGCACTTTGCTTTGGTTGAGGACAACAGTGTTGTATGGCAGTGTACACTTTGGTTGAGGACAACAGTGTTGTGTGGCAGTGTGCACTTTACTTTGGTTTGGGACAACAGTGTTGTGTGGCAGTGTGCACTTTGGTTGAGGACAACAGTGTTGTGTGGCAGTGTGCACTTTACTTTGGTTTGGGACAACAGTGTTGTATGGCAGTGTGCACTTTGGTTTGGTTGAGGACAACAGTGTTGTGTGGCAGTGTGCACTTTACTTTGGTTTGGGACAACAGGTTCGTGTGGCAGTGTGCACACAACGTTGCTCACCGTAAAAAGGCCGCCCGTTCCCAAACTGGGTTCGCATTGTCCTAGACATTATTTAGACTTCCGAATTTGAGCGTGGAGTTGAAAATAAACCACGCCTCAGTTTATGGACCAAGTGACTTTTTGTTCACTGTAGAGAACCAGATTGTGTCAGCCAGCATTCTATTGTATTTATTTATCTATTCATTTATTCATTCATTCGTTTTATTTCATATTGTCGGGTTTGTCAAATGTTCGCCAGTTTGAAGGGGAAAGAAAAGAAAGAACAATTCATATTGCTGGTGAAATGTGAAGAAAAAAGTTAAAAAGAGCACGAACAAAGCGTCTTTGTTCTTGTTTTGTCTCTTGGTATGGTTCTTGGCTTATTGGTCCTGTGTGTGTTGGAGAGAGAGAGAGAGAGAGAGAGAGAGAGAGAGAGAGAGAGAGAGAGAGAGAGAGAGAGAGAGAGTATTCGAACAGTGAGGCAGACAGACAACCGACAAGAGCTTAACTCCTCCCGCTTCCCATCTCGTCCTCTCTCCCCCAACCCATTGAAACTTCTCTCCAAACTCAATCTTAACCACACGAGATTTTTTTTTCTTTTTTTTTTCCATCGAATCGTGCAACTGCCCGTCTCCCTTCTCGCTTGTCCGCCCGCCCATTCCGATTCTTCCCATCCCACCCCCCAACCTCCCCCTTCCCCACAGACCCTCTCCACCTCACCCTCTTTTCTTGCAAAGGCCGGAGCAAAGAAAAACGTGATTCTAACAAGCGAACGTCTGATAGATTGTATAGTCAGGCACCCCCCCCCCCTCTCCTTCCCCCCCTGTATAGTCAGGCACCCCCCCCCCTCTCCTTCCCCCCCCCCCCCTCCACAGCGCACCTTCCACACTCATTCCCCACCCTCCTTGCCCTTCTGTCCTCTATCTCCCAATCTTATGATTGATGGTGGGAGTGAGGCAAAGGAGGAGGGGGGGGGGGGGGGTTGGAGATGAAATGATGAACTGATTCCCTACACTGCTCATGCTTTGAAATACTAAAGGGGGAGGGTCGTGTTAGGGGTGGGTGGGGAGAAGAGTCTTGGGATTTCTGAAAGAATCTGGAAGTCGTGAGGAGACCTCGGTTTTGTGTGTGTGTGTGTGTGTGTGTGTGTGTGTGTGTGTGTGTGTGTGTGTGAGAGAGAGAGAGAGAGAGAGAGAGAGAGAGAGAGAGAGAGAACGTGCGCATCTGAGTGCGTGCATGTGTGTGTGTGTGTGTGTGTGTGTGTGTGTGTGTGTGCGAGTGAGTGCATGTGTGTGTGTGTGTGTGTGTGAGTGCGTGCATGCGCGCGCTCGCGTGTGTGTGCGCACGTGCGTGCACGCGCGTGTGTGTACATTGGTGCGTTTGCGACTGTTTATAATGCATTGGGGAGGATGTGGTTTCCTAATTGGATTGCCAGGGAAGTGGAAGAACAACAGTAATCATGAATAATAGAACGACAGTAAAAGCATCACGCTTGTAAATGTGTCGGAGGAAACCTGACGAGTGTTTTGACAAATTAGCGAGACGGGAGCACGCCTAACTATTATCATGAATGATAAGAAGGAGGGTTTGGGCTGGGGTGGAGGGCTTGGGGGACCCAGTGTCCTAGATATAGAGTATTTCAATTTGATTTCTTGTGTGTGTGTGTGTGTGTGCTTGAGTGAGCCCGTGTGCGTATTAGGGAAGAATATCCGGTATGACGATGACCATCGGACGTACACCAAGCTCTTGTACGATGAAACGGGACTCGTTCTTGATGTCTCGTTGTGATAACATATTGACATCTCGCTCATTCCCCCTCACACTCACCCAACAACCCCCCCCCCCCGTCCCCCCTCTCCTTCCTGCCCTGCTCCCCTTCCTTGGTCTGTGGAGAGATTGTTTGTTGATGATACTTTCTGTGAAAATTTATTTTCATTCGATCTCCTGTACATTTGTGTGTTTTTACGTTGTTGATTGTTCACGGAAGAAAATGGAGAAGAAGGAAAAATATGGGGGGGGGAAAAGATCATTTCCCCTATTGGTGGTGCGCAAAAAAAAGAAGAAGAAAAGACAGAAAGAAAAAAAAAAAGATTGAAAAGATACTGCTTGATTAGTCTGGTGAAACTGGAAGACAAACACAATTAGCGCTCTCTCTCTCTCTCTCTCTCTCTCTCTCTCTCTCTCTCTCTCTCTCTCTCTCTCTCCGTCAGCAAGCAAACCAGCCCACCTCCGGCTTGTGAGCCTGGAGCAGAAGTCGTGTGGATGAAAATGCCTGACGGTGATCCTTTCAACGAACGAAAATTACTTTATTGGTGATGACAAGGAATACAGCTTGTCATTTTATTTATATGTATACTATATTGTGTAACTGCTTGACGACGACGACGACAAGAAGGAGAAGAAGAGGATGGGGAGGAGGAGGTTGGGGAGGAGAAGAAGAGGAGGACGACTACGACAAATACGACGACGACGACGATAACGAAGAAGAAGAAGAAGAAGTCGTCGAAGATAAAGAAGACCGAAGTCGAAGAACCAGCGGCGGAAGCAGCCCAATCAAAATGAGGAGAGCAAAAAGAACAAGTGGTTCACGAAAACACCAGATTAGTCAGATGAGGAATTGATGACATTACTCCCTTCCCCGTCCCCCTCCCAATATCCCTCCCCCCCTCCCTTTCTCTCTCCTGTCATGTGGCCGCCGCCTGAAGGCGGAAAGGGCCTTCAGTTCTGCCCCTTTGGGTACACCACTGCAGCCCTGTTCACAGATGTCGCTTCAAATGGCGTCATCAGCTTGGGAGCGACGTTTGCTGGTTTGTTTGTAATCTACACTTTTGGATTAAGTTTCGTGCCAAAGCCGGTCAGCGATTGGCGAGCAGAATGACAGGCCTGACTTGATTGTAAACAAACGTTTGTGAATTGTGAAATAATATTCTCTAGGATTGGAGTTTGGAGGAAACGGGGATAATCGAAGAGAGAGAGAGAGAGAGAGAGAGAACATAGTCAAGCCGTTTTCTATTTTATTGTTTCTTGATCAAGATGAAAGTGTGAGTTGAAAGGAGATCTCCCCGGTGGAAGATAAGCACATTACATAAAGAACGTCTTTCAGGCATCCATACATTCGCTTATCAATGAGATATGCATATAATTATGTTTTCATACTTGATATGTAATTTTTGTACTAGAGAACTTAACTTATCCCTAATGATTCCACCCAGTCTTTTCCGTTGTGTGATGAAATTCACAACGAAATCTTTAATATCTTCGAAAGTCTCAACAAGACAAATGAAAATACAAAACGTAATATATAAGGGAAGGGGATGGGGTGGGGTGGGGGGACAGCTATTATAGAATGTAAACTTTGATTGCAGACCATTGACATTCCCAGACGGAAATTTAAGAAACTCTGGAATGTCATCTGGAAATAAATCTCCATCAGAAACGAAAGGCAAAGCTTTATGTATAAAAGTTGAAACACTATTTTTGATTTCATTTAAAGGGCAGATCTCCAAGTACCCTCCCTCCCCTCCCCAAACCACCCTCACACCCGGCACAAAGAAATTGAGCATGAGAAATACTGGCACGTAACAATGAGCAGAGCCACTATGTACTCCACGGGCAAACAGGTTCTTGTTCCAAATCCCCACATGCACTATTATGGTGCCACCAGCGGGTTGTGTGAATGTACGAGGGGGGTTGTTGGTGTTGGTTTGTCGTCTGTACCTGCCTTACAATCCGCTGCAGAAACACTGGTTTCAGTGTAGGGCTGGCCAGTTGCCCACCATATCCCCCCCCCCCCCCCCCCCTCCCCCCATCCCCCGCTCTCATCAGTAAAGAGATGGCCGTAAACCATGGCAACCTGTTTGCCGTCAGATTTGGCCTTGTTCAGCTGTCGGTTTTGCCTGATTTCCCTACACCCCCGAGAGATATCCTCCGCAACAAACACTTATATGCCTTTCGGTTCTTGCTTCGCTTTCAGTATTTGAATTTGTACGCTTGTAGGAGAAACATCGAGCTATGATTGGGGAACCTGATGTAGAATTCAGCCAATGAACTCGATCAGAACTGGACAGCGTTGGCGGCCCAGTAGTCATGCTGGATGGTGTCTGTCAGATCGAGCTTGTGTGTTATCAAGGACTTGACCCCTGTTTGTTTCCCATCCCTTTCCCCCACGCCATAGAAAGTCGGATTATTCCTTGAAGACCCGCCCTCAAAGTGGTCACATTTTCTGTCTAGGTCGTCCGCTCTTGCAGTCCAGTCGTTGTTCTGTTGGTGTAACAGGTCATTGGTGTGACGTGGATCGCTTTTTTTCGTCCGTTGATCCTCTGACGATGCAGTCCAATCGTTGTTCTGTGGTATAACAGGTCATTTGTGTGACGTGGATCGCTCCGTTCGTCCTTCAGTCCAGTCATGAGTGCAGGAAGGGCACCCTGCCCCTGTGGCTGTTGTTGCATCTCCTCCTTCACGTGATCCAGCTTGCTGCCATGGGAGCTGTCCAGATCTTGCAGCTTGGACATCACGTCAGCCACAGACGGTGCCTTTGGAAGGCCACTTGAGGGGTCAGGAAGAAGGTTGGGTGGGTCGGTCGTGCCTTCCCACAAAAGCCGGAGACATTGGCGTCAGGGGTGGGGGCCGGGGTTCGATTCTGTGCCAGAAGCAGCGGACCTTCAGCACTACGTTGAAACACACGGTTGGCCCAGACCAACAGCACAGGAGTCAGTGCAAGCACAAACACCTGTCACAAACACCTGTCTGTCGTCAGCGAACCGTCAGTATAGAGACTTTCATCAGTAAAGGTTGAGTTCTACGTCCTCATAGCGAAAGCTTTCAGGGACATGTTACTCTTTCACGGTAGTCATGGTGAGAGACTGGGCATTGACTGCTTAAATAAACTCCTCAACCACGTAAGCGATGTGGATGTTGTGAAGAAAGGTCCACAAATCGACTTAAATTCAAGTGGTCTTCTCTGTCTGTCTCTCTCTCTCTGTCCGTCTTTCTGTCTTTGTCTCTCTCTGTGTATTTATTGTCTGTCTTTGCCTGTCTGCCTGTCTTTTTCCGTCTCTCTCACTCTGTCTCTGTATGTCTGTCTGTCTCTCTCTCTCTCTCCCCATATCTGTTTAATGTTTCTCAGTATTCCCCCTTCCTTCGTCCACAGTCCCTTTAGGCGATTCTGATCCATAACAAATTGATGCAACTGCAGTGAGGGGGGTCATGCCGCTGTTCCCCAGGTTCTTTGTTCCCCAGTCTCTATATTCCCCAGTCCCGGTGTTCCCCTCAAGAAAAAATCGAAATTCAGTCCCTAAGTTCCCCAGTTGCGTTGTTCCCCACCCTGTGGCGATCCCGCTGTTCCCCATTCCCGCAAATCCCCGGTCCCGGTGTTCCCCAGGCCCGCTGTTCCCCAAGTTTTTGCTGTTGGTGGTGTTGGTGGGTTTTGCTGACTTAAACGTTGTTGCTGTTGTTTTCATTGCTATAGGCGAGGCAGTGGGAGGGCGGGGTGGGAGGGGGGAAGGAGGGGGGGGGGGAAGGGTCGGGGTATTGGGGGTGGAGCGGGAGGGCCGTAGAAGAGGGGTTTCATGCCGACTGGACAGCACTGGAACCAGCAGGTCAGCACTTGCATGACCCCATCAGGTTTGTGTAGACAGTCTAAAAGTAGAATGGCCCGTTGCGAAAGAAAAGGTGTAACTCATGCAAAGTGCATGTGATATAAAGGGATAGGAGTTCAAAGCGTAAAAAGAAGCACATCACTGTCAAAACCCTTTTCTGGCGTGACAAATTCATGCTTCCCGTTCTAGAATCATACGCGATCGAAATATTCCGTTTTTCTTACTGATTTGACCAAGCAACCCACAGCGAAATTGCCCCCCCCCCCCCCCCCTCCCCCTCCCTATCCGTTGGAACGGTGCCGGGCAATGCGCCCTGGGGGCCACGCCAAGTGACACGCTTCGCAGACGACAGAAGCGCGATGACACTTCCAATGTAGCGGTTAAAATGGGAACAACCTGAGTTGACACGCGTGGGGCACGTGCAACTCTCTCTCTCTCTCTCTCTCTCTCTCTCTCTCTCTCTCTCGGCGGGGAGGGGAGGGGGGGTGGGCATGTGCATTTTTTCCCCTGTTATTTTGTTTACCTTGGGATGTGCAACCTCTCCTTGTACAGTAGGGCCCGTACTGGCGCTAACGTGCATTGAAATCTGGGGAACAGCGCTACTGGGGAACAGAGAACCTGGGGAACACCGGTATGGGAACAGCGGCACGCTTTTTCGGTCGGGGAACATCGACACTGGGGAACAGAGACACGGGGAATAGCGCTACTGGGGAACATAGAACCCGGGGAACACCGGCACGCTCCCCAGTGAGGTTCGGTGAGTTGCCTTTTTAACGGCCGGTATATTTACCGCTCACTGTTGACTGTAGATCCAAACTCTAGTTCTGGACACTTCAGTGGGCTTAATGCTGACTGACGTGACATTTCTACAGAGTGTGTGATCTCTCCTTTAATCAGTCCGGATATAGAAACAAAATTAATGGACTCTGATAACAAGTTTAGTCTTTCATTACAGTAGATGAGTCATAGATGTACTCATTGACCGAAACTAGAACGTGTCCTTCGCAAACTCTCTTTATCTCTCTCCCCTCCCCCCTCCACCCCACCCACCCTCTCTCATCCCTCAATTAATTTATGTATCATCGAATCAAAAGTTCAAGAAACACCGTTTGCCTTAGCCAGTCAATAAACATAAAGCATTCTGGAATGTTCGCGAAGAATGACGTAGCACGGCCGATAAAGACGCATGGATGTTTAGGGTAGCGTACCATCACGTGTTATGACTAGTCAAAATGCTCGGAACATTCAAGAAACAATTCTGGAAACTTATCGCACTTTCCCTCTTGTTCTGTTACTTTTTCGACGCCTTGGGAATAATGACGCAATGTGTGCATACGTCATTTGGTAAGCAAACGCCACATCGCACTCACCAGATACCAAGCGAAACCAGACATGTAGATCTGAATCGACCGATCGTGATCAGAAGTATTGGTCGAACTGTTTGCAACAACCACCAATGTTGCGATTGCGAACGATTGAGCCTGTGTGTGGCTGTTGTAGGGAGGGAGATTGGGGGGGGGGGGGGGGGGGGGGGGGGGGGATGAGGTGAGCGGTTTGGCAACAGCGCCTTTGAAAGAGAAAGAGACTCAGGATGAGATCAAAGGGGAATATAGGGAAAGAAACTGGTTTTTACTCGTTAAAAATTGATTATATAGATTTTTTTTTTTTTTGAGTGAAGAAGCTGAGGTTCCATACTCGTCAAATGTTGTTAACGTTTGTTCTCCTCCTCCTCTTCCTCCTCCTCCTCCTCCTCTCCCTCCA
>CM031617.1:12130249-12135249 GCA_018398815.1 Conus ventricosus
TCACAAACTGTTGTGGTGTTGCAGTGTTCATGCATGTCACAAACTGTTGTGGTGTTGCAGTGTTCCTGTATGTCACAAACTGTTGTAATGTTGCAGTGTTCCTGGATGTCACAAAACTGTTTTGGTGTTGCAGTGTTCCTGGATGTCACAAACTGTTGTGGTGTTGCAGTGTTCATGCATGTCACAAACTGTTGTAATGTTGCAGTGGTTCATGCATGTCACAAACTGTTGTAATGTTGCAGTGTTCCTGTATGTCACAAACTGTTGTGGTGTTGCAGTGTTCCTGGATGTCACAAACTGTTGTGGTGTTGCAGTGTTCCTGGATGTCACAAACTGTTGTGGTGTTGCAGTGTTCCTGTATGTCACAAACTGTTGTAATGTTGCAGTGTTCCTGTGTGTCACAAACTGTTGTGGTGTTGCAGTGTTCATGCATGTCACAAACTGTTGTGGTGTTGCACTGTTCCTGTATGTCACAAACTGTTGTAATGTTGCAGTGTTCATGCATGTCACAAACTGGTGTGGTGTTGCACTGTTCCTGTATGTCACAAACTGTTGTAATGTTGCAGTGTTCATGCATGTCACAAACTGTTGTGGTGTTGCAGTGTTCATGCATGTCACAAACTGTTGTGGTGTTGCAGTGTTCCTGGATGTCACAAACTGTTGTGGTGTTGCAGTGTTCCTGTATGTCACAAACTGTTGTAATGTTGCAGTGTTCCTGGATGTCACAAACTGTTGTGGTGTTGCAGTGTTCCTGTATGTCACAAACTGTTGTGGTGTTGCAGTGTTCCTGTATGTCACAAACTGTTGTGGGGTTGCAGTGTTCCTGTGTGTCACAAACTGTTGTAATGTTGCAGGTGTTCATGCATGTCACAAACTGTTGTAATGTTGCACTGTTCCTGTATGTCACAAACTGTTGTGGGTGTTGCACTGTTCCTGTGTGTCACAAACTGTTGTAATGTTGCAGTGTTCATGCATGTCACAAACTGTTGTGGTGTTGCACTGTTCCTGTATGTCACAAACTGGTGTGGTGTTGCACTGTTCCTGTGTGTCACAAACTGTTTGTAATGTTGCAGTGTTCATGCATGTCACAAACTGTTGTGGTGTTGCACTGTTCCTGTGTGTCACAAACTGTTGTAATGTTGCAGTGTTCATGCATGTCACAAACTGTTGTGGTGTTGCAGTGTTCCTGTATGTCACAAACTGTTGTAATGTTGCAGTGTTCCTGTATGTCACAAACTGTTGTGGTGTTGCAGTGTTCCTGTATGTCACAAACTGTTGTAATGTTGCATGTGTTCCTGTATGTCACAAACTGTTGTGGTGTTGCAGTGTTCCTGGATGTCACAAACTGGTGTGGTGTTGCAGTGTTCCTGTATGTCACAAACTGTTGTGGTGTTGCAGTGTTCCTGTATGTCACAAACTGTTGTGGTGTTGCAGTGTTCCTGGATGTCACAAACTGTTGTGGTGTTGCAGTGTTCCTGTGTGTCACAAACTGTTGTGGTGTTGCAGTGTTCCTGTATGTCACAAACTGTTGTAATGTTGCAGTGTTCCTGTGTGTCACAAACTGTTGTAATGTTGCAGTGTTCCTGTATGTCACAAACTGTTGTGGTGTTGCACTGTTCCTGTATGTCACAAACTGTTGTGGTGTTGCACTGTTCCTGTGTGTCACAAACTGTTGTAATGTTGCAGTGTTCCTGTATGTCACAAACTGTTGTGGTGTTGCACTGTTCCTGTATGTCACAAACTGTTGTGGTGTTGCACTGTTCCTGTGTGTACAAAACTGTTGTGGTGTTGCAGTGTTCATGCATGTCACAAACTGTTGTGGTGTTGCACTGTTCCTGTATGTCACAAAACTGTTGGTGGTGTTGCAGTGTTCCTGTGTGTCACAAACTGTTGTAATGTTGCAGTGTTCCTGTATGTCACAAACTGGTGTGGTGTTGCACTGTTCCTGTGTGTCACAAACTGTTGTAATGTTGCAGTGTTCCTGTGTGTCACAAACTGTTGTGGTGTTGCAGTGTTCCTGTATGTCACAAACTGTTGCGGTGTTGCAGTGTTCCTGTGTGTCACAAACTGTTGTAATGTTGCAGTGTTCCTGTATGTCACAAACTGTTGTAATGTTGCAGTGTTCCTGTATGTCACAAACTGTTGCGGTGTTGCAGTGTTCCTGTATGTCACAAACTGTTGTAATGTTGCAGTGTTCATGCATGTCACAAACTGTTGTGGTGTTGCAGTGTTCCTGTATGTCACAAACTGTTGTGGTGTTGCACTGTTCCTGTATGTCACAAACTGGTGTGGTGTTGCAGTGTTCCTGTGTGTCACAAACTGTTGTAATGTTGCAGTGTTCCTGCACGTGGTCATTCGGGACAACTGGGGGGCGGGCACTGTCATCTGCTCCCAGCCTGTCGCCGTGTTCCCCCGTCCCCCCTCGCCCCAGGCTCCTCCTCCTCCACACCTTCCCGCCATCCTCTCTCACCTCCGTCGGCCCCTGCCAGAGACAGCGGCCCCAGCGGCTCCCAGAACGAGACGGCCGTCGATCAACTGCACCCAAGATGTGAGTGCATAGATGTGTGTGTGTGTGTGTGTGTGTGTGTGTGTGTGTGTGTGTGAGTCATGATGTGTCCACCTGCATTGGTGTGTTCGTTTGTTTGAACCCGGGGTCAGGGCTCTGTTCTAGAACTGACAAAGTTCGCAACGCCAGCAATAACTGAAAGAAAGAAAAAGGGGGCGGGGGTGGGGAAGGGGAAGCTTTCTGTCTCTCTCTCTCTCTCTCTCTCTCTCTCTCTCTCTCTCCTCTCTTCTCTCTCTCTCTCTCTCTCTCTCTCTCTCTGTGTGTGTGTGTGTGTGTGTGTGTCACTTTCTCTCTGTCTCTGCGTCATCTCTCTCTCTCTCTCTCTCTCTCTCTCTCTCTCTCTCTCTCTCTCTCTCTTCTCTCTCTCTCTCTGTGTGTCACTTTCTCTCTGTCTCTGCGCATCTCTCTCTCTCTCTCTCTCTCTCTTCTCTCTCTCTCTCTCTCTCTCTCTCTCTCTCTCGCTGCACTCAAGATGCGCTCGTGTCGTTGAGGTCAGTGCGACCGATTTAAGGACATGGCGCAGTCTTGAGAGTAGAGTGCAGAGGACTGCTGCACTTGGCAGTTGAAGCACCCACACTTGGTTGTTTACGATGGCGTCAAGACCTCCCTCCCTTTCCTTCGGCGGTGGGAAGAAGACGGGTGGGGGGGGGGGGGGGGGGGGGATGGCTCTGCGTGTATATATGGCTGTTGTCCTCAGCAATACTGGTGTGATCCCCCAGGAAACTAGACCGGGAAGTCACCATCCTGGGAACGACGTCTGGTTTCCAGGGATTACCAGTGTTCCCTTTTTCCCCCTTTGAGATAGACACTGTTTTTTTTTCCGTGTACGCAGGCTGATAGTCCTGCGGACACTCCCTGTACAGACAGGCAAGGATTAATCCCATCCACTCGACAAAGGGAGTGGAGTTTTAGTGCGTATGACCGTTTTCAATCCCGCCCATTAAGGCAGCCATACTCCAACTTTTGGGAAAAATAGTCACTGTTTTCCACGGTTTTCTTTAAGGTCGCACTGGTTGTCATATATTTTCATGAGGATGATATCCGTTTGCCTTGTTCTTCTGGGGGACGCGGGTATGATGGCGAGGCAAACATGGTGACCAGGGGGAACGCCTTGGTGGCTGTTCAACTTGACCAGTCCATGTCAGTGGTGTCACTGTTGTAAGAGGACGATAGGAGAGACACCAGGTGTTGTCCTGTGCATGTCAGTGGTGTCACTGTTGTAAGACGACGACAGGAGAGACAACAGGTGTGTCCTGTGCATGTCGGTGGTGTCACTGTTGTAAGAGGACGACAGGAGAGACAACAGGTGTTGTCCTGTGCATGTCGGTGGTGTCACTGTTGTAAGAGGACAGGAGAGACACCAGATGTTGTCCTGTGCATGTCATTGGTGTCATTGTTGTAATAGGACGACAGGAGAGACACCAGGTGTTGTCCTGTGCATGTCAGTGGTGTCATTGTTGTAAGAGGACGACAGGAGAGACACCAGGTGTTGTCCTGTGCATGTCAGTGGTGTCACTGTTGTAAGAGGACGACAGGAGAGACACCAGGTGTTGTCCTGTGCATGTCAGTGGTGTCACTGTTGTAAGAGGACAGGAGAGACACCAGGTGTTGTCCAGTGCATGTCAGTGGTGTCATTGTTGTGAGAGGACAGGAGGGAAACCAGGTGTTGTCCTGTGCATGTCGGTGTGTCACTGTTGTATGAGGACAGGAGAGACACCAGGTGTTGTCCAGTGCATGTCAGTGGTGTCACTGTTGTATGAGGACAGGAGAGACACCAGGCGTTGTCCAGAGCATGTCGGTGGTGTCACAGTTGTAAGAGGACAGGAGAGAAACCAGGTGCTAGCCTGTGATCACAGCACTTTGCTTGGACCACAGCAGGTGTCCTATTTGTTGTGTTTATTTCCTGAAGGGTGACAGTTTCTCTGCGGAAACAGGGAAAAGAGTTGTGATGCGTAGAGGTTGCACCGTTGACTGCTGGTTTCCCTGGGGAAACCAGGATGTTAATGGGGTGGGTAGGAGGAATGTGAACAACTATTGTAGTCAACCGTCCAAACTGTGCCCCATTTTGTTCAGTTCCCTGTAGTTTTGCCTGCGTCCTTCATCGTCATCATCAGCATCATTAGCATCACCATGATCATCATCATCACCATCGTCACTAATACCAATGATATTGTTATCACTGGCAATAGGAGCAATAAGATGACCACAGTCATCACCACTTCCATCGTCATCGTCACCATGACCATCATCATCACCATCATCCCTATCGCCATGGATATTGTCACCATTGGCAATAGGAACAAGAAAACGATCACTGTCTTCACCATTTCTATCGTTATCATTACCTTCATCATCATCACCATCATCATCATCTCCATTGATATTGTCATCATCGACAGGAAGAAGACCTTCGTCATCATCATCATCATCATCA
>CM031617.1:12142749-12145249 GCA_018398815.1 Conus ventricosus
TGACGTCACACACTGTGCTATAGCAATGCCTTCTGACTCAGCCAATCACTCGGCACGACACAGAACGATACTGAGGTCACAAACAGCGACGTGAAATGATAGTCTCAGGAAATCAGTTCGCCGGCCGTGGCGGTGGGCACTGAATGTCGGGCAACGTTGCGCTGAACTGTTAGCTCTCCGCAAGCAGACGAGGGAACAGCATTGGGCATGCCCGGCGGGCAGGCAGCAGCCTCAACCACATGCCCATCACCAGTGATGGCCTGCCCGGGCAGCTAGCGGGGCAACCGTTGCTGTCTTACAGTGACAGTTTCCCAACAGTGCATGGAACTCCTGCAGGTCACCATGCATGGCGCTGGGGACACCACCCTGCCGCCCTGCGCTCTGCTTCAGGCTGCGAGTGACCAACACAGCACACAGGAGGACCGTGTAGTGTGGGAGTGCACCGTTAGCAGTACAGTCAAGTTATCTTTCACGTTCAACAATCCTCCCTCCCTCCCCCCCCCCCCCCCAAAAAAAAAAAAAACAACAAAAAAACGTGTTAAATGAGCAATGAAGCTTGAATGCAGTGCTTTCTGACATTTTGTGAATGCCAGCGTTGGCAAAAGCCCCCTTTTTCTTTTTTTAACATTTTTCGTTCTTTACAATATCTGGACAAACCATTTCCTGAAAGATATGAACCTGGAACCATTTGAATAAGATGAGTGTAATGCGATCCGCGCTTTTTTTCTTTTTTTTTTAAAATACTTTTTGTTTCAATTTTGTGACTCAAAAAATATTACACTTTGAATGTAAGAGACGGCGAGAGGGAGAGAGAAAGAGCTGGCTTGAATCGAGACAAAGAAATAGATTGAAGAAAGGAAAACACATGGAAAGAATAGGTGAAATGGATTAATGAAATGAGGAAACATGTGGGAAAAGGACTTGGAAAAACTCTAGGAAGAGAAAGGGAAACATGTGGGGAAATTAATGGAAAACTGGATTGAGAGAAGGTAAACTATGTCAGAAAAGAACGTGAAAAAAACAACTGGATTAAGAAAGGGGAAACATGTGAGAAAATTAATGGAAAACTGGATTGAGAGAAGGTAAACTATGTCGGGGAAAGAACGTGAAAAAAACAACAGGATTAAGAAAAGGGGGAAACATGTGGGAAAATTGGTTACATGTTGGGTGAAGGAAAGGGGGAAACATGTGGAAAATTGGTTACATGTTGGGTGAAGGAATGGGGAAACATGTGGGAAAATTGGTTACATGTTGGGTGAAGGAATGGGGGAAACATGTGGGAAAATTGGTTACATGTTGGGTGAAGGAATGGGGGAAACATGTGGGAAAATGATCTTTAAAAAGAAAAAGAAAAAAAAAGATGAACTGAGAAATGTGGAAACATGTAAAACAGTAGGTGAAAACTGGATGGAGAGAAGGGGAAACATGTTGGAAAATAGGTGAAAACTGGACTGAGAGAAGGGGAAACAGTTGGAAAACAGGTGAAAACTGGACTGAGAGAAAGGGAAACAGTTGGAAAATATGTGAAAACTGGACTGAGAGAAGGGAAACATGTTGGAAAACAAGTGAAAACTGGACTGAGAGAAGAGGAAACAGTTGGAAAACAGGTGAAAACTGGACTGAGAGAAGGGGAAACATGTTGGAAAACAAGTGAAAACTGGACTGAGAGAAGAGGAAACAGTTGGAAAACAAGTGAAAACTGGACTGAGAGAAGGGAAACATGTTGGAAAACAAGTGAAAACTGGACTGAGAGAAGGGGAAACATGTTGGAAAACAAGTGAAAACTGGACTGAGAGAAGGGGAAGCAGTTGGAAAACAGGTGAAAACTGGACTGAGAGAAAGGGAAACAGTTGGAAAATATGTGAAAACTGGACTGAGAGCAGGGAAACATGTTGGAAAACAAGTGAAAACTGGACTGAGAGAAGAGGAAACAGGTGAAAACTGGACTGAGAGAAGAGGAAACAGTTGGAAAACAAGTGAAAACTGGACTGAGAGAAGGGGAAACATGTTGGAAAACAAGTGAAAACTGGACTGAGAGAAGAGGAAACAGTTGGAAAATAGGTGAAAACTGGATTGAGAGAAGGGGAAACAGTTGGAAAACAGCTACAGGTGAAAACTGGACTGAGAGAAAGGGGAAACAGTTGGAAAATATGTGAAAACTGGACTGAGAGAAGGGGAAACATGTTGGAAAACAAGTGAAAACTGGACTGAGAGAAGAGGAAACAGTTGGAAAATAGGTGAAAACTGGACTGAGAGAAGGGGAAACAGTTGGAAAACAGGTGAAAACTGGATTGAGAGAAGGGGAAACAGTTGGAAAACAGCTACAGGTGAAAACTGGACTGAGAGAAGGGGAAGCGTGTAGGAAAACAGGTGAAAACTGGACTGAGAGAAGGGGAAGCATAAAAAAATAAGTGAAAACTGGATTGAGAGAAGAGAAAACATGTTGGAAAACAGGTGAAAACTGGACTGAGAGAAGGGGAAGCGTGTAGGAAAATAGGTG
>CM031617.1:12147749-12159409 GCA_018398815.1 Conus ventricosus
TGTGTTGTATTTTCCTGTCATGCGCGCCACCCCGCCTGCACACGGTGGCCTTCTCCGAGAATGGGTTTTCACGTCGTGCTACATCGGCTTGGCATGCCTTCACACGGGGGAACACGGCGTGACGTCGTCTCCTGGGAAGCATCAGGCAGGGACTGGCGTTTGTGCAGAAGTGAACTGAAGAGAGACTCTTTTTCAGCCAGGCTTGTCCCAAGGGGAATCGAACTCCCGACCTGGAACCACCAGTCTGAGGCCCTGCCCCACTGCACCAGCCGGTGTTCCTGTCATGTGCTGTGCCTGCGCCGCTCAAAAGACCTTCAGTCCAGTCAGGTGACGGTACTCCAAGAGGCCTGTAGGTACTGCAATAGGCCTGTAGGTTTTGCAATAGGCCTGTAGGTAGGTGGGTAGAATCTTGACCTGCAAAACTGATGGCCGTGAGTTCGAACCTGTCATGGGGTGGATTTTTTTTCTGACTGGAGAACCTCCTCTGTTCACCCAGCAGTAAAGGAGCACCTGATTCGGTTCAGGGAAGGTCAGATGCGGCGGAGGGAGGAGGGTGGGCTCCGCCTTCCGTCATGTCGTCCACCGGATACCGTTTACCTCAGAAGCAGATCCAGGAAGTCTCCAGTGACCTCATGGTCAGAGGGTCATCACCCAGCCCATAGTTCAAAGCATCTTGACTTCAGTGACCGGGGTCAGAGGGTCGTCATCACCCAGCCCATAGTTCAGAGCATCTTGACTTCAGTGACCTCGGGGTCAGAGGGTCGTCATCACCCAGCCCATAGTTCAGAGCATCACCCTGCCCATAGTTCAAAACATCTTGACTTCAGTGACCTCGGGGTCAGAGGGTCATCATCACCCAGCCCATAGTTCCTCAGTGCCCAGTAGTTCTAAGCATCTTGCCTTCAGTGACCTCAGGGTCAGAGGGTCGTCATCACCCAGGTCATAGTTCAAAGTATCTTGACTTCAGTGACCTTGGGGTCAGAGGGTCATCATCACCCAGCCCATAGTTCTTCAGTGCTCATAGTTCCTCAGTGCCCAGTAGTTCAAAGCATCTTGCCTTCAGTGACCTCGGGGTCAGAGGGTCATCACCCAGCCCATAGTTCAAAGCATCTTGACTTCAGTGACCTCGGGGTCAGAGGGTCATCGTCCAGGCCATAGTTCCTCAGTGCCCAGCAGTCAAAGCATCTTGTCTTCAGTTACGTTGAGACAGAGGATCACCACCAGCCCATAGTTCCTCAGTGCTCAGTAGTTGCTCAGTGCCCATAGTTCCTCAGTGCCCACAGTTGCTCAGTGCCCACAGTTGCTCAGTGCCCACAGTTGCTCAGTGCCCATAGTTCCTCAGTGCCCACAGTTGCTCAGTGCCCACAGTTGCTCAGTGCCCACAGTTGCTCAGTGCCCACAGTTGCTCAGTGCTCACAGTTGCTCAGTGTGCAGTAGTTCAAGGCATCTTGTGACCGGGCTTGGGGGCTGGAGGATGTAGTGGGACAACCTCCCACAACCGGTCGACATTTTGGAGGGGAAGAGAGGAGAGGAGGAGAGGGACGCAGGGACACGGCCCCCTTTTGAACAGAGTCCAGGTTAGTTAAATTAGATAGTGAAAGGCACATAGCGGAAGGGAAAGAGGAATAGAAGTGAGAGAGACAGAGAGAGAGAGAGACAGACAGAGAGAGGGAGAGGAAGGGGGATCGTTTTAATTCCTCGACAGACAATACACACCATATGCAGAGTATAATGGTTTATTGAGTTCAAATCACAGCAATTCACACAAAAGGTTACAAATAAAAGGGCTTTACCTTGTCCGTGCTGACAACCTCCTGCAGAAGTGGTCTTTGGTCTGGGGGGAAGTCTGGCAGATGTCTAAGAAATATTGACTGTCTCTTCCTACAAACCATACTAATAGTATTTCTTTTAGTGGGATTAGAAAGTTATATCGTGCAAGTGCATAGATGTTAGTTGAAAAAGTGATTTTTTTCGAAAAGAAAGAAATAGACTATACTGTGTTGCAAGCAAGTTTGAGCAGGTTCGTCCTCCAGAACGGATGCCTGGTTGTGAAGCAGACACAAGTCTTGTCTTGCACAAGGGTCACTCTCCCAGCTGGCCAAAGCTAAACTTTCTTTTCAATGAAAGCAAAAGTCAACCAAGTGGGAGGGGAGGCTGGGGTGGAGGAGGGAGGGAGGGGGGGGGGGGGGGGGGGGCAAGAACACGTTGGCGATAGTGAATCTATGAATGATGGATCAGTCAATGTATTCGTTTTCCTGGGAAACCTTGGGTGACGGTTTGAATAATGGATAAGACCGTTTATTTGTTTTCTTTGGAGAGTGGGGAAAGGAGAGAAGCCTTCGTCCCGACATTCATGGTGAAAGTAAAACCTCTCCATGCTGCAAAGGCCACCTGCTTTGGGAGAATTCAGAAAAAGGGAAATGCCGTGGTCGGGGGGGGGGGGGGGGGGGGGGGGGGGGGGTTCGCCCCTTCCCGAGGTCGGAAGTCTGACAAAGGTGGAGTTAGTAAATAGTTGTTGATTTCATCCCTCCAAGTAGTTGAACCTGACGTCCTGCCATGTTGAAAAACGACGACGGAATATCAGCAACGACAAAAAATTGCAGAGAGAGAGGAGAGAGAGAGGAGAGAGAGAGGAGAGAGAGAGAGAGAGAGAGGAGAGAGGAGAGAGAGAGGAGAGAGTATCATAAGTTTTTCACTTCATAATTCTTTTGACGGGTAGATGGGGTTGTGTCAGGGAGGTAAGCAGTGAGAGAACTGGGCAGTTAGTTTGTTTACAGACGACATCATCATGGAAAGCAGGGGGGGGGGGGGGGGGGGGGGGGGGGTTATGGAGGAAGCAGTGAGAGAATGGGCAGTTAGTTTGTTTACAGACGACATCATCATGGAAAGGGGGGGGGGGGGGGGGGAGGGCGGTGTTATGGAGTAAAGCAGTGAAGAACTGGGCAGTTAGTTTGTTTACGGACAACATCATCATGGAAGGGGGGGGGGGGGGGGGGGGGTGAGTATGGAGGAAAGCAGTGACACAACTGGGCAGTTAGTTTGTTTACGGACGACATCATCATGGAAAGGGGGGGGGGGGGGGGGGGGGTTATGGAGGAAAGCAGTGAAGAACTGGGCAGTTAGTTTGTTTACAGACATCATCATGGAAACGCGGGGGGGGGGGGGGGGGGGGGGGGGGGGTTTATGGAGGAAAGGAGTGAAGAACTGGGCAGTTAGTTTGCTTGCAGACGACATCATCATGGAAAGGGGGGGGGGGGGGGGTGTTATGGAGGAAAGCAGCGAAGAACTGGGCAGTTAGTTTGTTTACAGACGACATCATCATGGAAAGCCGGGGGGGGGGGGGGGGGGGGGGGGGGGGTTATGGAGGAAAGCAGTGAAGAACTGGGCAGTTAGAGTTTGCTTACAGACGACATCTTCATGGAAAGAGGGGAGGGGGGGGGAGTGTTTATGGAGGACAGCAGTGAGAGAACTGGGCAGTTAGAGTTTGCTTACAGACGACATCATCATGGAAAGGTGGGGTGGGGGGTGGGTGGGGGGGGGCACTATGGAGTAAAGCAGTGACAGAACTGGGCAGTTAGAGTTTGCTTACAGACGACATCATCATGGAAAGGAGAGAGAGAGGAGGGGGGGGGGTTATGGAGGAAACCCGTTATAGAACTGGGCAGTTAGAGTTTGCTTACAGACGACATGTCATGGAAAGGAGGGAGGGGGGGGGGGGGGGAGAGGAGGGGGGGGGGGGGGGGGTGGGGTTGATGGAGGAACCAGTTATAGAACTGGGCAGTTAGAGTTTGCTTACAGACGACATCGTCATAGAAAGGAGGGGGGGGAGAGGAGGGCGGTGGTGGTTATGGAGGAAACCAGTTATAGAACTGGGCAGTTAGAGTTTGCCTACAGACGACATCGTCATAGAAAGGAGGGGGGGGAGAGGAGGGCGGTGGTGGTTATGGAGGAAACCAGTTATAGAACTGGGCAGTTAGAGTTTGCCTACAGACGACATCGTCATAGAAAGGAGGGGGGGGAGAGGAGGGCGGTGGTGGTTATGGAGGGAAACCAGTTATAGAACTGGGCAGTTAGAGTTTGCCTACAGACGACATCGTCATGGAAAGGGAGAGGAGGGGGGGGGGGGGGGTTATGGAGGAAACCAGTTATAGAACTGGGCAGTTAGAGTTTGCTTACAGACGACATCGTCATGGAAAGGAGGGGGGGGGGGGGGTGTTGTTATGGAGGAAAACAACGAGAGAGAGCTGGGCAGTTAGAGCTTGTTTACAGGAGATCCAAGGACACAGGCAGACAGGGTGTTGTGACGAATGAAAAAAAAAAATAAAAGGGGGAGGGGGGGGGGGGGGCTGGGGGGGGGGGGGGGGGGGTTGTGTTGGACAAGATCTGCCTTCAGGCACCAGCTTTTGATGTTCTTGCTGTAAACGTTGAAGCATGTGGAACTCGTTGACAAAACTGATAGGAAAATGGGCAAACAGGATGCTCTTTCAGACAAAATCATTGTGGAGAAATGGGATGAAAATCTGTGCCAAAGAACGAAACCATTTTGGGAAAGAAAAAAAAAATGATGTCGACCGCTACAATGTATTGAAGCGACGAAACCGTGCTGGGAAAAGTACCTAGAGGGGGGCCAGGGGGGTGGGGGTAGGGTGGTGGTCACGGAGAGGGCGAGCGAATCGGGAGCATGCGGAGAAAGCGCTGTGGAAATCAGGCAGACGGCGTGGGCCGACAGGCAAACCCCTTGGAGCGAACGGGCAGACGAGGTGGCTTTAGCGGCAGCGTTGATAGGAAATGAGGAAACAGGGTGGTCATTGAGAGAGAGAGAGAGAGGAGAGAGGAGAGAGAGAGAGAGAGAGAGAGAGAGAACTTTTTATGGACGCCGGGTGTGGCAACGGGCAACTGCAGGAATAGCCAGTGTGGTCAGAAGAGTTAGGTATAGATCTTCATACAGCGGACAGAGAAGTATAGCAGTGTGGTCAGAAGAGTTAGGTATCTTCATACAGCGGACAGGAAGGCGGCCTCATAGGGGGCCAGTGTGGTCAGAAGAGTTAGGTATCTTCATACAGCGGACAGAGAGGCTAGCCAGTGTGGTCAGAAGAGTTGGTATCTTCATACAGCGGACAGAGAGGTCTAGCCAGTGTGGTCGAGAGTTAGGTATCTTCATACAGCGGACAGAGAGGTATAGCCAGTGTGGTCAGCAGGTTAGGTATCTTCATACAGCGGACAGAGAGGTATAGCCAGTGTGGTCAGCAGTTAGGTATCTTCATACAGCGGACAGAGAGGTATAGCCAGTGTGGTCAGAAGAGTTAGGTATCTTCATACAGTGGACAGAGAGGCCTAGCGAGTGTGGTCAGAAGAGTTAGGTATCTTCATACAGCTGACAGAGAGGTATAGCCAGTGTGGTCAGAAGAGTTACATATAGATCTTCATACAGCCGACAGAGAGGTATGACCAGTGTGGTAAGAAGAGTTAGGTATAGATCTTCATACAGCGGACAGAGAGGTATAGCCAGTGTGGTCAGAAGAGTTAGGTATCTTCATACAGCGGACAGAGAGATATAGCCAGTGTGGTCAGCAGTTAGGTATCTTCAGACAGCGGACAGAGAGGTCTAGCCAGTGTGGTCAGCAGTTAGGTATTTTCATACAGTGGACAGTGAGGTATAGCCAGTGTAGTCAGAAGAGTTAGGTATAGATCTTCATACAGAGGACGGTGAGGTATAGCCAGTGTGGTCAGCAGTTAGGTATAGATCTTGATACAGCGGACAGAGATATAGCCAGTGTGGTCAGAAGAGTTAAGTATCTTCGTACAGTGGACAGAGAGGTATAGCCAGTGTAGTCAGAAGAGTTAGGTATAGATCTTCATACTGCGGACAGAGAGGTATAGCCAGTGTGGTCAGAAGAGTTAGGTATCTTCATACAGCGGACAGAGAGGTATAGCCAGTGTGGTCAGAAGAGTTAGGTATCTTCATACAGCGGACAGAGAGGCTAGCCAGTGTGGTCAGAAGAGTTAGGTATCTTCATACAGCGGACAGAGAGGTATAGCCGTGTGGTCAGAAGAGTTAGGTATAGATCTTCATGCAGTGGACAGAGAGGTCTAGCCAGTGTGGTCAGAAGTTAGGTATAGATCTTCATACAGTGGACAGAGAGGTCTAGCCGTGTGGTCAGCAGTTAGGTATAGATCTTCATACAGCGGACAGAGAGGTATAGCCAGTGTGGTCAGAAGAGTTAGGAATAGATCTTCATGCAGTGGACAGAGAGGGCTAGCCAGTGTGGTCAGCTGTTAGGTATAGATCTTCATACAGCGGACAGAGGGGTATAGCCAGTGTGGTCAGCAGTTAGGTATCTTCATACAGTGGACAGAGAGGTATAGCCAGTGTAGTCAGAAGGAGGTATCTTCATAGAACGGACAGAGAGGTATAGCCACTGTGATCAGAAGAGTTAGGTATCTTCATACAGCGGACAGAGAGGTATAGCCAGTGTGGTCAGAAGAGTTAGGTATCTTCATAGACAGCGGAAGAGGTATAGCCAGTGTAGGTCAGCAAGTTAGGTATCTTCATAACAGGACAGAGAGGTATAGCCAGTGTGTCAGAAGAGTTAGGTATCTTCATACAGCGGACAGAGAGTTATAGCCAGTGTGGTCAGCAGTTAGGTATCTTCATACAGCGGACAGAGAGATATAGCCAGTGTGGTCAGCAGTTAGGTATCTTCATACAGCGGACAGAGAGATATAGCCAGTGTGGTCAGAAGAGTTAGGTATCTTCATACAGCGGACAGAGAGATATAGCCAGTGTGGTCAGCAAGATTAGGTATCTTCATACAGCGGACAGAGAGGAATACCCAGTGTAGTCAGAAGAGTTAGGTATCTTCATACAGCGGACAGAGAGGTATAGCCAGTGTAGTCAGAAGAATTAGGTATCTTCATACAGCGGACAGAGAGATATAGCCAGTGTGGTCAGAAGAGTAAGGTATCTTCATAGAACGGGCAGAGAGGGAACAGTCAGTGTCAGGTGGTCATGAGGCAACCCTCCAAAGCGTTACTGCTCTGCTGCCGAGTCATTTTGGTGGTGTTCTGCGGTACTTGTTCTGATCCACGTAGGCAGGACACCGCCTGCCAAGCCCCCTACTGACGGTAATAATTGCTGAGTCGCGGGGCAAGCATGAGTGAGCTCTCCCTCTGGAGGTCAGGGTGTCACTACATCGTCCAACAACAGCCCCCATAAATTTGTCGATACTGGTGACCGACAGAACCACATCAAAACCATAGACATGGAGAGGAAATGAAAATTGAGGTCAGGATGAGAGCAGGGCATGAAAGGCCACAGAATTTAAGACTTTTTTTTAATTTTTTAATGCTGATCAATGAGGATGAGAACGATGAAGATGAAGCTATGGATATCAATTCTGGTCTGCATATCCACAGCCTCATCTTCACCATTCTCATCAAGAGACTATAACAGGGATGTACTCTACGCATGTTTTCATAGAATATCCCGGCGCCAACCAGGCCCAAAAGATGCAGACACCTGTATCGTTGGTCAGCAGGTTTTAGTCACGCTCTCGGGAGACGCATGCATTAAAGTGGATGAAACTCGGTTGTGTTGTTCCAGTCCTCCCAGCAGAGCCCGTTGCAAACTCACTTCTGGATAGGGGCTAGTCGGCGCAGAAAAAAAAATCCTATAAATAAATGGCTCGATGGGAATTGAACCACGATTTAGCATCCGGGAGTCGGCGACGCTAACCATAGGTCTCTTTCCCCAGATATCCATTTCCTGTAAAACAGTCTCGGAGGGAGGGGAGAGGGGGGAGAGAGGAGAGGAGAGAGAGAGAGAGAGAGAGAGAGAGAAGATGGAGAGAGAGGAGAGGAGAGGACGAGATGCAAGCCCCCCATACTGGACTACGACAGGCGGCCCTCTCTGTCAGTCTGTGTAGGCATCGACTTGCTGCCTTCACCATCGATTGTCCTATGCTTGCAGCAGGAGACGGTAATGGGATCTGACGGAGAAAGTGTTTTGGTCCAGGTGTCAGAAGTCAGTAATGGGAGCTGGCGGAGAAAGTGTTTTGGTCCAGGTGTCAGGAGTCGGTTATGGGATCTGACGGAGAAAGTGTTTTTTGGTCCAGGTGTCAGTCACCAGGGGAGTGAGCCCATCGGGACGTGGGCTGAGAAATCATTAGAGAATTCACTGGGTCTGCACACCCAGTGTTTAGCCCTGTTGTAAAACGTCGTGTATCTTTATATTTCACAGGGTTTGCACACACAGTGTTTAGCCCTTTTGTAAAACGTCATGTATCTTTATATTTCACAGGGTCTGTACACCGGCGTTTAATCCTGTTGTAAAACGTCATGTATCTTTATGTTTCGCAGGGTCTGTACAGCCATTTGTAGCCCTGTTCAAAACGTCATGTATCTTTATATTTCACAGGGTTTGTACACCCGGTGTTTAGCCGTGTGCAAAACTTCATGTATCTTTATATTTCACAGGGTCTGTACACCCAGTGTTTAGCCCTATGTAAAACGTCATGTATCTTTATATTTCACAGGGTCTGCACACTCGGTGTTTAACCCTGTTGTTAAAACGTCATATATCTTTATTTTTCCCACAGGGTCTGTACAGCCTTTGTAGCCCTGTGTAAAACGTCATGTATCTTTATATTTCACAGGGTCTGCACACCCAGTGTTTAGCCCTGTGCAAAAACGTCATGTATCTTTATATTTCACAGGGTCTGCACACACAGTGTTTAGCCCTGTGCAAAACGTCATGTACCTTTATATTTCACAGGGTCTGCACCGCCCAGTGTTTAGCCCTGTGCAAAACGTCATGTATCTTTATATTTCACAGGGTCTGCACGCCAGTGTTTGCCCTGTGCAAAAACGTCATGTATCTTTATATTTCACAGGGTCTGTACAGCCATTTGTAGCCCTGTTGTAAAACGTCATGTATCTTTATATTTCACAGGGTTTGCACGCCCAGTGTTTAACCCTGTTATAAAAACGTCATGTATCTTCATATTTCACAGGGTTTGCACACCCGGTGTTTAACCCTGTTGTAAAACGTCATGTATCTTTATATTTCACAGGGTTTGCACACCCGGTGTTTAGCCTTGTGCAAAACGTCATGTATCTTTATATTTCACAGGGTTTGCACACCCGGTGTTTAGCCTTGTGCAAAACGTCATGTATCTTTATATTTCACAGGGTCTGCACGCCCAGTGTTTGGCCCTGTTGTAAAATGTCATGTATCTTTATATTTCACAGGGTCTGCACGCCCAGTGTTTAGCCCTGTTGTAAAATGTCATGTATCTTTATATTTCACAGGGTCTGCACGCCCAGTGTTTAGCCCTGTTGTAAAATGTCATGTATCTTTATATTTCACAGGGTCTGCACGCCCAGTGTTTGCCCTGTTGTAAAATGTCATTTTTTTATATTTCACAGGGTCTGCACGCCCAGTGTTTAGCCCTGTTGTTAAAATGTCATGTATGTATATATTTCACAGGGTGTGTATACTCAGTCTTTAACCATGTGCAAAACGTCATTCACAGGGTCTGCACGCCCAGTCTTTAGTCCTGTGCGAAACGTCATGTATCTCTGCATTTTACAGGGTCTGTACACCCATTTTTAGCCCTGTAGAAAACGTCATGTATTAATTCACAGGGTTATGTACAGCCATTGGTTTATACCTGCTGCGTAAAACGTCATGTATTTCTGTATTTGACAGGGTCTGTACATCCAGTTTTTAAACCTGTGCAAAACGTCGTGTATCTATATATTTCACAGGGTCTGTACACCCAATTTTAACAGGTAAAAATCGTCATGTATCTATATATTTCACAGGGTGTGTATTACCCAATTTTAACCATGTAAAAATCGTCATGTGTCTCTATATTTCACAGGGTCTGTACACCATTTTAGCCATGTAAAAATCGTCATGTATCTATATATTTCACAGGGTCTGTATCCCCGTTTTTAGCCATGTAAAATCGTCTTGTATCTTTATATTTCACAGGGTCTGTATGCCCGTTTTTAGCCATGTTAAAATCGTCAGGTATCTATATATTATTTCACAGGGTCTGTATACCCGTTTTTAGCCATGTAAAATCGTCATGTATCTATATATTATTTCACAGGGTCTGTATACCCGTTTTTAGCCATGTAAAATCGTCATGTATCTATATATTTCACAGGGTGTGTACACTCAGTCTTTAACCATGTGCAAAACGTCATGCATCTATGTATTTGACTGGTTCATTAAACCTATTCTGTAGCCGTGTGTTAAACTAACTCCGTAATATCAGTATCCGTAATCTCTCTGTCTGATTGTCTGTCTGTCTGTCTGTCTGACTGTCTCTCTCTCTCTCTCTCTCTCTTTTCTCTCTCTCTCTCTTCTCTCTCTCTCTCTCTCTCTCTCTCTGTTCTGTCTGTCTGTCTGTCTCTCTCTCTCTCTCTCTCTCTGGAGTGGCCTCCCTTGTTCGGCAACCGGCAAGACGTATTTCAGCCGCTCCGGTAAATTTCTACTTGTATCAACTGTATTTCGTCCAGCATGCCTGTTCAAGGTCTTCCATCCACTGTAGAAGCCACGCTCAATGCTGCACTGGAGGGAAATGGCATTGTCGTCATTCAAAATAGAGGGTAGAGGTAAAAAACTGTCGTCGTTCTGCGGTTTACTTCGTGTACCGAGCAGCCCCTGCCCCGCAAACTCAAGGCCACAGCATGGCGTATCGTCGCAAGTGCCCGTCACAGCTGAATAGGGATAGGACAGAGCAGAGGCCTACAGAAGCAATCAAAAGAAAAAGGCAAGTGAAAGTTCATGTTCTCCGTCCATTTTATTTTTGCCGACGATTCTAGTATATTTTACAACATTGACAGAACCAGCGAAGTTGTGTTCCATGTGATGAGATTTTCGAGAGTGACAACCATCTCCCTCTCTCTGTAACCCAGCCTGCAGAAGAAACACAACACAGTGACAAGCAAACAGAGATTGATTTGGAACCGTGCGACAAAGAATCTGTGACTGTTGCAACGATGAAGTGTCAGACATGGATTTTGGTTCACTGAAGCCAAGCGTGATCAAGACTGTGCTGACGAATGCTGTGATGTGGATTGTGATCAGGACAGGCCTCCAGCGAATGACCAACAGAACGACCCTCCAGAGAACGTGACTCTCAGTGACATTATGTCGTACCTACAAGGAATGTTAAGAAACATGGAAACCGTTCATTCTGTTGACAGAGAGGAATGTGCAACTGACTTCCAGCGGCAATTCAGATGTGGAGGACGGAAATCTTGTTGACAGTGGATAAACGTTTTGAAAGTCTCAATGACAATCACATCTGTGTTCAATGTTTGTTGATTATTTCCGTGATTTGGTTCCTCATCGCGATGTTTTTTTTTTGACATTATGGTTTGTGTGCATTTGTTGATCTTCATTTTTGAACAGCCCCTCCCCCACCGCAACCCCTGCATGAGAATGGGCTTTGGAAGCTTAAACTCATTAAATCGTTCGTTCGTTCGTTCGTTCGTTCGTTCTTTTCTCTCTTCTCTCTCTCTTTTCTCTCTCTCTCTCTCTCTCTCTCTCTCTCTCTCTACCCTCTTCTCGTCTACTCAATGCTACACAAGACAATGGACAGACAACAAGACATTAATGATGCAGACACATACATATACATACA
>CM031617.1:12164509-12179294 GCA_018398815.1 Conus ventricosus
GATCAGTGGGAATGAAGACGACGACGATGCTGCTGCTAATACGGGGTCCCGTTGCGGGATGAGACGGCGTGTCCAGGACAGTGCATTACGCGTCCTCGATTGGGGTAATCGGAAAGAAAGTCAACGGGAAAGAAAGTCAACGGAGGGTTAGGGTTCCCGGTGCAGTTAGTGTTCTTGTTGAACACCTAGTTTGGGGAGAAGGGGACCGGATGTGGAGGGAGAGGGGTGAGGGTGGACGGAGGTTTAGGGGTTGGGGAGGAGGGAAGGGAGAAATTTGCACAGAGCTGACATGACGTGCGTCACAAGCCAGGTCACCCAGGGTCAGAGTTCACAACGACTGTCAGTGCCACACTTCCTCTCTCGCGCTCTTCCGGGACGTGGGGTCGCGAAGGTTATTGGTATTGTTGTGTCAGACGCGCGTGTGTGTGTGTGTGTGTGTGTGTGTGTGTGTGTGTGTGTGCGTGCGTGTGAGTATATGTGCGTGCGTGAGTGTGCGCGCGCGCATGTGTGCAAACTCACTGCTCCTACAGACATGAGCCTATGCAGCTTTGTTTTTGTAAACTCACAGGTTCTGCGGCCAATAGCCTATGTAAGGTCCACTCAACGAGGGCAACATGCCTCCCCTCCCCTACCCCTACGTTCAGCTAGTGCAATATGCTACCTCTCCACTCAGTACAAAACTCTCCCCCTCCACTCAGCCAGTACAACAGTCTCCCCCTCCACTCAGCCAGTACAACAGTTCCCCCTCCACTCAGCCAGTACAACAGTCCCCCCTCCACTCAGCCAGTACAACAGTCTCCCCCTCCACTCAGCCAGTACAACAGTCTCCCTCTCCACTCAGCCAGTACAACAGTCTCCCCCTCCACTCAGCCAGTACAACAGTCTCCCCCTCCACTCAGCCAGTACAACAGTCTCCCCTCCACTCAGCCAGTACAACAGTCTCCCCCTCCACTCAGCCAGTACAACAGTCTCCCCCTCCACTCAGCCAGTACAACAGTCTCCCCTCCACTCAGCCAGTACAACAGTCCCCCCCTCCACTCAGCCAGTACAACAGTCCCCCCTCCACTCAGCCAGTACAACAGTCCCCCCTCCACTCAGCCAGTACAACAGTCCCCCCTCCACTCAGCCAGTACAACAGTCCCCCCTCCACTCAGCCAGTACAACAGTCCCCCCTCCACTCAGCCAGTACAACAGTCCCCCCTCCACTCAGCCAGTACAACAGTCTCCCCTCCACTCAGCCAGTACAACAGTCCCCTCTCCACTCAGTCAGTACAACAGTCTCCCCTCCACTCAGCCAGTACAACAGTCCCCCCTCCACTCAGCCAGTACAACAGTCTCCCCTCCACTCAGCCAGTACAACAGTCTCCCCCTCCACTCAGCCAGTACAACAGTCTCCCTCTCCACTCAGCCAGTACAACAGTTCCCTCTTCACTCAGCCAGTACAACAGTCTCCACTCCACTCAGTCATGGTTTGTATCCATTTCAAAAAGAGACATGATGATTCAGGAGATGAGAAAAGAAGAAGACCAAAAAAGACTCCAAAAAGCAGTCCAGCAGAGCCAGCAAGGGCAATGGACAACGTGGGAGAATGCACTCCAAAGAAGTCTAACTTGGAATGACATTTGGCACATGGCCCCTCTCAGGATCAGCTTCATTCTCAGATCTGCATATGACCTTCTGCCCTCAAATGCAAACCTGGTGAAGTGGGGGAAAACAGACGATCCTGCATGCCCCCTCTGCCATAAAAAACAAACAGTGGAGCATGTTCTAAGCTCATGTAAAGTAGCCCTGGCTCAAGGAAGGTACACATGGAGGCATAACCAAGTGCTCAAAGAAATTGTACAAGTAGTCTGGGCTAGTTACCAACACCACAAAAGGGAAATCAGGACTCCAAAAGCACCCGCAACATTCTTCACGGCAGGAGGCAGCAAATCATGGCCAAGAACAACAGTGCCACTCGAAACATGCAGGCAGAGTCTGCTGGATGGGGCAGATGACTGGGAGTGCACTGCAGACCTCCCAGAATGGAAGAGTCACCCAGAGATCATCAGCAAGAGTGGCATGAGACCAGACATAGTAGTCCACTCTAAGTCAACCAAGCAGCTGATCATGATCGAGCTCACGGTGCCATATGAGAACAGAATGGAGGCAGCTCAAATCTACAAGACTGAAAAGTATGCTGATCTGGCAAACAGCCTGAGGAGAGAAGGCTATCAGGTCAAAGTCCTCACTGCAGAAATTGGAGCTAGGGGATTTGTAGGAACGTCTGCATACAGCCTCATGAAACAGCTCTCAGTTGCAGGAAGGAAAAAACCAGAGCCCTGAAAGCAATGGCAGAAGCGGCAGAGAGGTGTTCAAGCTGGATCTGGTCAAGGAGGAACAAAAGTGAACTTCATAAGGCTTAATTTCCCTACAAATATCAGTGTCCCTGTGGCTCAGTGGTTAAAGCGCGAGTCATTAAGTAGAAAATGAGCATGTCCAGAGGGTCATGGGTTCGAATCCCAGCCATGGCTCGACCCAAGATGGGGGAAAAAAAAAAAAAAAAAAAAAGGGGCAGCAGAGGGACATCCGGAGTCATGAACCGGGTGTGGCCCAACCCCCCTAGAGTGTCAGGAGATAAGGGCCGAAACACTTGCTTGAAGGGGCTTCTCTTCTGAGGACTCTCTGCTGCCACGCTCTCCACGAGTTTCTTTCTACTGATGCATGGGTAAACCATTGACTTCCGGGAATAGGCCGGAGGACGTCCGGGAAAGACCGGAGGACACTGGGAAAGACCAGAACCAAGGCTCTGTGGGCTGGCTCCCCACTTTGCCTTAAACATGTGGCTACTAAAAATAAAAGGAAAAGATGCTCCCAGGATTCACCGAAAGGGGGAGAGAATGATGAATCCATCGGTGCTCAACCAATCACGACTGCAAATCCCAAACGGACTATGAACATGGACCAAATGGAATATCCATGTGTCTGTGGAAAGCGTTTCGCTACCACCCGTGGCATGAAGATCCACAGAACAAAGATGGGATGTGTGAAGACTCATCTGAATGAGCAGCAGCGCACTGCATCAGCAGATAAGACGTCGGAAGACCAAGGCCAGGATTTAAACCACAGTGCCAAGGACATCCACGCTGTTGGTTCGGATGAGGAATTTGCACAGGCCCTCGATGCCAGGCGCCTGAAACTCAACCTGCCACGAGCAAACGAAACTGAAGATTGGGAGAAACTGGATGCAAAAAATCGTCCAAAGACTCGATGCACTGATAGGGAAAAGCACCCTGGAACACAAACTAGCCACATATGGGGACATTGTGTATGCCACATGTAGAGACGCCTATGGAGTAAAACTACCCAAAGAGAAAACACCTCCAAAGAAATCCAGACGCCAAGAAAAGATGGACAAGATCAGAGTCCAAAAGAACAACCTCAAGAAGCAAATGAAGACCGCACTGCCAGCTGAAAAACAAGGCTTGGAAAAACTGTGGGAAGACCTGAAAGAAAAACACAGCGCCCTCAGCAAAGCGGAATCTGCGAGGAAGAGGAAGAGCAAAAAGAAGAAGACACAAGAGCGCTTCTTCAGAGACCCCTTCCAGTTTGCCAGAACACTGTTTGAGCAGCCAAAATCTGGGACCCTAAGTGTGGACAAAGGAGTTCTTGAGCAGCATCTGAGGAAAACATACTCTGACTCACAGAGCAAAGCACCACTCGACATACAAGATCTGGTGTGGCCAACCAACCCTGAGGAACAGTTCAATGGCAAGCCTCCAACGTTGGCGGAAATCAAGAAGGTGGTCGACAAAGCCAGAGCCAAATCATCACCAGGGCCAAACGGAATACCTTACCAGCTTTACAAGAAATGTCCCAAGGTGCTGGAGTGGCTCCACAGGCTGCTGCAATCGGCTTGGAGAACCAGAAGATCAGCGGCCAGTGGATGACGGCAGATGGTGTGTACATCCCCAAAGAGCAAAACTCAAGTGACATCAGCCAGTTCAGGCCAATATCACTACTGAACGTCGTAGGGAAAATCTTCTTCTCTGTCATGGCAGCAAGGCTGACCAAGTACCTGATGGAAAACAAGTACTTGGATGTGTCAGTCCAGAAAGGTGGCATCCCAGCGTGGCTGGCTGTGTAGAACACGCCACAATGATCTGGGACGCAATCCAAAAAGCAAAAACAGAAAAGAGAGACCTGGACGTAGTGTGGCTTGATCTGGCAAACGCATATGGATCTGTGCCCCATGAGATGATACAGTTGGCTCTTGAGATGTACCATGTGCCAAAGAACATCCGCGACATGCTCAAGAAGTACTTCAATGGCTTCTCAATGCGGTTCTCTACCAAGGAGTACACAACTGATTGGATCAACTTGGAAGTGGGCATTGCAATGGGCTGTGCAATTTCCCCGATACTGTTCGTGCTGGCAATGAACTCATCTTGAAAGCAGCAACAAACAACGCGAGACAAACAGACCTTGGCGATGGATACAAGATGCCTCCTCTCAAGGCCTTCATGGATGACACTACAGTGATTTCATCCAGAGAAGACGAGACACGTCATGTGCTGGAGAGGCTGGACGACATAGTTGCCTCATCCAGAATGAAGTTCAAGCCAAAGAAATCACGGAGTCTCTCACTGAGGAAAGGAAAAGTGGCCGAATCTGTGGTCTTCAGTGTTGCCAACCAGGCCATTCCAACAGTCACAGAAGAACCAGTCAAGAGCCTTGGAAGATGGTATGATGATACGCTGAAAGACACACAAAGAGCAAAAGAAACCAAGCAGATGGCGGAAGAAGGCTTGGAGACCATTGACCATGTGGGCTCCCTGGCAAATACAAGGTCTGGTGTCTGCAGTTCATGCTGATACCAAAGCTCCTATGGCCTCTGATGATATACGACATCTGCACCGGCACAGTGAGGCAATGGAAGCCAAAATCAACAAGTTCACAAGGAAATGGCTTGGTGTCCCACCCTGTCTGACTGACATCGCGCTGTACTGTCGCCAAGCAAAGCTCAAACTACCACTGAAATCCATCCTGGAGGAATACAAAGCAGGGAAGATCAGACTTCAAAGCATGCTGGAGGACTCAGGAGACAAGGTGGTAGAAGCAATCAAGCCCCAGCTGAAGACAGGCAGAAAATGGAAAGTTCAAGAGGCGATGGATTCTGCAAAAGAAAGTCTCAAGATCAGAGAAATAACAGGACACACACAGACCAACAGACAAGGACTGGGGGTGACCAAACTGAATGGTGGTCAAAGCCCAAAGGAAAAGCCAAAAGAGACATGATGATTCAGGAGATGAGAAAAGAAGAAGACCAAAAAAGACTCCAAAAAGCAGTCCAGCAGAGCCAGCAAGGGCAATGGACAACGTGGGAGAATGCACTCCAAGAAGTCTAACTTGGAATGACATTTGGCACATGGCCCCTCTCAGGATCAGCTTCATTCTCAGATCTGCATATGACCTTCTGCCCTCAAATGCAAACCTGGTGAAGTGGGGGAAAACAGACGATCCTGCATGCCCCCTCTGCCATAAAAAACAAACAGTGGAGCATGTTCTAAGCTCATGTAAAGTAGCCCTGGCTCAAGGAAGGTACACATGGAGGCACAACCAAGTGCTCAAAGAAATTGTACAAGTAGTCTGGGCTAGTACCAACACCACAAAAGGGAGAATCAGGACTCCAAAGCACCCGCAACATTCTTCACGGCAGGAGGCAGCAAATCATGGCCAAGAACAACAGTGCCACTCGAAACATGCAGGCAGAGTCTGCTGGATGGGGCAGATGACTGGGAGTGCACTGCAGACCTCCCAGAATGGAAGAGTCACCCAGGATCATCAGCAAGAGTGGCATGAGACCAGACATAGTAGTCCACTCTAAGTCAACCAAGCAGCTGATCATGATCGAGCTCACGGTGCCATATGAGAACAGAATGGAGGCAGCTCAAATCTACAAGACTGAAAAGTATGCTGATCTGGCAAACAGCCTGAGGAGAGAAGGCTATCAGTCAAAGTCCTCACTGCAGAAATTGGAGCTAGGGATTTGTAGGAACGTCTGCATACAGCCTCATGAAACAGCTCTCAGTTGCAGGGAAGGAAAAAACCAGAGCCCTGAAAGCAATGGCAGAAGCGGCAGAGAGGTGTTCAAGCTGGATCTGGTCAAGGAGGAACAAAAGTGAACTTCATAAGGCTTAATTTCCTACAAATATCAGGTGTCCCTGTGGCTCAGTGGTTAAAGCGCGAGTCATTAAGTAGAAATGAGCATGTCCAGAGGGTCTGGGTTCGAATCCCAGCCATGGCTCGACCCAAGATGGGGAAAAAAAAAAGGGGCAGCAGAGGGACATCCGGAGTCATGAACCGGGTGTGGCCCAACCCCCTAGAGTGTCAGGAGATAAGGGCCGAAACACTTGCTTGAAGGGGCTTCTCTTCTGAGGACTCTCTGCTGCCACGCTCTCCACGAGTTTCTTTCTACCATTTCAGCCCTTCTCGAAGGATGGAGCCCCCCCCCCCCCCTCTCTCTCTCTCTCTCTCTCTCTCTCTCTCTCTCTCTCTCTTTGTCTCTGTTTCTGTCTCTGTCTCTGACTACCCATCATGTCATAATTACGTTTCTGAATGATCTGCTGTCATCGTAGAATTAGATGACAGTGTTGCTATGTTGAATTGTCAGTATGAGTGATTGTGTTGAAATAATCCATGCATGACAAGGACAGATTGTAAGACAGGGCTTTGGCCTAAAATCGTCATCATTGCGTATTAAAGATCAATCAATCAATCAATCAAATCTGTCTTCGCTCTCAGTCTGTCTTTCTTCCTGTCTGTCTGTCTGTCTCTCCCTCCCTCTATCCTTCCCACCCCCCCCCCTCCCCTGCCCTCTCTCCTCTCCCTCCTCTCTCTCCCCCCCCCCCCCCCCCCCCCCCCCCCCCCTGTCTTCACATGCCTTTGTCAGGGAGGCCCAGTATAGCCTCGGATCGAAGTGTTCGTCAGTGTTTGACACAGGCTGGTCCCATGGTGTGAATTGAATTGTCCTGCCACGCGGTGCTCTGTGGGGATTACCTTTGGCCACGGCAAGCCTGTTGTATAACACCAAGTCTGCTTTCTCTTGAAACAGATATCAAATCCCTCGGAAGACAGAATGTGGCCCCAACCGGCCTTAACATACAATCTCCCCCATTTATGAAGTGCACCCAGTGACAGACATGGACAGACTTGGCATATATATATATATATATATATATATATATATATATATATATATATATATATATTAGTGTGGTTAAAATACCCAAAATGATTTTGATAGTGCTCGACCCCTTGGGGAGCAACATTTGTTAAAATAGGTTTTTTAAAATAGAATCTACAAATTTGTTTCGAGCGCGTTGCGCTGTCATCAGGACAGATCCTCAGGACAGATCCTGATGACAGCGCAACGCGCTCGAAACAAATTTATAGATTCTGTTTTAAAAAACCTATTTTAACATATATATATATATATATATATATATATATAATTATATATATATATGTATATATATATATAATATATATATATATATATATATATATATTTTATATATATATATAAACAGTATAAAAACGTCCTTAATAATTCTGAAAAAGCTCAACCCCTTGGGGAGCAACATTTGTTAAAAATAGTATTAAAATGAAGTGCTAAAATTCATCTACAAGCTTGTTTCAAGATATGTCTCTCTCCTCAGGATGACTTTTTTGTGGCACGCAACGGTCTTTTATGGCGTGCGGGACCTGAGCTTGTCTCTGTGTGTGCGGGTTTCGTTTGCTGCACGTGGGGCCTGTGTGTGTGTGTGTGGTTAGTTTTTTTTTGTTTTTTGTTGTTGTTTTTTGTTAGGGCCTGTTCAGGTGGAATGTGCTAGCAAAGATTTCCACTTGTGCCTGCAATTATTCACTATTTCTACTTTTGTGTTCAGAGTTGCTAAGTATGGTTTGCATAATATTAACCATTTTTCTGTGGAACATAAGTTGCATTTTTTGGAAATATTGTTGTATGGTGTTGCTCTTTTTATGATTTTCCATGATATGCTGTAGTCTATTTTTTCTATCTTTGAGTTTCCAAATGTATTTACTCAGTTCTGTTTGGTTTTTGTATTTTTCATTTTTGAATGACTGTTTATGGTTTGCGTGGAGAGAGAGATAATGTTGCTTCGTATCTGGTTTTTAAAGTGTTTTCAGTGATCCCTATGTATGTTTCTTTTTCGTTTTCTGATGTTACCATAGCTTGGTATACAATATTGCTGTGAAGACATTTGTTGCTTAGGGGGCACTGTTCTTTTTTGGTGCAGTTGCAAGATGTCCTTTCAGCACCCTTCTCTTTTGTGTTGCTTTTCATTTTGTTAGATGAGTCAATTATGTTTTTGAGGTTGGGCATACATGAGTATGATAGTTTAATGGTGTTTTTGTTGCATATTTTGGACAGTTTGTGTTCTTTTGGAAATGATGTTGCCAAGATTTTAAAGAATTCTTTTCCTACATTTGTTTTTACTTGTCTATCATATGGTGGGTTGTACCATATGATCTTCCTTTTTCTGCTTTTCTTATTTCTGTTCGTGTTATTGTCTGGGCTATAATGTAGTTTGTAATTGTAACCACTTTTTTGTAACACTTTTTTGAAAACACTTTCAAAACCAGATACGCAAACCATAAACAGTCATTCAAAAATGAAAAATACAAAAACCAAACAGAACTGAGTAAATACATTTGGAAACTCAAAAGATAGAAAAATAGACTACAGCATATCATGGAAAATCATAAAAAGAGCAACACCATACAACAATATTTCCAAAAAATGCAACCTATGTTCCACAGAAAAATGGTTAATATTATGCAAACCATACTTAGCAACTCTGAACACAAAAGTAGAAATAGTGAATAATTGCAGGTACAAGTGGAAATCTTTGCTAGCACATTCCACCTGAACAGGCCCTAACAACAACAACAACAAAAAAACAACCACACACACACACACACACACACACACACACACACACAGGCCCCACGTGCAGCAAACGAAACCCGCACACACAGAGACAAGCTCAGGTCCCGCACGCCATAAAAGACCGTTGGCGTGCCACAAAAAAGTCATCCTGAGGAGAGAGACATATTTTGAAACAAGCTTGTAGATGAATTTTAGCACTTCATTTTAATACTATTTTTAACAATATATATATATATATATATATATATATATATATATTATATATATAATATATATATATATATACAGAGAGAGAGAGAGAGAGACGTGGATGGATCAGGGTGTCATCTCTGTGTCCGAACACTGGTGTCATTCTGTGTTCACACACTGGTGTCATCTCTGTGTCCGAACACTGGTGTCATCTCTGTGTTCACACACTGGTGTCATCTCTGTGTTCACACTCTGATGTCATCTCTGTGTTCACACTCTGGTGTCATCTCTGTGTTCACACACTGGTGTCATCTCTGTGTTCACACACTGGTGTCATCTCTGTGTTCACACTCTGGTGTCATCTCTGTGTTCACACTCTGGTGTCATCTCTGTGTTCACACTCTGGTGTCGTCTCTGTGTTCACACACTGGTGTCATCTCTGTGTTCACACACGGGTGTCATCTCTGTGTTCACGCCCTGGTGTCATCTCTGTGTTCACACACTGGTGTCATCTCTGTGTTCACGCACTGGTGTCATCTCTGTGTTCACGCACGGGTGTCATCTCTGTGTTCACAGACTGGTGTCATCTCTGTGTTCACACACTGGTGTCATCTCTGTGTTCACACTCTGGTGTCATTTGTGTGTTCACATTCTGGTGTCATCTCTGTGTTCACGCACTGGTGTCATCTCTGTGTTCACACACTGGTGTCTTCTCTGTGTTCACACTCTGGTGTCTTCTCTGTTTTCACACACTGGTGTCTTCTCTGTGTTCACACACTGGTGTCATCTCTGTGTTCACACACTGGTGTCATCTCTGTGTTCACGCTCTGGTGTCATCTCTGTGTTCACGCACTGGTGTCATCTCTGTGTTCATGCACTGGTGTCATCTCTGTGTTCAAGCACTGGTGACATCTCTGTGTTCACACACTGGTGACATCTCTGTGTTCACACTCTGGTGTCTTCTCTGTGTTCACACTCTGGTGTCATCTCTGTGTTCACACACTGGTGTCGTCTCTGTGTTCACACACTGGTGTCGTCTCTGTGTTCCCACTCTGGTGTCATCTGTGTGTTCCCACTCTGGTGTCATCTGTGTGTTCACACACTGGTGTCATCTGTGTGTTCACACACTGGTGTCGTCTCTGTGTTCACACACTGGTGTCATCTCTGTGTTCACACACTGGTATCTTCTTTGTGTTCAAACACTGGTATCATATTTGTGTTTACACACTGGTGTCATCTGTGTGTTCACATACTGGTGTCATCTGTGTGTTCACACACTGGTGTCATCTCTGTGTTCACACACTAGTGTCATCTCTGTGTTCACACGCTGTTTTCTTGAGAATAATTATTGTTTTCCCTGTTGCCTTGAGGATAATGACTTTTCCCTAGTTGTCTTGAAGATAATGACTTGTTTCCCCTGGTGTCTTGAAGATAATGATTGTTTTCCGTGGTGTCTTGAAGAGAATGATTGTTTTCCCTGGTGTCGTGAGGATAATGATTGTTATCCCTGTTGTCTTGAAGATAATGATTCTTTTCCCTGTTGTCGTGAGAATAATGTCAGTTTGCCTGTTTTCCTGAGGGTCGCAAATGTGACGAGTTTACTTCCATCACCATCCAGCCCTCACTCTCCCCCATCCTCCCTTTCTCTCTGTCTGTCCCCCTCCCCTCCCCCCCCCCCCTCTCTCTCTCTCTTCTTTGCATGATCAGTTTTTACATCATTTTACGATATCGATCTTAATCCTCTCCCCCCACCTCCCGTCGCCACCTTCCGACCCCTACCCGTCACAAATTGGTCTTGCTATTTCCCTTGGGGAAAATAATTGTTCTCCATGTACTCAGGTAAACAGGTATTATCTCAAGGACAAATTGTGGCATGGAAAACAGTATAATTGCTAATGTAACGCCAAACGAGAAAACTAGTTGAAATCCCAACAACAAGGTTGAGATGGGACGGACGGTGGGATAGAGGGGGAGGGAAATGGGGAGGTTTTGTGGGGGGAAGGGGGGAATGGATGGGAGGAGTAAGGGGGTTGGGAGCCATTTATTGTAATTGTCTCGATCTTTCCCTCCCTTTGTTCCCAATCCACTTTCCGTCCCAGCTGCCCCCACTTCTCCCCACCATCCCACCGCTCCCCCCTTCCCCCACCCGCTGTCCCAGGGCTGTGGCAAACTTGGCCATTGTGAGGTTGGATGAGATTGTCTTGGGTCTGATAGCGGCAGGAATCAGCCGATGATGTCTTGGGGTCTGTTGGCGGCAGGAATCAGCCGATGATGTCTTGGGTCTGTTGGCGGCAGGAATCAGCCGATGATGTCTTGGGTCTGATAGCGGCAGGAATCAGCCTAAGATGTCTTGGGTCTGATAGCGGCAGGAATCAGCCGATGATGTCTTGGGTCTGTTGGCGGCAGTAATCAGCCGATGATGTCTTGGGTCTGATAGCGGCAGGAATCAGCCGATGATGTCTTGGGTCTGTTTGGCGACAGGAATCAGCCGATGATGTCTTGGGTCTGATAGCGGCAGGAATCAGCCGATGATGTCTTGGGTCTGTTGGCGGCAGGAATCAGTCGATGATGTCTTGGGTCTGATAGCGGCAGGAATCAGCCGATGATGTCTTGGGTCTGATAGTGGCAGGAATCAGCCGATGATGTCATGGGTCTGTTAGCGGCAGGAATCAGCCGATGATGTCTTGGATCTGTTGGCGGCAGGAATCAGCCAATGATGTCTTGGGTCTGTTGGCGGCAGGAATCAGCCGATGATGTCTTGGATCTGTTGGCGGCAGGAATCAGCCGATGATGTCTTGGGTCTGTTGGCGGCAGGAATCAGCCGATGATGTCTTGGGTCTGTTGGCGGCAGGAATCAGCCGATGATGTCTTGGGTCTGTTGGCGGCAGGAATCAGCCGATGATGTCTTGGGTCTGTTGGCGGCAGTGGACAGGAATCAGCCGATGATGTCTTGGGTCTGTTGGCGGCGGTGGACAGGAATCAGCCGATGATGTCTTGGGTCTGTTGGCGGCAGGAATCAGCCGATGATGTCTTGGGTCTGTTGGGGGCAGTGGACAGGAATCAGCCGATGATGTCTTGGGTCTGTTGGCGGCAGTGGACAGGAATCAGCCGATGATGTCTTGGGTCTGTTGGCGGCAGGAATCAGCCGATGATATCTTGGGTCTGTTGGCGGCAGTGGACAGTAATCAGCCGATGATGTCTGGCTCTGTTGGCGGCAGGAATCAGCCGATGATGTCTTGGGTCTGATAGCGGCAGGAATCAGCCGATGATGTCTTGGGTCTGATAGCGGCAGGAATCAGCCGATGATGTCATGGGTCTGTTAGCGGCAGGAATCAGCCGATGATGTCTTGGATCTGTTGGCGGCAGGAATCAGCCATGATGCCTTGGGTCTGTTGGCGGCAGGAATCAGCCGATAATGTCTTCGATCTGTTGGCGGCAGAAATCAGCCGATGATGTCTTGGGTCTGTCGGCGGCGGTGGACAGGAATCAGCCGATGATGTCTTTGGTCTGTTGGCGGCAGGAATCAGCCGATGATGTCTTGGGTCTGTTGGCGGCAGGAATCAGCCGATGATGTCTTGTATCGGTTGGCGGCAGTGGACAGAAATCAGCCGATGATGTCTTGGGTCTGTTGGCGGCGGTGGACAGGAATCAGCCGATGATGTCTTGGGTCTGTTGGCGGCAGGAATCAGCCGATGATGTCTTGGGTCTGTTGGGGGCAGTGGACAGGAATCAGCCGATGATGTCTTGGGTCTGTTGGCGGTGGTGGGCAGGAATCAGCCGATGATGTCTTGGGTCTGTTGGGCAGGAATCAGCCGATGATGTCTTGGGTCTGTTGGCGGCAGTGGACAGGAATCAGCCGATGATGTCTTGGGTCTGTTGGCGGCGGTGGACAGTAATCAGCCGATGATGTCTTGGTCTGTTGGCGGCAGGAATCAGCCGATGATGTCTTGGATCTGTTGGCGGCAGGAATCAGCCGATGATGTGTTGGGTCTGTTGGCGGCAGGAATCAGCCGATGATGTCTTGGGTCTGTTGGCGGCAGGAATCAGCCGATGATGTCTTGGGTCTGTTGGCAGCAGTGGACAGGAATCAGCCGATGATGTCTTGGGTCTGTTGGGGGCAGTGGACAGGAATGAGCCGATGATGTCTTGGGTCTGTTGGCGGCAGGAATCAGCCGATGATGTCTTGGGTCTGTCGGCGGCGGTGGACAGGAATCAGCCGATGATGTCTTGGGTCTGTTGGCGGCAGTGGACAGGAATCAGCCGATGATGTCTTGGGTCTGTTGGCGGCAGTGGACAGGAATCAGCCAATGATGTCATGGGTCTGTTGGCGGCAGTGGACAGGAATCAGCCGATGATGTCTTGGGTCTGTTGGTGGTGGTGGGCAGGAATCAGCCGATGATGTCTTGGGTCTGTTGGCGGCAGGAATCAGCCGATGATGTCTTGGGTCTGTTGGCGGCAGTGGACAGGAATCAGCCGATGATGTCTTGGGTCTGTTGGCGGCGGTGGACAGTAATCACCCGATGATGTCTTGGGTCTGTTGGCGGCAGGAATCAGCCGATGATGTCTTGGGTCTGTTGGCGGCAGGAATCAGCCGATGATGTGTTGGGTCTGTTGGCGGCAGGAATCAGCCGATGATGTCTTGGGTCTGTTGGCGGCAGGAATCAGCCGATGATGTCTTGGGTCTGTTGGCAGCAGTGGACAGGAATCAGCCGATGATGTCTTGGGTCTGTTGGGGGCAGTGGACAGGAATCAGCCGATGATGTCTTGGGTCTGTTGGCGGCAGGAATCAGCCGATGATGTCTTGGTCTGTCGGCGGCGGTGGACAGGAATCAGCCGATGATGTCTTGGGTCTGTTGGCGGCAGTGGACAGGAATCAGCGATGATGTCTTGGGTCTGTTGGCGGCAGTGGACAGGAATCAGGCGATGATGTCATGGGTCTGTTGGCGGCAGTGGACAGGAATCAGCCGATGATGTCTTGGGTCTGTTGGCGGCAGTGGACAGGAATCAGCCGATGATGTCTTGGGTCTGTTGGCGGCAGTGGACAGGAATCAGCCGATGATGTCTTGGGTCTGTTGGCGGCAGTGAACAGGAATCAGCCGATGATGTCTTGGGTCTGTTGGCGCAGGGACTGGAATCAGCCGATGATGTCTTGGGGGTCTGTGGCGGCGGTGGACAGGAATCAGCCGATGATGTCTTAGGTCTGTTGGCGGCAGTGGACAGGAATCAGCCGATGATGTCTTGGGTCTGTTGGTGGCGGTGGGCAGGAATCAGCCGATGATGTCTTGGGTCTGTTGGTGGCGGTGGGCAGGAATCAGCCGATGATGTCTTGGGTCTGTTGGCGGCGGTGGACAGGAATCAGCCGATGATGTCTTTGGTCTGTTGGCGGCAGGAATCAGCCGATGATGTCTTGGGTCTGTTGGCGGCAGTGGACGGGAATCAGCTGATGGGGAGTGATTGCCAGCGATGGCTGGCTAGAGCGTTGCCTGCCCCCTTGCCTCCTCCCCACCCCCCTCCGGCCAGCACCTCCCTCTCCTCCCCTCCCTCCCCTCCAGTCTGGCCTTCCCTTTTATGCTCTCTCTACTGGCTTCCTCGATGTTTCTCAGATCCCAAACCCCATCGTTATCAATCAACCAATCACTACCA
>CM031617.1:12189579-12197079 GCA_018398815.1 Conus ventricosus
GGCCATGGGGGACACCCTTAAGAGGAGGCACTGCACTGCTGCCGAATCACTTCAGTGGTGTTCAATGGTGTCTGGACTGATCCAACACAGGCAGGACACCATCAAACCAGCCATGCACTGACAACAATGTATGCTGAAATTTGGAAAGAGATGGGGTTAGTTACCTTCAAGGACACAGACAAACAGAGCACAGGACTAGACACAATGCGTTTCGACCTCTTGGGTCTTCTTCAGGCGAAAACAATAACGTTTAGGACAGGGACAAAAGAACATGTACCCACTTCGACTTCGCTTCTCCTGTTCTTCTCGCTGAAGAAGACCAAGCGTCCGAAATGCATTGTGGTCTAGTCCCATGTAACTTCTGTTTTGTCTGTGTCCTGCGTAGCTGACCGCCCCTCTCTTTCCAAATGTATTTCACTTTCCGCCCTCATCACTCCGATTTGAAACAATATATGCCCTGAGCCGTGATAAGCGTTTCCCCTTGAGATGATGCCACCCCCGTACGTCCGCGGACAATCCCCAGGAACTCACCAACACTGACTCCGCGACACAACATCTCCAAGGGGCCAACTGGAGAGAAACCGACACTGGGCCACCGGCGAAACAAGGCAGGAAAACGGAGAATGGAGACTTGCATGTTCAGCGACGTGACTCAGGGGAAGAACGAAAAGAATGTGATGGAGGTCTGTCCGGGTCAGAGGCAACAGCAACCAACACGCTAAACGTTCCTTTCATGATAGGTGTTTCTGATCAGTCAAGCAAGGACCCGGGAGACACAGACACTGCAGCGTTAGTGAGTAACAGTCATCCATAGCAGTGGATGAAACTCAGCATTGGTCCTAGCTGAGACTGATGACAACAACAAACCCAATCGGTTCCTGCCAACGACATAAATGATCACCAACAAGAACTTGAACCCGTCAACAGCTTCAAATACTTGGGCGCAACAATCGCAGATGAAGGATCAAGACCAGAATTTCTCTCCAGAATTGCTCAGACCACAGCGCATTGACAAAGTTGAAGCCAAACTGGAACAACAATAACATCTCCTCAGCACAAAAATCAGACTGACGCTCCTTATCATGGCAATCTTCCTCGTGCTTGCGATCATGGACACTAAAAAGCTGACCTCGAAAAAAGGATCAAAGCCATTTGAAATGAGGTGCTAAAGAAACTTCCTTGGCATTTCATACAGAGATCACATCACCAACGAGAAGTAAAGAACGCATACGAGAATGAAATCGGTCATATACAGATCTCCTCACTTGAGTTAAACGACGCAAGCGAAGTGGTATGGACATGGCACGAGTCCATCAGCCTTGCCAAAACATCTGCATGGCACAGTACAGGAGGAAGGCGGAGAGGTCACAAAGAAAGAGATGGAAAACAACATCACAGAGTGGACGACTGGAAGTTGAGGGCGGTTGAAGGAGGGCGGAGTGCCGGGATGAATGGAGAGGACTGGTTGTCAGAGCTACACAGGTGACCCTACGGACGGAGTCTAAGGGATCCAAGACAAGGACAAGGAAGGAGACTATATAAAGTCAACTCTGGTTTAGAGCCGGATAGAACCGCCAAAATCCCCACAGTAGAAATGCCTCTACGGGAATGTAGTATACCTCTGGTTTAGAGCCGTTACAAACGACAACCCCACAAAGAAATGCCTCTATGGGAAGGAGTATACTCTGGCTTAGAGCCGTTAGAAAACCGACAAACCCCCCAAAAAAATGCCACTATGGGAATGGAGTACTCTGGTTTAGAGCCGGTTAGAAACTCGACAAAATCCCACAAAGAAATGTCTCTATGGAATGGAGTACTCTGGTTAGAGCCGGTTAAACCGACAAACCCCACAAAGAATGTCTCTATGGGAATGGATACTCTGGTTTAGAGCCTGGGAATGGAGTACTCTGATTTAGAGCCGTTAGAACCGACAAAATCCCACAAAGAAATCCTCTATGGGAATGAGTACTCTGGTTAGAGCCGGTTAGGAACCGACTAAATCCCACAAAGAAATGTCCTTTGTTGGAAATGGATACTCTGGTTAGAGACCGGTTTTTTTTTTTTTTTAGGAAAAAAAACCTAGAAAAAAAAAAACAAATCCCACAAAGACATGCCTCTATGGAATGGATACTCTGGTATTAAGAGCGGTTACAACCGACAAATCCCACAAAGAAATAACTCTATGGGAATGGAGTACTCTAGTTTAGAGCCGGTTAGAACCGACAAATTCCCACAAAGAAATGCCTCAATGGGACTGGAGAACTCTGGTTTAGTGCCGGTTAGAACCGACAAAATCCCCACAAAAAATTGCCTCAATGGGAAAAGGAGACTTCTGTTTAGAGCCCGTTAAACCGACAAATCCCACACAGAAATGTCTCTATGGGAATTGAGTACATCCTGGTTTAGAGCCGGTTAGAACCGGACAAATCCCACAGAGAAATGTCTCTGATGGAATGGAGTAGTACTCTGGTTTAGAGAGGGGAGCCGTAGAACCGACAATCCCAAGAGAATGTCTCTGATGGAATTGAGAACTCTGGTTTAGAGCCGGTTAGAACCGACCAAATCCCACAGAGAAATGTCTTCTGATGGGAATGGAGTAGTCCCCTGTTTAGAGCCAGGGTATTAACCGACAAATCCCACAGAGAAATTGCCTCTATGGGAATGGAGAGTAGTACTCTGGTATGACCGGTTAGGAACAACAAATCCCACAAAGAAATGCCATCTGGTTTAGAGCCGGGTTAGAACCGATAAAATCCCACAAAAGAAAATGCCTCTGGTTTAATCCGGTTAGAACCGACAAACCCAACAAAGAAATGTCGCTATGGGAATGAGTCCTCTGTTTAGAGCCGGTTAGAACCGACAAATATCTTCACAAAGAAATCCTCTGGGAATGAGACCTCCTAGTTTTAGAGCCGGTTAGAACTGACAAAAATCCCACAAAGAACTGCCCTCTATGGAATGGAGTCCACAATTCAGCCCCAAAATCTGCAGTGTTAACAACATGCACCACGTGGTCGCTAATAAGTGGAAATAAACCTTAATCATGTTTAAATAGTATTGTGAGCACATTCTATGACACGTTTAGTGTTTCCTTTCACACCGACGTTACCTGTTTTACTGGCATTCTGTGCTGCGTTACAAGTTTGAGATCAAGAGACGGGACACGGAAGCTTGTAAGTTGTATGAATGTTTATGTGTGCATAATGACCTGTCGTCCAAGCTGTCCTGTGTTTTACTTGTGACAGTTGTTACGTTGGTTACGCTGATTGTCTGTCACTAGCATTCGACAAGCCACGTAAGTTTTTTGAAATAATAAAAGCTTATTCGTGAGCAATGAAAAGACGTTTCTCTCTCTCTCTCCGCTCTCTCTCTCTTCACTCTCTCTCTCTCTCTTCTCTCTCTCATCTCATCTCTCCACTCTCTCTCCTCTCTCCTCTTGGTAAATACATGCATATTATATATGTGGCGCATGGTGTTATATTTGAATTGTAAGCTGAATCATTTTTGATCAGTATCATTCATTACTAATTGTGTATTGCTATATTATTGCTTGAAAGGATTGTTCACAGGTGATGTAGGTTAATGGTTGGGGTGTGAGGGTGGCTTTTGTGTTTGAAATGTTTCTTTTTCAAATTTTGAGGGCAAGATGCAAACACCTGCGCCATGTGCTTATTCCTTTTCCCTCAATAAACAAATTTCGTTCGTTTCGTCTCGTTTCTCTCTCTCTCTCTCTTTCTCACTCTCTCTCTCATCACATCCTCTCTCCTCTCTCTCTCTCCTCTCTCTCTCTCTCTCTCTCTCTCCTCTCTCCTCTCCTCTCTTCACCCTCTCGCATCTCTCTCTCTCTCTCTCCTCGGGGCAAGCCACGAAGCTTTGTAATAATACAAGCATATTCGTATCATGAAAAAGGACGTACTCTCTCTCCACTCTCTCTCTCTCCTCTCTCTCTTCTCTCCTCATCCACTCTCTCCCTCTCACTCCTCTCTACACTCATCTCCTCTCTCGCATCTGCCGGCTGCACACCGGCCATTCATAATTTACTCATTCATACTTTTAAAGTGAAAGAAGCTACGTGGTGCATTCCATTCATTGCCACTCACAGTGAAACATATTCATTTAGGTTGGACTTGATGAAGTGAGACACAAACATTTTACAGTAGAGTCCATGAAAACCCTTGCTCAGAGAATGTTCCACCTGATGCGATCTTTCAATTTTGGAAGAATTAACATATTCATCGAATCTGGGATTTTACAGTGGGAAAAGATTTATAACAAAATTTAGAAGATGGTATTTAAAGAGTTATGTGAATGAATGAACTTGTGAGTTTGGATTTAAACGTGTTGACAGCCCTGATATGGGCCCTTTGCGTGGCTGGGCTTAAGTAAGCAACTTACCATTAACCAACATAACGCTCTCTGTCTTGGCTTTTCTGGCTTTTATATCCCGTCCTCTCGAACCCGTCTTTCCATTTCTTCCTTAGCCCTTTATCTGTCCTCTGGTCAAGTCCTCTCCATCCGCTTCTAGATGCATGTTGGTTTAATTCGATGATTGCGGCTGTATACCTATTGGTAATTTTTTTTTCTATGCCTGCACCTGCCTACCTCAGAACCTACACAACATTGTTGTTCCTCACTCGCTCTGTCACATTCTCTCTCTCTTTCCTGCCCACTGAAGACAGTACAAATCTAATCTCCCTAGCCCATCACCAAAAGGGTGTGCTAAAACTAGCATGGAACATCAAATTCTGTGTTAGTGCCTCGTCTTCGCACGACACCCCCCTGCGGCAAGCCACAGATGCAATACAACACACATGCCAACACACCATCACCCCATGATCCGGCCAGTCGCTGCGCAACCATCCGCCAGCGCTACACTTCAGCGGTCGCGCATAAGCATACAAACACCGGCCACCGGCCCCCCTGTTTAGAACCCCAGCTTCTCAGATTCCGATGCCGTCCCCTGTCAGTACTTCAGTGACAAACGCCAACGCGCAGAGCACCGGTCCACCAACCACTCTGCCCACTTACGGCACCGCTGTTTCCCCCGCCACGGTGCCTCCCTCCCTCCCCCACTAATCCTCTAACAGAGGCAAATCTGAAGCAGTGCGACTGTCTACAGGCAGCCTGTGGCCTTTCTTCAGTGGTGAAGACTGTCTTTGTAAGAGTCATCCCTTCCACACCCACCAGCGCCCCCCCCCCGCCCCAAAAAAAAAAAAAAAAAAAACACACACAAAAAAAACTTGAGGAACTAGACGTGGTTATACCGTACAAGTCCTTGATTAAGTGTGTGGTGTGTTTGTGGGTGTGGTGTGTGTGGTGTGTTTTGGGTGTGTGGGTTGTGTGTGTGTGTGTGTGTGGATGCGCCGCGCTGCGTGCGTGTGTGTGTTGTTGTGTGTTTGTTGTTGTGTGTGTGTGTGTGTGTGTGGTGTGTGTGGTGTGTGTGTGTGTGTGTGTGTGTGTGTGTTGTGTGTTGTAACTTTCATCATTCCTTGCCAGACTGAGAATTATTCCATCGATACCACTGTCGTGGGTCATTATGTTCTTAGATTAATAACTATCTTTTCACATCGGCAATCTATGTTGACAGTGATCACCGTAGGCTGGCTGAAACATTTTGTGTTCTACTCATTTACTATCAAGACCACTCGTTACTAAAGACACTTTCGCCCCATGTTTCAGAAATGACTGAACTTGTGCTCATGAATCATATGTGCCTTCCTGAATGTCAGACTACATTTGTGTTTCTAAATTTTTATTTTTATTTCATTCTTTTACCTGCGTTTCGGTGGAGTGACTGATTTGGAGAAGCGCTCCATAAGTGCAATCGCATTTGTGCCAACAGACTTGGACCTATAGACAATTAAAGCTGATTATCAGCATATATAACGTGTGTTCAGATCCATATGATTGAGATTCTTGCGTGCAACATACAGAATTGTGCTTTTTAGTCTTTCAGTACTTCGTCCTGTACAACCTGACAGCAATTATTTTGAGTGCACATTAAATTGTAAGTGCATCCTCAGTCACCTAATTCCGAACCACTGCTGTGTAACCTTATCTACCAGTTGTTTGATTGAGTTGGGCGGTGGGTGTTTCGGTTGTTGTTATTGTTGCGGTTTTGTTGTGTTATTGTTTGCTTTCATTATTTATTTTACTTTTTTTATAACGTGTCCTTTCTTCCCCTTTATTTTGATTATTCCTTTTACCTTGGCACTCATGGACCTTAATATGACTACAAACCAGAACTCATGCCATCGAGAGATGGACTGAGAATTTGCCATATAAATATTCATAGTGCAGCCAGTATGATCTCGGATAACTCGACCCCTGATATCGACCCACCAAAAGCCATTCCATGTCTGGTCACTCCGAATCAAGACTAAATACTACATTAGTGATTAAGAGTAGCAGTCCCAGGTATATAATTCGTTCGAAAAGACCCTACAAAAGACAAAGAGACAGGTTCTTCTATGTATGTCAGTGAATTCTCTCAACTTCCAAGAGACTTTCCACCTAGAACAGCAGACGTAGAAGCAGTGGGTGGATACAAATCACACGGAACAAAACCAGATCCATTTAAATCGGTTTTGCTATCGAACCCAGCAGAAAGAGTCAGCTGGACTGAAATAAATTGTACTATGATGGACGGCAGGTTTCCTTAATGTAAAGAGATTGTTTTTACTCCGGTGACTTCAATGTAGATCTTTTTGAAATCAAACAGCCAATGGAGCCAAACGATAATGTGTTGAATTTACATCAGATATCAAAAAAACACCCACCAGAGTATCACCAACTTCAAAAGACAATCATTGACCATTTCTATAGCTCAAATGGAAAATAACCTACAGAAGCTTTGTGTACCAGTCTTCTCTTCTAGTGATCAGTACCCATGGTGTGTTACATGGTTCTAAACATGGAGTGAAAATCCCAATACCAGGCCACAAAACCATAAACCTATCGTTGCTTCTCAAGAATTTAACGAACAAAACTTTTTGCTTGATTTAATGAACTCAGAACTTAATACAGTACAAAATATGCTGATCATATTCAGCGATTGACTTTGATCGAAATTTTACAGAAGTCAATAACAGACATGTACCGTTAAAAACATCTCAAGTAAAGCATATCCCAAACCACACGTGGTACACGAAAGAATTACAGAGCCGTGCTACCTTAATACCTTTTGAAAGAACATGGCTATGAAGAAGATTAAAGATTACTAAAAATGCAATACACTCTCGAAGCGCAGGAAAAACGAAATACTATCGCGAGTTATTAACTTCAAACAAAAACCAAAACTGTTTTGGCAAGCAATAACCACTTTAACAACAACATTCTTCCTTTCAAAATCACTGTTATCAAAGGTATTTCTTGCTGAACAACTAACACTCACTTCTCTACCATTCCAATACAGTTTGTTACTACTGATCAATCGAAGCTCTAAGGAAACTTAAAGAACTCATCAATTTTGTCACGACAAAAAAAATCAACGTCTGAACT
>CM031617.1:12202079-12208351 GCA_018398815.1 Conus ventricosus
AGCTCAGACGGGAAAAAAGAAGACGAAAGAAAGAATGGATTTTTTCGAGATAAAGGTAGGAAACAAGTTAATTAGTTCAATTGAGATCTTTGCCTATCTTGTCACTTTTTTTCATGAATATCTTGGCAATGATTTCACAAATGTTACCCAGAATTCACATTGGGAAGTTCAGGAAAATCTGAACGCGATCCTACCCAGATATCACGGTTCCCAATATTATATACTCCGTGTCAGTAACAAGCAACAGGGTCCGTTTTAACAAAACAGAACCTGGTCTTAATAGTTTTAAGCAGCTGAGAGTCCGGCTTGTTGAGTTCTCACACATGCCTCTTGGCTTCAGCAAATGGAGTGAACCTCACCACAAAGGATTAGACTAGCACACATCTACCAACATTTTCAGCATCCACTTTCACTCAGATTTTGAGGAATTGAACTAGGAGTGGAGACAGTCATCAATGCAAAATAATGGAAGTCAAACACTTTTCATTTTTCTTGGAAAGTAAGTTGAAGTACTTGGAATACATTTTCAGCCCAAGAACACATGTTGATTTGACCAGTGTCACCTGCTACAAGCATTAAGACAATCAACAACACTATTCATAATCAGCTTAACAGTTATCATCCAGATATAGCATACGGTGTTTTTTTCTTCAGAAGGTAACATTCAGGAGCATCTTTACAGACAGTATTACTACTGCAAAAAGTCATATTGTTAACATAGAATGTGAATCAAGCATCTTAAATCAGTTTTTACCAAGTGAGCAAAAAAAACAAAACAATAGAAATACTCATTCATCATCTTGATAGATGTTACCAAGCAATTGGCATTAAGACCAGCCGCCGTGGCGAAGTGGTTAGCGTCGCGGAATCCTGGCTGGGAGGTTCGTGGGTTCGAATCCCATCAAATCATGTGGGTTTTTTCTGCTGCCCCTCGACCGGCTCCTACCCAGAGTATGTGTTGCTGCGACTCAGTGGGAAGACCGGGACCACACAGTCGAGTTTCATCCACTAATGATGCTTTCTGAGAGTGTTTCTCAAATTTATGACCAACACTCCAGTTCATGTATCTCTCGGGCCCTGGTTGATGCCGAATATATTATAAAGATGCGTATAGTACGCCCTTCATGTATCTCAGACCGAAAATGGAAATCTGTAGATCATCTTAATCAACCTCAATTCATTTGATCAGCATTGAAAAAAAAAATGTCCTCAAATTCCTGTGCCCTTCTGCCCTGCTCACATGGTGACCTCAGTTTCGGTATCCTCTCCACGGCTTGGCTTTGGTTGTTCCGTCGGGATCACCGTAATCGGCGATCCATGGGGGCTGTCTTGTTGGACGGACTGGTGGCGCCCCCAGAGGAAACTCACTCACGCCGGCTCCGCGACTAAGCAATTATTGTCGTCATAGGGGCTTATAAGGATGGTGTCCCTGTAGTATGATAGATCAGAACTCGCGCCACTGAACATCACGAAGTGACCTCGGCAGCAGTGCAGTGTCTCCTCTGTTGGGATTGCCTCTTAACGACTTGACATTGACTGCTCCTGTGGATGCTGGTGCCGGGCGCGCGGGGCCGACCGGGCTGTGGCTGAGGAACGGGGTCTCGAATGACGGCGATGTGGCACTGCCTCTGAGTGGCGCAGAGTTGGGACAGCAAAAAAAAAAAGTATTGGCATTAAGCTTATACTGTAAACATATGGCAGACCCAACAAGCAAAGTAGCCTCAATACTTAGAACCATCAGTTTCTTCTGTTGATCAGTGAAAACCTACACAGAATTTCAACGGATAGTGATATTAATCCGTTCCCTTATCTGATCGCACCGTTTCCTCACCAGGTTCACTGGTGGTGGTCAGTCTTACAGGCCTTTGGTGAGCAGCGAAGTGATGACTGTTGTTCGTTTCACTGTGGTGGTCAGTGTACAGCCTTTGGTGGAGCACGAATGATGACTGTTGTTTGGTCACTAGTGGTGGTCAGTTTCTAACAGCCTTTGGTGGAGCAAGCGAAGTGATGACTGTTCGTTTGCTCACTGGGTGTGTCATCTAACAGACTTTGGATAGAGCAGCGAAGTGATACTAGTTGTGTGGCTCACTGTGTGGTCAGTCCTTCCAGCCTTGGTAGAGCAGCGAAGTGAAGACTGTTCGTTTGGCTCACGGTGGTGGTCAGTCTTACAGCCATTGGTAGAGTCCCGAAGTGATGACTGTTCGTTTGGCTCACTGTGTGGTTCATCTTACATCCATTGGTAAGCAGCGAAGTGATGAACTTCGGTTTGGCTCACTGGTGGTGGTCAGTCTTACAGCCTTGGTAGAGCATCGAATATGACTGTTCTTGGAGCTCACTGTGGTGGGTCCAGTCTTACAGCCTTTGGTAAAAGCAGCGAAAGTGATGACTGTTTCGTTTGGCTCAACTGGGTGGTCATCTACACCTTTGTAGAGCAGCGAATGATATGTTCGTTTGCTCACTGTGGTGGTCAGTCTTACAGCCTTTGTAGAGCACCGAAGTGATGACTTTGTTCATTCACTGGTGTGGACAGTCTACAGCCTTTGTAAGAGCAGCGAAGTGATGACTGTTGGTTCAGTTCACTGGTGGTGGTCAGTCTTACAGCCTTTGGTGTAGCAGCGAAGTGATGACTGGTGGGTCATTTCATGGGTGGTGGTCAGTCTATAACAGCCTTTGTGGAGCAGCGAAGTTGGGGAGACTTAGTTTCCCTTTTTGTTGTGCCATGCTGCACATCCAGTTTCTGATACTGGTTTGATTGAAGGCTGTCCACAGACACATGAAAGCTGATCAAGTTGCTATCACCCCCCCTCCCCCCCCCCACCCCCCGCACCCCCCCCCACCACCCACACCACCTCCTACAGTGTGAGGTTTTGTGAGAAGATTGAGAACAGCACTACCACTAGATGTTTGGCGATTTTTTATAGCTGTAAGCGAATTAACAAAGCTACCTATCCCCTACTGTGAAACACGTGTACAACCTCGCTGTCTGTCCCTGCCACAATAAGGGAGCGGATGGGTGGGAGAAGATGGGGGAAAGAGAGGAGAGTGATGGGGGCGGGGGGCTGGCTTATCCACGTCTCTGATCTACATGGCCATTAATCAGCAAGGAGGAAGGGGAGAGAGGAGAAGGGAGGGTGGGGGTGGGGGATAAAGCAGTGTCGCTATATCAAAGGTAACACCTTGACACACTGACAGAGTGTGAGAAGGAAGGGTAAGAGGGGTAAGAGGTAAAGGCAGAAATTGAACGTAGCTTTGTAATCTTAACTGCACAGACAAAGAGAAGGGAGAAAGACAGATGGGGAAAGGAGGGGAAGTAGGAATGGGGCCAGGGGTTTGTAGAGGATGGGTGGCTGCAATTGTCAGCGTCACAACCTGAACGAACGCACATACCGGTAAAAATGTGAGACAGTAAATCTAAATACAGCAACGAAGAAGAGTCAATATCTCACTGATTCTCAATGAATTTATCCTATAGGAATCCCCTTTTAACGACCACGAATAAAACAATTAACAATTTTAGGTTAAAATGTATACACTTGTCACAACAACAAAAAAACACCAGTTGTTCTCTGCCAAATTTACGTCTTTAATATACTTCATCAGGACCGTCCACCTTGGAACACACTATAGTCTCGAGATGTCCATGACCACCACACATCCACATGGCTTCCTGCTTTCTCATGCCCCTTCCCACTGCACTCACCTTCCCTCCTCCCACCTGGGCCATCCCTCATGCATGTCCGCTTCTTCTTCACCCCCATGTCGTATATCATTTGGTTAATTACCTTATTTAATTTGCATGGACTTTTTTCCCTTTTTGGGGAACCCTAAAAAAATATAAAATCATGACACAAAGTAATTCGTCATGCTGTCTAATAAAAAAAAAAATAATTTGATTTCAAATGGAAAAGCTTTTTTTTTTAATAAAGAAAAAAGAAAAAAGCCTGCTCGGCGTGTTGTGTGTGTACATGTGTGGTTGGGTTGTGTGTGTGTGTGTGTGTGTGTGTGTGTGTGTGTGTGGTGTGTGTGCGTGCTGCGTGCGTGTAGTGTGTGTGTGTTGTGTGTTGTTGTGTTTTAATGTGTGTTGTGTGTGCATGTATGTGTGTTGTGTGAGTGCGTGCGTGCGTGCCGTGCGTCGTCGTGCCGTGCGCGCACAAATGCGCTGCGCGTGTGCTGCGTGCGAAGTGTTGTGTGTTGTGTTGTGGTGTGTGTGTGTGTGTGTGTGCATACATGTGCATGTGTGTGACCATCAAGCTTTTTTTTTTACATTAAAATTACAAAATTAGACATTCACAGCAATTTCACAGTGTCACGGTCAAAAATAAACACAATCCAAAGCGTGGTCCTCGCCACCAAGTTGGTTGGACATAGCTCAACTCAAATATTCTGGCGTTCCAGCAGACGGCCCCATGTGTCGGATCCAGCCAATTAAGCATAGGGAGAGCTCCACGGAGACGTCTGTCCAGCCAGACGACTACGTAGCGACGCGACGCCTCGATGTCTGGTCAAACGAGCTCGACGTCCCCGATCGACTCATTTCCGGCCAAGTTGAGCACAGCGAGAGGCTAATCTAATTTCCACGAGACGCACGGCCACGTAGAACAGACGGAGTGCTGACCAACGTCTCAACGGTCAGGCCAGACTGATCTAGCCAAGTTTATGACCATGCCCACCATTAGGTCGACGTCGCCGACAGGGAGAGGAAAGGTAGTGTGTGGCCTTAGAGACAACTTGTTGTATCAAAAGAAATTCTTTATTCGGACTTTTAAATACTCAAGAGTGCTTAGAATTTCCCTGCTTGTGCGTTAGTTTGCAGCGGTGAGTGACAGAATTAGCGATAAGTCCAAACGTTCAATGCTGAATGAAACAACAAAGAAATGACACAAGTCAAGTGAAGTTACACACATCACCTTCACTTGTACAGGCGAGGACAAAACATACAAATCAACTGGACTTCAGTCATAAGAATCTTTATGTATGTTCTGCTGATTTTTTTTTTCTATGTTATCTCATCACTATCAAGAGAGGGAAAGTTCTGGATGAGTTGAGCTGGAGTCTACTCAGAATATCAGAACTTCTCTGGTGATGGAGAGGAGTGCGGATCACTCTCGAGTTGCTGGTGACTGGTCTGCCTTCACTTTAGGGCATGCTGATCTGTTTGGATCGTTATCCCCGATGGGCCAATAGCAGGCAGACCCGGTGTCATGTGAAATCTGGGAACGTGATGTCTGGGAAGGCTTCCCAGATATCACAGATTTTTTGGAACGCGTTCCCAAAATGTACTGTGATATCTGGGAAGGCCCGTGATACCTGGGAACGTGGTCTTTCAGAGCTCAGAAGGGAAAAAAGAAGACGAAAAAAGAATGGATTTTCGAGATAAGGTAGGAAACAATTTATTTAGGTGCAATTGAGATCTTTGGCCTTCTTGTCACTTTTTTTTCATGAATTTCTTGGCATGATTTTCACAAAGTTCCCAGATTTCACGATTGGAAGTTCAGGAAATCTGGGAACGCGTTCCCAGATATCACGGTTCCCAGATATTATATGACTCCGGGGTCAGGAACAGCAACCCAGGGTCTTTTAACAAAACAGAACCTGGTCTATAGTTAAGCAGCTGAGAGTCCGGCTTGTTGAGTTCTCACACTTGCCCTCTGGCTTTCAGCAAATGTGTGAGACCTCAGCCGACAAAGGATTAGACTAGCACACATCTACCATCATTTTCAGCATCCACTTTCACTCAGATTTTGAGGGGATTTGAACTAGGAGTTGGAGACAGTCATTCAATGCAAAATAATGGAAGTCAAACAGCTTTTCATTTTTTTCTTGTAAAGTAAGTTGAAGTAGCTTGGAATACATTTTTAGCCCAAGAACACATGTTGATTTGACTCAGTGTCACCTGCTACAAAGCATTAAGACAATCAACACTATTCATAAATCAGCTTAACAGTTATCATCCAGTATAGGCATACTGTTTTTTTTTTTCCTTTCAGAAGGTAACATTCAGGGATCATCTTTACAGACAGTATTGACTACTGGCAAAAAAGTCATATTGTTAACATAGAATGTGAATCAAGCATCTTAACAGTTTTTACCAAGTTGTAGCAAAAAAACAAGAACAATAGAATACTCATTCATCATCTTGATAGATGTCACCAAGTATTGGCATTAAGGACCAGCCGCCGTGGCGAAGTGGTTAGCGTCGCGGACTCCTGGCTGGGAGGTCGTGGGTTCGAATCCCATCAGAAGTCATGTGGGTTTTTCTGCCCGACCGGCTC
>CM031617.1:12208451-12213451 GCA_018398815.1 Conus ventricosus
CTACCCAGAGTTGTGTTTGCTGCGGACTCAGTTGGGAAGACCGGGACCACACAGTCGAGTTTCATCCACTTAATGGATGCGTTTCTGAGAGTGTTGCTCAAATTTTATGACCAACACTCCAGGTGCATGTATCTCTCGGGCCTGGTTGATGCCGGAATATATTATGAAAGGATGCGTAGAGTACAGCCCTGTCATGTAGTCTCAGACCGAAATGGAAATCTGTAGCATCATCTTAATCATCCTCATTCTCATTGATCAGCATTGAAAAAAAAAATGTCTCAAATTCTGTGGCCCTTCATGCCCTGCTCTCATGGTGACCTCAGTTTCGGTATCCTCTCCACGTCTGTGGCTTTGGTTTGGTTCCGTCGGGATCACCGGTATCGGCGAGTCCATGGGGGCTGTCATTTGACGGACGTGGTGGCGCCCTCCAGAGGAAGAGCTCACTCACGCCGGCTCCGCGACTAAGCAATTATTGTCGTCAGTAGGGGGCTTAGTAGGTGGTGTCCTGTGTATGTTAGATCAGAACAGGCGCCACTGAACATCACCGAAGTGACTCGGCAGCAGTGCAGTGTCTCCTCTGGTGGGTTGCCTCTTAACGACTTGACATTGACTGCTCCCTGTGGATTGCTGGTGCCGGGGCTGCGGCGGGGCCGACCGGGCTGTGGCTGTGGACGGGGTCTCGGAATGAGCGGCGTGGGTGCACTGCCTCTGAGGTGGCGCAGAGGTTGGGACAGCAAAAAAAAGTATTGGCATTAAGCTTTACTGTAAAAACATATGGCATACAAACAAGCAAAGTATAGCCTCAATACTTAGAACCATAGTTCTTCTGGGTTGATCAGTGAAACCTTACACAGGATTTCAACGGATAGTGAGATAATCGTTCCCTTATCTGATCTGCACCTGTTTCCTCACCAGGTTCACTGGTGGTGGTCAGTCTTACAGCCTTTGGTGGAGCAGCGAAGTGATGACTGTTGGTTCGTTTCACTGGTGGTGGTCAGTTGTACAGCCTTTGGTGGAGCAGCGAAGTGATGACTGTTGGTTTGGTTCACTGGTGGTGGTCAGTCTAACAGCCTTTGGTGGAGCAGCGAAGTGATGACTGTTCGTTTGGCTCACTGGTGGTGGTCAGTCTAACAGCCTTTGGTAGAGCAGCGAAGTGATGACTGTTGGTTTGGCTCACTGGTGGTGGTCAGTCTTACAGCCTTTGGTAGAGCAGCGAAGTGATGACTGTTCGTTTGGCTCACTGGTGGTGGTCAGTCTTACAGCCTTTGGTAGAGCAGCGAAGTGATGACTGTTCGTTTGGCTCACTGGTGGTGGTCAGTCTTACAGCCTTTGGTAGAGCAGCGAAGTGATGACTTCGTTTGGCTCACTGGTGGTGGTCAGTCTTACAGCCTTTGGTAGAGCAGCGAAGTGATGACTGTTCGTTTGGCTCACTGGTGGTGGTCAGTCTTACAGCCTTTGGTAGAGCAGCGAAGTGATGACTGTTCGTTTGGCTCACTGGTGGTGGTCAGTCTTACAGCCTTTGGTAGAGCAGCGAAGTGATGACTGTTCGTTTGGCTCACTGGTGGTGGTCAGTCTTACAGCCTTTGGTAGAGCAGCGAAGTGATGACTGTTGGTTCATTTCACTGGTGGTGGTCAGTCTTACAGCCTTTGGTAGAGCAGCGAAGTGATGACTGTTGGTTCATTTCACTGGTGGTGGTCAGTCTTACAGCCTTTGGTGGAGCAGCGAAGTGATGACTGTTGGTTCATTTCATTGGTGGTGGTCAGTCTTACAGCCTTTGGTGGAGCAGCGAAGTGGGGAGACTTAGTTTCCCCTTTTTGTGTGCCATGCTGCACATCCAGTTTCTGATACTGGTTTGATTGAGAGGCTGTCACAGACACATGACAGCTGATCAAGTTGCTATCACCCCCCTCCCCCACCCACCCACCCACCCACCCCCACCACCACCACCACCTCCTACAGTGTGAGGTTTTGTGTAGAAGATTTGAGAACACTACCTCTTAGATGTTGGCGATTTTTTTTATAGCCTTTATGCGAATTAACAAAGCTACCTAGTCCCCAACTGTGAAACACGTGTACAACTCGCTGTCTGTCCCATGCCACAATGAGGGAGCGGGGATGGGTGGGAGAAGATGGGGGAAGAGAGGAGAGGTGGGGGCGGGGGGCTGGCTTATCCACGTCTCTGATCTACATGGCCATGTTTAATCAGCAAGGGAGGAAGGGGAGAGAGGAGAGGGAGGGGGTGGGGGTGGGGGTTAAAGCAGGTGTCGGCTAGTATCAAAGGTAACACCTGACACACTGACAGGAGTGTGAGAAGGGGGAAGGGGTTAAGAGGGGTAAGAGGTAAAGGCAGAAAGTTGACGTAGCTTTGTAATCTTTAACTGCAAAGACAAAGAGAGGGAGAAAGACAGATGGGGAAAGGAGGGGTAGTAGGAATGGGGCAGGGGGTTGTAGAGGATGGGGTGGCTGGCAATTGTCACGTCACTATCCTGAACCACATAACGGTAAAATGTGAGACAGTAAATCTAAAATACTGCAACGAAGAAGAGTCATTCTGCACTGATTCACAATGAATTTATCCTATAGGAATCCCCTTTTACGACCACGAATAAAACAATTAACAATTTTAGTTAAAATGTATACACTTGATCACAACAACAAAAAAACACCAGTTGTTCTCTGCCAAATTTTCGTCTTTAATGTACTTCTTCAGGACCGTCACCTTGGAACACCTAGTAGTCTCGAGGATGTCCATGACCACCACACCATCCACATGGCTTCCTGCTTTCTCATCCCCTTCCCACTGCCCTCACCTTCCCTCCTCCCTCCTGGTCCATCCCATCCATGCATTTCCTCTTCTTCTTCACCCCATGTCGTATATCATTTGGTTAATTACCTTATTTAATTTGCATGGACTTCTGACTTAATTAAAATTCATGACCACAAAGTAATTCGTTCATGCTTTCTAATAAAAAAAAAATAATTTGATTCAAATGGAAAATAGCTTTTTTTTAAAAGAAAAAGAAAAAGCCTGCTCGTGCGTGTTGTGTGTGTACATGTGTGTATGTGTGTGTGTGTGTGTGTGTGTGTGTGTGTGTGTGTGTGTGTGTGTGTGCGTGCGTGCGTGCGTGTATGTGTGTGTGTGTGTGTGTGTGTGTGTGTGTGTGTATGTGTGTGTGTGTGTGCATGTATGTGTGTGTGTGCGTGCGTGCGTGCGTGCGTGCGTGCGTGCGTGCGTGCGCGCACGCGCGCGCGTGTGCGTGCGTGCGTGTGTGTGTGTGTGTGTGTGTGTGTGTGTGTGTGTGTGTGTGTGTGTGCATACATGTGCATGTGTGTGACCATCAACTTTTTTTTTACATTAAAAATACGATAATTATGACATTCACTGCCCATTTCACAGTGTCACGGTCAAAAATAAACACAACCAAAGTCGTGGTCCGTCGCCAGCCAAGTTGGTTGGACATAAGCTCTAACTCAAATATTCTGGGCGTCAGGCAGACGGCCCCATGTGTCGGATCCAGCCAATTAAGCATAGGGGAGAGGCTCCACGGAGACGGTCTGTCCAGCCAGACGGACTAAGTAGCTGACCGACGCCTCGATGTCTGGTCAAACGAGTCTCGACGCCCGGATCAGACTCATCCGGCCAATTTGAGCACAGCGAGAGGCTAATCCTAATCTTCCACGGAGACAGCATCGGCCACGTAGACAGTCGGAGTGGCTGACCAACGTCTCAACAGGTCTGGGCCAGACTGATCTAGCCAATTTATGACCAATGCCCACCATTAGGTCGACGTCGCCGGAAAGGGAGAGGGAGAAGGTAGTGTGTGGTGGGGGTGAAATCAAGCTAATCAATTAAATGACCAATTGACCACCACAGAGAGTAAGGCGTGTAGGCGTGACTGTCATGATTTGAATATCCAATGGAATTAGAGGGAGATAACTTCGGGCACGAGGTGGTAAAAATACTGACCAATGGTACTGGCCCTTGGACACGGAGTTAGGGGATAAAGTAATGCGTGAGTGAGAGAGGGGGGAGAACGAACAGGGAGAGAGAGATGAGGAGGTTCTGGGTGTAGTCTCTGCACGAGAGAAAAAGGCAGAGAGATGAAGAGAGGAGGAGGAAAAGAAGAACGAACAGAGAGACAGAGAGAGAGAGAGGTTCTGAGTGTAAGCTCTGCAGGAGAGAGGGGCAGAGAGAGAGATGAGGAGAGAGGAGAGAACCAAGTTTGTAGCATTTAGCACCATAGATAGTCTGCAGAGGAGGGACTAAAGAGAGATGTGGAGAGAGAGGGTTGCTAACTAATGAAGAGAAAAAGAAAGAAAAGAAAAGGAAAAGAAAAGCAACCATGTCCATTTGATAGAGCAGACTAGGAGAGAGAGAGAGAGTGCAATGCGTTAATGCAGGAAGAAAGAAAGGAGAACAGATCGATGTTGATAGTCACTGTTCCATCTGAACCGGGGGTTCGACCTCATACTTGGCCAGCGCCACTTTCATCGGCAGTCCAACCTGACCAACGCCAGCGGTCTAACCTGACCAGTGCCAGCAGTCCAGCCTGACCGGTGCCAGCAGTCTAACTTGACCAATGCCAGCAGTTGTGTCGTGTTGTGAAAGTGACAGTGAAAAGAAAAAAAAAGGAAAAGAAAAAGACAGTGATTCGTGAATAGTTAAGATCACCTGGCCAGGTAAAGTAGAAATCTGTTTATACCCGGGTTAGTTAATGATGTTTTAGATAAATGATTTTGTGAAGTTCAGGAAAGAGAGAATGTTTTATTTTGTTTGATTCCATATGCATTGATGTTTCGTTCTATGATCATGTGTAGTAAAGTTATAGACTTTACTAGTGGTTTGATGTGACGAATGCATGATATATGAATGAGATTGTAAGCAAGCTGTGAGTGTGTTTGGGCTGTGCGCTAGTCCTTCCTCCATCGACATCACCCGAGGTTGACACACAGTTTCATTTAGTTTCCATGTAACATTCGTGAGGATTTGGTTGTTGTT
>CM031617.1:12218451-12233451 GCA_018398815.1 Conus ventricosus
TTAAGGTTGGTATTATAAAGCCTGAACCACTGTCAGAGGATTCCATTACCGACCCATCTGTAAACACTTTTAGATGATTTGGATAGCTGTTTTCTAGATGTTTACGAACTTCAGTTGTTAAAATATTTACATTATCCCTTTTCTTTACCAAAGTGTATTTGTAATCAAAGAAGCATTTTGGTGCCCAAGGTGGCATTGGAGGTACTGCAGGAAATTCTGGTATAGCAGTGATATCAATATTACAATGTGACATAAAGTCAGATGTGTAGTTTATAATTGGTTGAATGTAAGATATGTTTTTGGGACCTCGTAGGAAAATCTTTACTGGAATCAATCAGTATTTCTTCAGTAACTGAATTTTCAACAGAAAGACTTCTGACAATATATTGGATACATCTAATATTCACTTCTCATTAGAGGTAATATATTTGTTTCTTTATGACATCTATTAGTGTTTGTGTGTACTGGGACTCCCAGGGCTAATTTCATGGCCTTACTATCCAAGCTTTGCAATCTCTTTAAAAGATAATTAGGCGCAGAGAAATACACTTCTGCCCATAAGTCAATTTCGATCGGACTAAAGAGATGTATAGATGTAAAAGGTATGACAGCCCTGACCCCATGGTTGACAACATATAATTTTAAGAATGTTTAATCTTTTTTTTGTTTTATCAATTAAGTTTTCAATATGTGTTTTCCAGTTCAGCTTAGGAGTTAAAAATCCCCAGGAACTTAACTTTTTGGTTTATATTCCAGAATCTGACCAACTAGCAGAAGCGAGGGTAGAGTCTTGTGTTCTCACCATTGTTAAACAACATAAGACATGTTTTTTCTCCCAGATAGTTCTAATGCATTGTTCTTCATATATGAAGATAATTTATCCAATTCCTTTTGGTACATCTTCTGTACAAAATTTATTGTTCTTTTATTGGAATGCTTCCTTAATGTACAATTATCCAATAGCAATATCATCTGCATATTGTACTCCATGCATTGCTTTTGACATAGATTTGGGAAGATCATGGGTTAGGATTGTGAAAAAACATGGGAGCAATAACTGATCCTGAGGAATACCCATATCTACATTCCTAAAGGATGAATAAGTTCCTCCAATCCGCGTACATATGCTTCTTTCTGTTAGGAAGCTTTTAATGTAATCAAACATTCTCCAGAAATGCCAACATTTTTAATTTGCGCGCCATACGCAGTCATAGGCTTTTTTAACGTCAAAAAATGTAGCCAAGTACTTTTTCTACGGGAGAATTGCTTCTTTTTAGAGCTATGGGTCTGTAACTATGCACAGATGTCCTCGGTTTACTTTCCCTTGAGTACTGGGACTACTACTGAACTTTTCCAGATTCTTGGAATAGTGCCATTAACCCAACATTTTTGGAATAATGAATGCAGTAGTACTTTCCACGAAGAAGGTAAGTGTCTGATGAGTTGATAGGACACGCCATCAAGGCCAACAGCTGAATCATGTGAAGGGATAGAATCTAGTGCTTTGACAGTTCTGGTAACAGTAAAGGTGAGTTGAGGAAATGTTCGTTTTCTTGTGGAGGAGCCATGTATTCGTCTTTTTTTTCCTCATTGTTTCTGTGACGACTGTTTTCTGGCTGAAGATTTTTAGATTGACTACAAGCTGAAATAAATCTGAAAAGCTTCAGCTTATTCAAAGCAGTGGGAAAATCATTTTTAACTTTATTGGGTATGACTGAGTTTTATGCAATTTTTCATTCTTTTACTTTTTTCCAAACTTAAATAAATCTTTTGATTCTGATACCTCAGCTTCACAAAACTCAACCCAATACTTCTTTTTTACTTGAGCAATACTTTAGTACATTTATTCTTTTCTTGTTTCTGATTATAAAGTTTTCATCTGACTTATTTCGTATCCATGTTTTGTAGCTTTTTCGCTTTGACTGTACAGCGAGTCTGCATTCTTCTGTCCACCATACGTTGCCTACATATTTCCAATCTTTTTTTATTTATATTTTAGGATAGTCTTTTCAGCTGCTAGTAATACTAATTTTGAGACATTTACATAAAAAGTATCTAGATCGTTTTCTCAATTGTGATGTATTTTGCGACACAAGAAAAGTTTGAAAGGCTTCCAGTTGGCCAGTTTATAGTTACATTTTGGAATTTTGCATTCAGAGATAAGACGGTTCATCAAGTATGTTTTCATTAAAAAAGTATTGTAATGGGAAGATGATCACTCCCTAAACAATCTTCTATTGTGGACCAGCTATGTTTACTGCTATGTTTGGGGAAACAAGCGATAGATCTATTGCACTCGACTTGTGAGTAACTACATCAGGAATTCTCGTAATTCTACCGTCGTTTAACAAAATTAAATTCGAATCAACAATATTTTCAACAAATCTATTAGATGTCACTTTACTACAACTTGTATCCAAAGGCGCATGAGCATTAAAGTCGCCCATGACAATCCATTCCTCTTTGTAAAATCAGAATGTTTTAACCAGTCTGTGTCATCCCCTTCAGGACCATTAGGATAGTACACAGACAGAACATTATAGACTGATTCCTTATTTACTTTGATGGCAGCACCTGTGGCAAACACATCTTGTTTATCTGTAGACACTGGTAGTGGGCTTATATTTGTAAACTCAAGGTCAAGTGAAATATAGATAGCTGTTTGGACCTTTTTATTTACTCCCATTGATGCTGCAATGAGGAGGATAGTAATAATTCTTAAGTTTGGGAAGCTTTTTCTTTTCCACGTTCAATAAGATTACATCAGATTGAATTTACTACCACCAAGACACACCACACCATCTCTCTCTCTCTCTCCTCTCTCTCTCTCTCTCTCTCTCTCTCTCTGTCCTCTCTCTCTCTCTCTCTCTCTCTCTCTCTCTCTCTCTCTCTCTCTCTTCCCGACCTCTCCTGCTCATTCGTACAGGGTTTATGTGTCTAACACTTGAATTTCCTGTCAACACAATGAAGCATCGTAGCGTCCTTTCAACTGTAGGTGGGAAAGTGACCATATTACATTGAACTGATAACACGTCATCGACACAACCGATTTCTCAGTGCGACGTCCTGGCGTCTTTATCCGTAAGAAGCAGCTTACCATATAATCGCGCCGTCAGCACATCAACCCTCCCCCCCCCCCCCCTCCCCCTCTCGCACCCCCTCCCTCTTCTTCCACCCCGTGTTTCATTTTGTGAATTTTCGTCTTAACCTTACATCAGCTTGAATGTTTGCCCAGTTTCCCCTTAGGTTTCTATGGGGCCCGTTCTTAAGCACAAAACACATGGTAGACCTCTTAGCAGCAAAATTTAAACTCAAACTGCTACGAATGTTCTAGTGAAGAAGGGAGAGGGGAGGGTAGAGAGAGGGGGGGGGGTGGTCGAGAAGAAGAGGAGGAGGAGCGGAGAGAGAGAGAGAGAGAGAGAGAGAGAGAGAGAAGAGAGAGAGAGAGAGACAGAGAGAGACAGAGAGACAGAGAGTACGCAGCTGAGACTTAAAACTGTGGAATGTCATATTCTCGCTTCCAAGGCGTGTACGTTAAGTCTGTTATCTCGATGTTGACAAAGGTCGTGTGTATGAATAAACAGTAAGAGATTGGAGCAGAATGCATTTCCGCTCTGTCCCTCTGCTGACTTGCTAAAGCAGCCACCGTGTCTTCTTCTGTGGCCGACAGGACAAACACCCTGCACTGTCTCGTTTCAGCTCCTTGATCCTCGTCGTGCGCTCTCGCGCATGCATCTTCGCGCTTTGTGTGTGTGTGTGTGTGTGTGTGTGTGTGTGTGTGTGTGTGTGTGTGTGTGTGTGTGTGTGTGTGTGTGTGTGTGTGTGTGTGTGTGTTCGATGCTCGGAGTTTTGTTCTCTAAATTCTTTGAGTGTTCATTTGTTTTCATTCTTGTTTACGGTGTGCGTGTTATTCTCTCTCTCTCTCTCTCTCTCTCTCTCTCTCTCTCTCTCTCTCTCTCTCTCTCTCTCTCTCTCGTCTCAGCATTGTATTCCCCAACTCAAAGAAATCGCAATCGTATGATAAGAACAGAAAAATTTGAAAGAAAAAAAAAGCTCAGGCTTGTGTATTGAAGGTATGTTGCTCATGCACATTCCCACAACAGTACTGGTGGTGTAGATGACATCACGAATGGTTAATTCTGCTTTGTTTATTGTACTCCCAGTTCTTATAGTACAGGGAGTACTTTACAATGGCAACGAAGAAATGCTGTCTGTGTGTGTGTGTCTGTCTGTCTGTCTCTCTGTCCGTCCTTGGTCAAAATGTGATCCACTCGCTCCAGACAAAACTACTGGGCCGATCTTATTGACAATTTATATGTATGCTCATGATGGGTCACGCATGATGCCCAATCTTTTATTTTACCGTTATATCCGTTACTAACGGCTATAACGGCCCATAACGGTTTTCTTCTTTGTGGAAAATCTCAGAAAGTACTTGGCCAATCTTTCTGAAGATTTGTAGGTATGTTCATTATGGGTCACAGATAATGGCCGATATTTACCAGAATAGCCGTTACTAACGGCTATAACGGCCCAAAACGGTTTATCCTCTTTATGGAATATCTCGCGCGTATTCAAGATAAACTGGGAGTACGTTTGTAATGCTTTGCATCTTGTTTTTTGTTTTTTATATCTGTCTTGTCTTCGATGCCACCGCAGTGGCATTACTCCTAAGCTGCTCATTCTGGATCCCGTGCACAGCTTCACTCAGGCATGCATCGTGGTCGTCCTGGCACCGCCATCCACAGAATGCTGTGAACATCCAGGCACCATGACGCATCCCACCGGAGGGGACACTGCACTGCTGCTGAGTCACTTTGGGGGTGTTCAGTGGCGTCTGTTTTCTGATGCCACATAAACAGGATACCCCCACCCCCACCCCCCACCCACCTCGCGCCCCAACTAAGCCTTCCTAGGGGCAAATATACTCGCTTAGTCGGGGAGCCAGCGTGAATGAGTTTCCCATTCTAGAGGGGCGTCAGCATGTCCGTACAACAACAGCACGCATGAATTCTTGGTATCGGTGACCTGGACGCGAATTCACCAAATGGCAAAGGCATGAAGAGAAAATCCGAAGTCTTGACACCAAGGGAGCAGAACTTGAAGGACCACCAGAGAATCGGAGACTCCTTTTGAGATGATGAAGGTTTGTTTGTTACCTATCCAGTGGAAGTTGTTGCACGTATGTGCCATCATTGAAAACTGGCCAAGTGATTCACAGCTTTTCTTGGAGAGTGAACGTTGTGTGACTGTCTGAGTTCAGATTCACTCACCCTTTAAATAGCCATAATTCGTCTTCGAGAAGGGAGGGAGGGGAGAAGAGAAGGAGGTGGGATGAATGAAGACATGGCTGTTCAACTATCGTTTCCAGAGAACCGATATATTCTGAAAAGCGCAGAGAGTAAGGATGGTGCATAGAACAGGGTTTTCTTTTTTTTTAACATGTAGTTTTGCCATATGCACATTCCTTTTGTCTGCCCGTGATTAGAGCGTACGCATCATGTCACTCCAGTGACTGCACGTTCGCACGCATACATGCACATAACGCGCGCTCGCGCACGCGCGCGCGCGCACGCGCACACACACACACACACACACACACACACACACACACACACACACACACACACACACACACACACACATACACACACACACACATACACACACACATACACACACACACACACACACACACACACACACACACACACACACACACACGCGCGCGCGCGCGCGCGCGCGCGCACGCACGCACGCACGCACGCACACGCACATAGACACGTGTGCGTCATGTCATCTATTTTAAAACATCGTGTCCATCATTCTAAATCATATTTTACATAAAAAGAATAACTGTTCCCCGGGGCAGGTCTGACAAAGGAGACAAAAATATAGGCCAGTCTCTTAATGACTTCAAGAAGTGTATTTATAGATACGCTTATTCTTCGTTCTTCTGTAACCTAACCATTTCCGGCAGGCACAGATTCTATGTGTATGTATAACAAAAAGAAAGAACGAAGGAAGGAAAAAGAAAAAAAAAAAGAAAGAAAAAGACACGGCTCTCCAGTCGGCAGGGAAGAGAATGAACACTCTATACAAGGAACCTTCAGGCCGGCAACAATATTACGGACCAATGAGATTGCTGGTAGAATCTTCTCTGCGTGGCTGCTCTGTCTCGACATTTCCGGTTCTTCACGCGAGCGTTTGGCCAGAACGTGACATGGTCCGCTCGTTAATAATTCGCTGTCAGCCAGACACAGAGCTGGCGCGTGACAAACGAGATGACGTAAGGAGAGGGGGACGCTTAAATGGTGGCTGAAAGGGAGGGATCAAATCAGTAGAAGCTTGGCCCGGGTTGCAGAGAGCAGCGTCCAACCAGCAAAGGACTGGTCCACCTTCAACTTCCCACCCGTCCTCTCTCTCTCAATGTCAGACATCGTAGACGTCTCCGTTTGAACCTCTCTGCTACAGGCATTAAAAAAAAAAGCCCAACAAACTTTTCTTTCATACAGGTAGGTCTAGTTCTTAGTGAGTGTTTTGATCATGTAAAGTGACTTTTTATTGTATGTGTTTTTTTTTATCATTTTCATGTGGATGAAAAGATAGATACTGTGCACATTTTGAAAATAGAAGAATTCGGCAATATTTCCGCGTGAGTGATTCTGAAAACGCGGCTTAGAAGTCTGTTTTGCACACACTACATTGGATGTATTTTAAATGTATTGATCTAAAATAGCAGTAATCCCATATCAATGCCAGGTTATATGTTTTTTTTTTTTTAAAAAGCTCTTTTGCACTGCAGGTTTTTTTTTCTTGCAATTACTGACGGCTATTCTGATTACAAAGGACGGCTGCCATGTTAAGTGTTTTTAATCGCTGCTCTGCGAGGCACTAATACTTGCAGAACCCACTTCTCCCATTCTCACGCCCGATGTTCATCTGTAACGGCCTGGGAGCAGCATCCTGCGCCTGTTTGTAGACTGCCGCCGTAGAGATGATGTCTTGGGAGTTATGGAGCGCTTGCAGCAATTGTGCCTCTCAGGATGGCTTGGGATGGACGTCCTGAAACTGATTCCCGGTACATGCTGTGGACTCCCTTTGCGACTTGTCTGCCTGGACTGTCCAGACACATGTACTTTTCATCATCGAATAGGACGGACTAGCACTGAAGCTTCTTTTCACACACGTGTTGTGGGGAAAAAAAACTGCAAGTCATTTCTGAAACAAAAAGTGTTTATTGTTATAGCCCAGGTAGCTACGGAGAGTCTTTTTTCAGAGCGCTACAGTGATCAAGCTGATGTCACTGGATAAGAACAGAGGCCAAAGAAGAACGGCTGTTGTGCACATGATATTCAAACCAGCCTTCGTCACCTCTTTCCCCTGCAAAAAGGCCTCTGGGGGTTACAGAACTCCTCTCAGCTGTCACAGCTCTAAGGAAGGGGATCTGCACATGATGGATACATATGTGAGGATCCTACGTGTTTGTGTTGGGATTTTTTTTTTTACTTCACTGGCTATTAACAGTGGCTCCAGTTTAAAAAAATAAAAACCATTCCTGAAAGTTGACTGACAAAAGACATAATGATCTCCAGAGAGAATGACAAGGTTGTTCACAGCATAACCAGCCGTTAATCTGTTTAAAATCATTTCCAACTGTCACGATCTAGCCTCGGTGTTGCACTTTTGAAGAAATACTGAATGGAGAGAAATCCGAGTGGATTTTGAGAGTGCACGCAGATGAAGACTATTCATTACCTGCATTACTTGCCAGAAAACAGGTACGCCGGAGGTGCCTGTAGGACTGGGAGAAGTACTGTTCTAAACTACCGATCTGACCTGCCATGAACAATCCTGCGCCAGCCTTGGGACCCTGCGCAGCGCTGACATACGTTGCAGGTACACCCTCATCAAACATCAAGAGATAGAACCGCTCCCTGGCGTATGCTATGGCGTGATGGCAACCGGACGCGACATAACAGACCCCCCACCCCCACCCCACCCTTTGGAAGCGTCCCTCTGGGTGTCCACGCCCGAGTTGAATGACTTCAGAGCCCACCGGCAAACAATGGCACCACCAGATGATTTGCTTCATGTATTTCACAGCCCCATTTGTCGTTGTCCCCCTCGTGGACAGATGAAGACGGTGCAGTTCCAGGATCACTCAGACCCTTGTCTCCAGGCCAGGAACAGAGACTGCTAGTAGCATGTCTGTCAAAGTGGCGGAACAGTTACTGACAAATCCTACTCTGGCGGGCGTGCAATTTGTTAGAAGATTGTTGGAAGTTAGAAGTTGCTCGAATAATTATTAAACAACAAAACGAAAATTAACCTTGGTTTCGCGTTTCTTCGTTTTTCTCATTACTGCTGCTGCTATTGTTGCTGCTACTGTTGGTATTGTTGGTACTGTGCCCATTAAACATTGCATTTTTAATGTCATTTTGGGATATTTCTGGATATTTATTGCCAATAGTTAACGTGTTCGTTCCTCTTGTAATTCGTTCCGAGATGCTTAAAATAAGGAAGCCGATATCTTTGAATTACCGAGGGTTCTGTTTATTTGCATTATATTTGCTTGTTTAACCCTGTATTGGGAGCACCACGAACTTAGTAATGTGGAAGCACAGTATCCACACTTGTTAACTAATAGTACAAGCTGCGAAAAATGGAAATTTGTGTTTGTGTCTGACTCAAAAGCTGTTGGGACGCGAGCACACACACACACACACACACACACACACACACACACACACACACACACACACACACACACACACACACATGCGGCACCATAAAGGGGTTATAAACAGAACCTAAACCAGAAAACAGACGTGAAAAGTAATAATTGTCTGAGAGGATTAAACCACAAATTAAGAAGCTGAAGACAGAAGCAGACGGTATTATAATAACCTGAAAAGATTTATATTAATGGAGAACAAAGGTTTAACCGAAACTTGAAACTTAAACTTAAAAGTAATGGGGGGAATCCTCGTTATATTCATTTTACAGAAACACAGCTCATGTTGAGCCAAAGATTAAACTTATCTTTCATTCAAACGTTTGGGCTCTTGCATTTAATTTCCAAAGCAACGGGCTTTGTTTCATACAAGAAAAAGTTACATTTGTGGCAAGGACATGGCGGGATACAGATTTCAGAAAAAGGCATGTTCTTTTGCATCCATTAAATTGAGTTTATGTGTGTGTGTGTGGTTGGGGGTGTGGAGGACGGGGGGGGGGGGGGGGGGGGCGCGTGCGTGCGTGCGTGCGTGCGTGCGTGCGTGTGTGTGTGTGTGTGTGTGTGTGTGTGTGTGTGTGTGTGTGTGTGTGTGCGCGCGCGCGCGCTTTTAAATGTTATCTGTTATTTGTCTGATGACCCGCTTAGAGGGAAATCAGATTCATGCACGTGTTGACAAGTTTAAAGGTTATCTGTTCATCGTTTCTTTTGCAGATCACCATGAAGTTAGAACACTTGATTATTGCCTCTCTGCTAGTCGTTCACCTCATTTCCTATTCATCCGGACAAGGTCAGTACCAATTCATGAATTGTACTTGAACTACGATCAAACTGTGAAAAAATATCCATCACTAGAATACTATTGACCTGCAACATTAAGTCAACACACAGACACGCATTCATACACACACACACACACACGCATGCATACAGACACGCACACACGCAGACGTGTGCACACGCATATGCCCACAAACGCATGCACGCGTGCGTGCATGCACGCACGTACGCACATACAAGTGCTCGCGCATGCGTGCGCATAGCATACACATTCTTACACACATGCATCATTGAATAACTTATCTTGTTTATATTTTCTAGTTCATACTAATTATTTGTGACTGAAAATTAAAGTTTCTTGGGTGTCATTTGACGTTCGATGTTTCAAGATTTCAACATCACTTTTTTTTCTTTTTTTTTCAGGGAATCTTGATCTTTATGTTTTGCAATATCTTGAAGGACGATCTAGCGTTCTATTCTCTCTTTTTGCATTATTGTAGCATGATTAGTGTGGATTTCGTACTTGGGTTATCAAGATTCGTCTTTATAATGATTGAAGATGACGACTGCCTCATCAGAGCATCAGCGCGCGTGAAATACATTCAATGCTGTTATAGTAAAATTGAAGGTAAAGAACAGAGGAGAATCTGACACAAACTGATGCAACAGCGTGACGAATAGTGCCGTCATCTCAATACTGGAAGTAAATGAACTGGAACCTCATCAGCAACCTGTCTCTGTGGAACATTTGGCCCTGGCTGAATCTTTCACACTATGAGGCAAACGTTCTTCCTTTACACCATCGTGCCAAACAACTTAGGATGCTTCATTCCATCATTACCCCTTCCCCCTCTCCCCCCCCCCCCTCCCCCCCCCCCCCCCCCCCCCCCCCCCCCCCCCCCCCCCCCCCATTTCCTACACAGAACACATAGAACAAACAAGGAATAATGTGAGAGAAAAATTCGTAAGACTAGCCTGAATGTCGTCATTCATCTTATTTGTACAAAAGACCAGCCTGAATGTCGTCATTCATCTTATTTGTACAAAAGACCAGCCTGAATATCATCACTCATCTTGTTTGTACAAAAGACCAGCCTGAATGTCGTCATTTATCTTGTTTGTACAAAAGACCAGCCTGAATGTCGTCATTTATCTTGTTTGTACAAAAGACCAGCCTGAATGTCGTCATTTATCTTGTTTGTACAAAAGACCAGCCTGAATGTCGTCATTCATCTTATTTGCACAAAAGACCAGCCTGAATGTCGTCATTTATCTTGTTTGTACAAAAGACTAGCCTGAATGTCGTCATTAAATACAAAAGACTAGCCTGAATGTCGTCATTAAATACAAAAGACTAGCCTGAATGTCCTCATTAAATACAAAAGACTAGCCTGAATGTCGTCATTAAATACAAAAGACTAGCCTGAATGTCGTCATTTATCTTGTTTGTACAAAAGACCAGCCTGAATATCGTCATTCATCTTGTTTGTACAAAAGACCAGCCTGAATATCGTCATTCATCTTGTTTGTACAAAAGACTATTTTCTATCTCGTCATTCATTTTGTTTGTGCCAAAGACTAACCTGGATGTCGTCATTCATCTTGTGTTTACAAAAGACTAGCCTGAATATTGTCATTCATCTCCTTTGTACAAAAGAGAAGCGGGTTATAAACGGACAGAATTCCCAGACAGCAAGGGTCCTAGGACCCACCTAGGGCCCACCTAGGTTCTGGCTAGATTCAGCTTGTCCAAGCTGGAGCTAGCTAGAACCTAGGTGGACCCTAGTACCCTTGCTGTAAGGGAAGCTGAATCAGAGACAAGATTGTTTAAACTTCGGCCTTGTTTTTTTTTTTTTTTTAAACTATGGCGTATTTTACGCGCGCTTAAAATGTTGATGTAAATGTCTGTAAGCGGGCCTACGATTGAGAACCAATCACATCATAATTCAACAATTGCCTTCACTTTTCACATGTGTGTGGGGTTTTTTTCTCCAACGATACGACTGAGAGAGAAGTTTGCGAGTCTCTCAAAAAGGCTCAGTTTTTCCCAACCTTAGATGTTGTTTATACACTTACCGTGCGATCATCATGGTTGCGGGCCATATCAGTGAACACGCTTTCAGTTCCCTTGAACATCAGGAGCATAGCCTCCAGACAGGGTCTGGAACAGGAGACTGTGTACTATTTCAAATAAATTTGCGCTTCATACTCCGCGTTCTACTTCAAAAGTAGTCGTGTTTCATATATAACGACTACCGGATTTAAAGACATAGTTGCATATTGTTATGTATTTTTCCCACGGAGTTAACATTGGTTCTGACGACTCCATTTCCCTATACAGTCCTCCGAATGAGACTATAAACCGAGGTTCCGTGTGTGAACGCACGTATAACATCTTGCACACACGTAAAATCTCATCACCAACCTTCGAAAGAGGAGGCCAGTTTGGCCATTGGTATGGATGACACGTGACGCATAGCACGCACCCTGCGTGAGAAATGGAAAGAATGAAGGAAGTAAGGAAATTCAGTGAACAATATTGACTATCCGGATGACACGGGAAACGACTGGATGAAGCGCCAGCTGGTAGCTCTTCAGTCGGCACTACCCAGGTAGGCAGCCCGTTGTGTAAACGAGAGTGGATTGTAAAGCGCTTAGAGCTTGGTCTCTTGTCGAGAATAGGCGCTATAAAAGTATTCTTCTTCTTCTTCTTCTTCTTCTTCTTCTTCATAATCTGCGCATCGATCAGGAAACGTATAGTTGAACTTTTTGGAGCGGACAGAGTGGGCCAGTCTTCTTTTTTACATTGAGCTCCGTTAAGTGCATTACGAGCCGTATGGTAAATATCAGCTAGTCTCCTTTTCTGCAGCGCCGATGATTGTCCTTTGCTATCTCTCTGGTGTGGTCGGTTTGCAAGCGCTTTAAAATATTATAGCGTTGTCATTCTTTGTACTGTGTGCCTTGAGGTGTTAAATCGTAGACTACCCCATGAGGCACTCTCCCACCGTGTCGCGAGAATGAGTATATACACATCTCTTGCACCAACGCACGATTTCGCGCACACACGTTCGCGCTCGCGTACGCGCGCGCGCGCACAGAGAGAGAGAGAGAGAGAGAGAGAGAGAGAGAGAGAGAGAGAGAGAGGGGGGGGGTGTTCTCATCTCAGAAAAATGCAATTGTCGTGCATTATGTTGAAATCTGCAATAACTTTTAAAGTGCATTTCAGTTTGTCAGCATATCAACTGCCGGTAAATTCTAAAACATGGTCTCAACAGTATTTTGTTGTTGTATAAACGGGTGGGTGGGTGAACAGACTCTGAAATAAAGGTCGGTGGACATTTAGATACGTATGACTTGCGTCACTTTTAGATGAGGTATGTCTGCTAAGCCTTCACTAACACGACACATGCTATGTGCAGGGAAAGTGTTAGGACCAAAACACCTATGAATAAGCAATCATGTTGTTCCGCACTTGGCTGACTTATTTCTAGATTGATTGACGGATGAGTGATCGACTGACTGACTGACGGACAGACTTGACTGATCGACCGACTGACTGATCCAGCAAGTCGTCAATTCGAACAGAAAAAAACAGTCGGTGTTGTTTTTTTTTCTCTCCGGCAGGTCTGGCCAGTTTAATGGGCCCCGCCATGATGGCGGGCGGCATGGGCGGAATGGGCGGAATGGGCGGCATGGGCGGGGGCGGAGGCGGGGGCGGTGGTGGCATTGACATCATGACCCTTCTGCCCATCCTGATCCTGCTGATGAGGAACGGAGGGGAGGGCCTGCAGCAGATCATGCCCGTCATCATGCTCCTCCTCACGCGCGGCATGGGCGGAGGGGGGATGATGGGGGGACTCGGAGGCATGGGCGGGGGCATGATGGGCATGGGGGGCATGGGGGGAGGAGGTTCGGGAGGAGGAGGAGGAGGAGGGCTGGCCAGCTTGATGGGGGGATCTGTGTAAATGCGACGTGTGCGAGAGAGAGAGAGAGAGAGAGAGAGAGAGAGAGAGAGAGAGAGAGAGAGAGAGAGAGTGAGTGAACGGAGTGTGTGGGTAGGCGATCGGCTGTGTATGGTGCTCTTCTTGGTTCTCCTTTGATTGCGAATTCTTCCTCATATTTCTTCTTCTCCTGTTCTTCCTCCTAATCCTTCTTCTGACGCAAATTTAGTCTTGCTTCTTCTGTTTCTGGTTCCATGAATCTCTATCTCTGTCTGTCTGTCTGTCTGTTATGTTCTCCTCCCCCTCAGCCCCCCCCCCCCTCTTTTTTCTCTCCCCCTCTCTCCCCCCTCTGTCTCTCTTTCTCTCTCCCCTCCCATGAGGCTACATAAACCGCTTTCTGCGATTCCGGTATCCATTTACCTAGTTCCTGCCTCTGTCTGTCTTCCACCTGGCCGTCACTTCCATTTAGAACAAGAGAAGGTCATTTTTTACGTGACAGGCCAGCATGACGTGAATCGTTACGTCAAAGTCACGCACAATTCGTGTTTGAGAAGCATTTATCATTTTAAGCATTTCTATTACCTCAAATTATATAAGCAACAGAATATTTGGCGAACATGGCTAAAAAGGGAGACCTTTTAAACTTCATAGAGCATTTACGTAGACAGAGTGTTGACTATATCTACGTAAATGCTGTAATGTTCTTATTTGTATCAGAATGACATCTAGCCTTAGTGTGCCAAATCAAAATGTTGATTATAATTCTTTTGAAATTAAATTTCGTGAAAAATCTGTCATATTTACAAACGAATGAAACGTAGTTTTTGACCTGCATGCACTAGAAAATCAATCGTGAGTGATCTGCATACTTCGCGCTGTTAAAATATCATATCCTTTCTTAGTTTACCTTTACTTTATTTCTCAATCTGTAAGCTTGTTTTATTGCAATCAAAATATTAGCTTTACGTTTGTGTTGTATTTGATCTTATGATCATTTACATGTGTCTGTTGGTTCATTAGATGGTCAGAACAACAGGCATGCATCTCAACAAGGAGAATACACCGTCTTTGTCTTTGAGCAGTTTTGGTTGTCGTTGAGTCTGTTATGTTCTCTAGCTGCCATCGCCATTGGTCCACCTAGAAGCAATAGCACTCAAAAACTATCGATCATCGGATGCAAGGGAGACCAAATTTTGCCTAGGACTAACATGCCAGTGCTAGACAAACATCGTACTGCTAGCAAGTCTCAGACTATATTATCTGTGAGGCTAAGCTCGAGATACTGCTGTGTAGCAAACTCTCTGAAAAGCTAAGCTCAAGATACTACAGTGTAGATATCCAACTGATGAAGACTACTGGGTTGGAGTCAATGAGGAAAATACAATCGGAGACGGGGATGTGCCAGTCATACTGAATGCTGCTTGTGTCTGTGAACACTGAGTGGTGCTCTGTGATTATTTCAGGTTTGCATGTCCTTGTCTCGGCGATGACGTGTTGGCGTCATTGCTGGTTACGGGAAAAAAAAAATAAAGAAAATAAAACATT
>CM031617.1:12238451-12260951 GCA_018398815.1 Conus ventricosus
CTTATCCTTCCATGGGTGTTGTTAATTACGCCATGTTAGGGACAGTCTTGAGCGATCTCTGTTTCTCCCCCCCCCCCCCCCCCCCCCCCCCCCCCCCCCCCCCAGCCCTTTCCTTTCTCACGTCTGTTTCCCTCCTCTTCAAAAATAACAACTACAACACAAAACAGGTCTGCACAATACCACGGACATCGCTTCCTCGTTCTATTTTCAACCTTTAACCCGTCAAGTTCCTTTCCTTAATTTCTGACCTCGTGGGGTTTTTTTTCCAAACGTATAGAAAAACGAAAGGTTAAAAAAAAATTTTAACTCTTGACTTTTTTTTTAAATGGAAAAGAGTGCGTTTACGCGGGTATTCAAATTTTGTCTGTTTGTTTGTGTGCTTTATTTACAAATGATGTTATCATGTTATCAAGAAACGAGAAACATACACAAACATACGCTTATAGGAAGCCCCTCCCTCTACTCCCAGTCTCCTATTCCAAGTCATCCTGTTCCCACACTTCAAGGAACACACACACACACACACGCACACACACACACACACACACACACACACACACACACACACACACACACACACACACACACACACACACACGTGCGCAATGTTTACACACACACGCGCGCGCGAGCGCACGCATGCACACACACACACACACACACACACACACACACACACACACACACACACACACACACATACACACACACACACACACACACACACACATCGTTATGCACACATGTTCATAAAACTCTCTCTCTCTCTCTCTCTCTCTCTCTCTCTCTCTCTCTCTCTCTCTCTCTCTCTCTCTCTCTCTCTCTCTCTCTGGCAAATGATTGAGGAACTATAAAGATCAGAGAGAGAATACAAATACGAATATGAATGTATGAATGTTTATTCGGTTTCAAGGCCAAGGCCCCATTTCAAAGGAGCATGCACACAATCGAACAAGACAAATCAAATTAAGGTGCACGTAGAAAAAAAAAAGTGAAGACACTCACGACAATAATTAAAGCACATTATCAAATGCAATATTAGGTGGCAGCACGCAGTCTTTTCTCTGCTTTATAGATGTATGCTGCCAGTTTTGAGAGGATGTCTACCTTGAAATGACATGGTTTGATAAAATAATTTGGCTGGATAAGTTTGGTTCTGAAGTTATGTAGTGCATGACAACATAACAAAAAATGAAATTCATCTTCCCTTGCTAAATTACATAAACGGCATATCAATTCAACGTTGGCAGGGTTGGGATATCTTAAGCGATGGCAAGCAAAGTCAGAAACACCAAATCTAAGCTTAGCAAATGTGCTCATAATATATCGATTCATTTTCATATCAATATAAGGTTCTAACTCACGATTAGTCTTAAGACGTCTGTACTGTGTGAATCTATCACTGTTGGTGGACTTGATCGTGCTAATCCTTTCCACCTACAGTCTATAATCCTCGCTTTAAAATATTTCACAACCTGAATACATTCGCAACACCCTGGCTATCCCAAACAAATCCAAACCAATAGAATTTAAACACTGTCGTACCCTGGAAGCCCATGTCTTCTTACCATAATCATCTAGAAACAGTAACATTCTGTACACATTAAGAGGTATTCTACATTCATCCATTTTACTCATCTTCAGCCAATACTTAATGCATTTTACATACGAGTCTAAATAAATTAGATACCTTCCTAGTTCTCCATAAATCACATAATAAGGAGTTCTGATATCACCTTTAAGAAGCGCTTTAATGCATATCAATGAACTTTCTCTTTGATTACACTTGTTTCGAAAGTCCAGATCTCAGCTCCGTACTGCAAACTTGGCTGAACTTGTGAGTCGAACAACTTAGTAAAAAAAAATAAATGAGTTACAATCTGCTCAAAATGTGAAAGGATGGCTATTGTTGCTTTGTTTACGATATTTTGGCATGCAAAATTGAAACTAAGTTTTGTTGTGAAGTATATTCTAAGAGATTTGTGCGCATTAGCTCCAACGACTCTTTCGTTCCCCTAAGTCCATCTCTCAGACTGCCCTAAGTAACCTCCCTTCCAAAATACAATAATATTAGTTGTGTTTATACCAACTTTTAATTCCAGTCTGTTTGCTGCTGAATATAAACTATTCAGTTGTCAATGGAGTCCAGTTACCGTTGTGGACAGTAATATAATATCATCAGCAAAGAGCAAAATAAACAATTCTGTAAGATGAAAAGTTACTCCATGCATAGCATTTTCAATTGTCTCTGATGCTAGCTCGTTTATGAACAAAAAAAAACAAAAAAAAAACAACAACAACAAAAAAACATGGGGCTACAAACATCACCTTGTTTAACGCCTCGACAACACATAAAAAAGTCAGATAGTTTTGCTCCTGACCTTATTCTTGCTTCTACTTGGGTATACATGTTCTTTACGGATCAATATAATTTAGCTTTAAGTCCAATTTTCTTCAGGATAGGCCATAAAAATTTACGAGAGATAACATCAAAGGCCTTTTTAAGATTGAAAAATGCAGCATACAATCTTTGATTACGTACAAACTCCTTTGAATGGCGATTAGTAAAGTGAATGAAATGGTCAATTGTTGAGTAAACGTTTCTGAACCACCTTGATGTTCACCAGTTATATTGTTATGATGTACACACTCATACAATTTGCCGTTGATAACAGAACTATACAATTTACCTTAACTATTATGTAATGAAATCCTTCTCTAATTGTTCACGTCATTGACATCCCCCTTCTTAAATAAAGACAAATTTACAGACTCTCTCTAGTTGTCAGAATATATTCCAGAATCAAATAGAAAATTAAATGTTCACACTATAATCACCAGAATTCTTTTTAAAAAAAATCCCCAATCATGCCATCTGGCCCAGCACATTTGCCATTTTTCAATTTCCTTATGGCAAGCAGTGTCTCTTCCTTAGATATTGGTCTGTCAAGTATGAACACTTCATTGTCATCATCAACAATCAAAGTTTCCTCCATAATGTCATCCTCATCATCAGCATTTTCCGGCGAATTTCTGAATAGCTGATACCGTTCATACAGAGAAGTGTTGTTTGCAGGTTGTGATCTGCCTGACATTTTATGACAGATTCACAACTTTGGATTTGAATTCATCGATCCGTTTAACAATCGGTCATTATACTCCTTCTGTTTTCTTTTATAGAAGTTCTTGTATTCACGCCTTGCAATGCAGAACCAAACCCTATCTTCTTTATCGAGTGTTTTCCCCAACATTCTAAATATTCTACGCATTTTGCGTTTAGACGTTTTACATTCATCGTCATACCAATTAGTCCGTGTGATGTTCTTGTTTATTAGCTTATTCTTTTAACGATTATTTTTTCCCCGAAGATGGAGTATGGCTGCCTTAATGGCGGGATAAAAAAGGGTCATACACACAAAACTCCACTGCCTGGCTATACAGGGAGTGTCCGCAGGAGTATCAGCCTGCGTACGCAGAAAGAAAGAAAAGAACGATTATTTTAAATTGATTTATTGCTTCATTGACATCGACATGTATCAAGTCTTTACTTTCTGATAACTTTTTCTTAACCTCTTCTGTATTCGTGGATAAAAAAAACAATTGCTGACCAAAATCTTGGTTCCAACAATATTTGACAATAAACTGGTCACTTGCGGCATATTATTTCGGGTTGAAACACATCTTGTCATTTTGTTCATTAATACATATCACAGGAGGTAAGTGGTCGGATTCAAATCTTTCCAATACTTTTAAAGCCAACTTGTCACACAATAAGTCAAAAAGGTGTACAGATGCTAGAAAATAATCATTCACACCGTCTCCTGTGTCAGAAATGTATATGACACGACCCTCTGAGTCGCTATTACATAGGCCTACTCTACTTAAAATACGCAAACCCAGTACAGTACACAAGTTTAGCATTTTCTTTCCATTTGAGTATATTGTCTTGGGAGCATCTAAAAATATCAGAACTGTTCTTGTTATTGTGACATACGCGTAACTCTAGATCACAAACAGTTTCCGGGACAATATTATAGACGACCTCGCATTAATGGCACCACATAGCAATATATGAACATCAACTGATGACATCTTTTTCACAATACAATCTTCTAACAGGTCAGAGCCATTATCAAAACCATTTAAAGAGTAATAAGGGGCATTTTCAGGCGGAACATACGCACTAACTAATAAGACAGTTTCATAAAAACCAAAACAATCTTTATCAAGGAAGAATAGCATTGGATAAGGACTTTAACAATGGACAGTAAGAACGTACCAAAGTAAACCTTTCCGTAAAGCAAATTATCCCCCCTGAACACCTTTCTTTTTTCTTTTCTTTTTTAGCTTAACAGCAGACGTTACAAATATATATATATATTATTACGATCTTTAAAAACACTCGATTCAACCTTTTCTACAAAAGTTTCCACGAAACAGACAGCATCGAATGAAAGAACAAATCCGCACATATTCCAGTGTAAAAAAAAAAGATACCTTGTTTATAAATTCACTCACACTCGCCACACTCTGATGAAGGAAGGAATCCCTTTGAAGTTGCAATACCATATCACTGTCTCTCCTTTCTTCTGGCCGGTTTACAAAATCAGTTTTGTGTTCATTTGAGTTCAATCCAGCTCCAATTAAATTTTAAGCAGTCATTCACTCAGTTGCTCTCATTTCTTCCATCCACATTTAGATCGTCATTGTCATTGTTAATTGTTTTTTGTTCATCTCCGCCTGTAGTACGTGTGAAGTCATTACTTTCAGGGTCATTCTTGCACGCAGAATCGATAACACTTTCAGTCTCACAGTCTATATCATTCATTTCCCACGGTCATCGCTGCTGTCTATAGTTGAAATATTCACCCATCTATCCCTACCACCTGTCCCATTCATAGCCACGCGTTTGTCCCCACCATCACCTTCTTCCTGCCTTTCACCTTCTCGCACCCGCTTCAACCCAGCATTATAACTGCAAAATAAACCAGCATCGACATTTAACAAATTCTCACAGTGATCGCTGGTCTCACACAGTCTTTCATTCTCGCTCAGCGCATCAGCATAGTTACGCTCACATCCAACCTGTAACCCGCCGATTTGTAAGCGCTTACAAATCGGCACACATTGCATGACTTGTAAAACCGCTTACAAATCGGCGGGTTACAACGCTCATATCCAACCCGTTCTTTCAAACCCCCCGTGCGCAAATCATTACACAGGATCTGTTACTTTTTTCTTTTCTTTTTTTACTTTTGGTAGCTGGTACATCTTGGTACATTTTGTGACATGGAAATTCTACGTCAATGGGCCTGCCACACCACAATCTAAGTTGAACTAAGTTGTCACTGTCACCCATCCCAAACTTTTCTCTATCTTAAATGTGGTGAAAACTGTTTCTGGATCTCCCTAGTTCTGGGAGAAAAATCCTCACCAATAGAATATGTCAGTTCCTTTTACATTCTTTTCAGCATGTAAAATTCTGTCCGTATCCTTGAAATAAAGTGCAGTGGGCAATGATAGGAGAGTCTGATTTTGAACTAAGGCGATGGACTCTATCAAACAGATCATCATCAGAAAAATTTTGTTTATCAGTCAACATGTCTTTCACCTTGTCCTCACAGTCCTGCCAGCTCTCATTCTTGCAGAGGATACCATGGATAACAAGATTGTTCCTCTTCGACCTGCTCTCCAGATCATCCACTCTCTGTCTAAATCTTTCACTTCAGCACAACGTTTTTCATTCTCACACTTTAATCGCTCGTTTGTATTTTAGCTCCTGCTTAGGAAGATATTAGGCAAACCAGGCTGGACATTGACAAACTGAACGCAAAGTCAACACAACGGATTTATACACTGGAAGGAGCTGTGTTTGAACTGAAGAACCCTACTGGGTGGCCTTACGACGACTTAACCCTGGCTGGTCCCTGTTGATTGCCAGCGGTGAGGCTGCGGCCACAGGAGCCATGGTGTGGCTGGGGATGGTGATCTGGAATGAGTGGCCCGGGGGGGGGGGGGGGGGGGGGGGACGGGAGAGGAGGAGGGGGTGGGGGGGAGGGGAGGGAGATGTTACCATTGAAATTTTGTCCAGAAGGAAAAAAAAATAAACGCAACGAAAGCTGAACTACTACTATGGTCATATTTTTCGATCATCCGGTCTTGCAGAAACCATCTTGCAGGCACTTTACCGGAAACAGAGGCAGGCACAGACGAACAAAGGCAAAGGGCAGACTCAGTGAGGAGGATTTTCACTTCAAGTTCCATGACCATGGGGTTTAAAGGGGATTGGCGATGATTTTTTGTCTTTGGTTTGTTTTGTAATGCACAAACTCAGCTGAATAATTCGTATGAAACATTTTCAGGTCTTTACTATAAACAAAAGTAAACATAAACAGTAGTTGTTGTTTTTGAACACAAACTCAGCTGAATAATTCGTATGAAAACATTTTCAGGTCTTTACTATAAACAAAAGTAAACATAAACAGTAGTTGTTGTTTTAAAAAAAGCAGTCCTTTGACAAAAATGGGATAAAGAAATATCGATCGCAAAATACTCGTAATTATGTATAAATTACTTGGGACTTTCCGACTCAACATCACAACCTGTTTGAATATGAGACAAATATTGTGATGAAAGGCAAGAAGTTCTCTTTGTTATGCATACAACAAACACTATGTACGTTCGGTTAAGTAAATTGGACTATATCTGTTTCAAGCCGTTTATTATTGAGATTGCATTAACTTGACCACAATTTTCAAAGAATGAGATAGTATTCTTATCCGCATGGATTGTTTACATATTTCACGTGAGGAATTATAGTAAACTTCGACTTTTCTCTCTTTTGAAGTATACTGGAACTTTATCATGCTGAACAATTTATTAGTGGGGGTAAATAAATGCAGACGCACGACTCTTTCATCATCATTTTAATGATTTGATAAAGTTAAACACAAAAAGACGGGGGGGGGGGGGAGAGGCAAAACTTGAAAGCTTATAATAAGATAAAATATATTATGAATGTTGAATCCTTTCATCAGTTCAGAGAAATCATCATAAACCTTGTTTGATAATACACGTACCTAGGTCTTTCGTCCGCTGGACTGTTCTTATGACAAAAAACACGGCTGACTGATTCTGTGGTCTCTTGGCATCAGATGGAAATACACCACAGTCTAGAATTCTGTGGTGTTCTCACCATCAAAGGTTGAAAAAAACACGCTAACAGCACCCCAAAGCAGCTTTCCAAGGTAGAAAGTAACACAAAGAAAGTATGGTATGGAAAAAAGTTGCTGAAAAACTATCATTATATTAAACAGTATAAATGTAAGGGGAAAATCTTTGAGCCTGTGCTTGAGGATCCATTTAAGGATGCAAGGGGGGTAAAAAGATGTGAAACGGTTCAAGTGGTGAGCTCTGCTGTTTATTAACCCAAACATTGTCAGCAGCTAAGAATTGTGCAGAACAGCTTTTACTTGGATCTCCTAAGACATGCAATCTCCCACTGACTGACCAAACAATATAATGCTGAACAAATGAGTAGTGGGGGAAAACAAAATGCAGGCTAACAATTCTTCCTTCATTACTTTAATGACTTGGCAAATTTAAAAAGAAAAAGAAAAAGAGGGAAGGGGGGGGGATAAGAAAACAGAACATAAAATCAGGGACTTTAAAAGCATTTTGTCTCCACTACGTAAGAAACCCAAATACAAGGACTGACAAAATATTACAAACTTGATATACAAACAACACAGATACCATCAAAAAGAAAGTCCCTTTTTAGCTTCAAGTGCCAGTAAACGTTTTGAAACTCATCTTTCGCATAATTGCAGTGTGTCAACCTCGGGTGATGTCAGTGGAGGAAGGACTAGCGCACAGCCCAAACACACTCACAGCTTGCTTACAATCTCATTCATATATCATGCATTCGTCACATCAAACCACTAGTAAAGTCTATAACTTTACTACACATGATCATAGAACGAAACATCAATGCATATGGAATCAAACAAAATAAAACATTCTCTCTTTCCTGAACTTCACAAAATCATTTATCTAAATCATCATTAACTAACCCGGGTATAAATAGATTTCTACTTTACCTGGCCAGGTGATCTTAACTATTCACGAATCACTGTCTTTTTCTTTTCCTTTTTTTTTTTTCTTTTCACTGTCACTTTCACAACACGACACAACTGCTGGCACTGGTGTTGGTCTGCTGGCGCTGGTCAGGTTAGACTGCTGGCACTGGCGTTGGTCTGTGGTTCTGCTTGACGAAGTGACGCTGCCAGGTATGAGGTCGAACCCCGGTTAAGATGGAACAGGACTATCAACATCGATCTGTTCTCCTTTCTTCCTTCCTGCATTAACGCATTGCACTCTCTCTCTCTCTTCTAGTCTGCTCTATCAAATGGACATGGTTGCTTTTCTTTTCTTTTTCTTTTCTTTCTTTTCCTCTTCATTAGTTAGCAACTCCTCTCCCAACCCTTTCCTTAGTCCTTCCTCTGCAGCTATCTCATGCTAATCTCTAAATTTGGGTTCTCTTCTCCCTCCCCTATCCTCTGCTTCTCTCCAAGCGCCCTTTCCCCCAAAACCCTCTTCCTCCTCTCTCCCGCTGTTCGTTCCCCCCATTCTCTCCTCAGCATTACTTATCCCTAACCCCCGTTCCAAGGGGCCAGTACCTTTTGGTCAGTTTTTTTCCCCTGTCCCCCGAATTACCCCCTCTAATTCCATTGGATATTCAAACATGACAGCACGCCTACACCCCTTTACTTCTGTGGGGGTCAACTGGTCATTTAATTGATTAGTTTGATTTTCACCCCCCCCACCTACCCCTTCCCTCCCTCCCCCTTTCCGCATCGCGAAAATTGGTAGAGGTCGGTAGGCGCCCAAACGTCTGACCAACCTATCGGACCTTCGGCAGCTACTCAGACGTCTGCTGTCTCCTCGCTGTGCTTAATTGGCTATAGACGCATGGGCCCCCGCTTCGTGGCGCCCAGAAATTTAGTTAGGGTTTATGCCAACCAACCCCTTGGCGACGGCCACGACTTGCTTGTGTTTTTTTTGACCGTGACAATTTCCCCCTTGAAAAAGCATGCACCGCTTTGTCTCAAAACAACGGAAAAAAAAAAGACAAAAACCCCAAATTTGCTGACACACAGCTAACGTGCAAAGTTTGAAAAATATTTTACAACAAAGGGTTTAAAAATTAGGATATATCATTAGTGATACCGCCCAATAGTTTCATTGATGTCACTTTTGGTTATTCGACTCTTTTTAAAACACCTCGGGCCCACCTATGCAACCCCCTACCGGGATTCCATATCTTCTTTCAAAATTTCTTATGAAACACAAAAAAATAGTCACGATTATACACTTCATGGGGAATCTCCACCTCACTTTTTGCAAATAATGCATTATACGCAAGTGACGTATGCCCAGCCTAACTACTTTCACATGAACAAGTCTACAAAGAAATATGAACAAGTCTCACACAAAAAAATATAAACCCCATAGCCAACGGGAATGAACCCAACCAAATCAAATAACTGTAATAAACACTGTTATCAACAAAGCCCCGGGGGATAGACTGACTTCCCTGATTGCAGTTGCAGATACGCGACTTAAATAGTCAGCCCCGACATTCTTCCCGGGAATGTACTGCACTCGGCCCCCTTAGGCTGCAGTGCCATTCCCCAACGCGAACCCTTGTTTTTCAGCTTCCTCCTCGGGAATTTGGGGTTGATGATCTTCTCTATCCGAACTCTTTCCCCTAAAATATTTGGGGAACTTCGCACGCCCACACAGCTAAACACCCTTCTCTACATTGGTCCCCTTCTTCACCTTTGTAAACTTCCTGCTGAAACCCTCCAGGGAACTGCCCCCCTTCATGCCCCTGCAACAATCGCACCTCCCCCACCGCCTGACATCTGTCCGCAAAAAAAATAGTTTGGACATTCTGGTAGCTTTTAAAGATGGGAGGGGAACCTAGTCTTTCCAACACCGTCTGCAGTGCTTGCCTGCGGTTGACCCACCGACCACTCCCGGTTTCCCTGCTTGACCAAACACTGAGGGGCCGTGATTGCTGCAAAAATTTGGAACAAATCCCTATAGAAACCAATAAACCTAGCAACTCCTGATTTTTTGGGGTCTTTGGGTCTCTCTAAATTATCATCTTCTCCACCTTTCCTTTTTCCGGTGCTTTGTGTCGCCCCCCCACAACAAACCTAGGAACCCAGGTTGGGGAAAACCCAAACCCTGGCACTTTGTTGGTTGGCTGTGAGATTGGTTGCCAAACCCTCTCAAAAAACTGCTCCTAGCTGCCTCATATCTCCCCCCATGTCCGGGATGCTATCAGAAGTCACCCATGAATTCACAACGCCTTCCAACCCCGTCAATAATTTCCCCTCATCCCGAAGAAGACTGCGGGGCGTTGACCACCCCAAAAGGAAGTACTCGCCACTGAAAACCCCATAGATGGAGAATGCTGTGACTTCCTTTGAGTCCTCACTCAAGGCTATTTCCCAGAAAAAACCCTTTGCTAATCTATCCTGGAAATCTGGCTCTTGTTGTGCGTCTGAGCAACAGTCTTCCATGTTCGGTTGCCCCTCTGCATCGCCTTGGGACACGTTCAGACCTATAGTCAACACAGAATCGATGTCACCGACTTTTTCCTCCAAAGACGCGGGTGCACTATACATGATTTGGACGGTTCAATCACCCAAGGGTCCAACTCTTTTCAAACCTCCTCCTCGATCACTTGCTTGGCATGGGGGTCGGGTGGGCTTTCACATGTAGGGGTTTTTGCGTTTAACTCCACCGTAATGTCTCTAGAGTTTCCTGCCTGGTTTATCAGTCAGGGCCCCAAATACTGTTCTAACCCCCAACTTTCCTCCTTTCCATGTTACCCTTCAACGGACACCCCCTTTTGATCTTCTCCGGGGAAACTCAGGCAACAAAATCCCCTTTTTCTTGTGGGTCTCCTTCACCTCCATCAATGTTTGCTGTGCGCCTATGTGTTCTCACCAATTTTTTTGCGGACAAATTTGCAGGGAAAATTTTGATTTCCCTTTCACATGATTGGGTAGTCCTGACTACCTTTTCAATGAGGGGAAATGGCCCCTTCCCAAAATATCACACTTGTTTGATCCGGGGGAAGCAGTAACAATGATCTCCCCACCTTGAGGAATTGCTTCCTCACTTCCTGTATTTGTTCTTCTGGCCGCCCCTCCCCCTTGCAAATCCCCCTTTTGCGCCCTTTACTGTTCCTCTCCTATTGGAGGTCCACCAATACTGATAATTTTTGACCTTTCGACCCCTGTTTCCCCCCGGCCCACAGTTTTTGAGAATGCACCTGGCCCCGAACTTCCGCCCATCCAGCAGCTAAAATGGCGAAAACCTTTTTTTCCCTGGGGGGCTTCCCTTAGGCGAACATGCCCTGGAATGTAGGGGCCCCAAATCGGGGGCCTTTTCACAGAGCTTTTTTAAGACCCTTTCAGCACCCCTTTGAATTCTCCCCCAAAATTTGCTTTGGGGGGTAGGGGTAGTGAGAAGCTTGTGACCCCTAGCACCTTTTTGACCCCTTTTCATCACCCTGAGGTAAAAGTGACCCCCTGTCACTGAGAATTTGTGTGGAAACCCCCACGCGAGAAAAGATGTCACCACCTTCAGCACCTTTTGGTATCACCCTTCAATGCAAACTGTTTTGGGATACTGTCGCGTTTCCACAAGCGTCAACACATACCTGTCCCCACCTTTGGAACAGGGCGCGATTGGGCCAACAGATCACAGCCACCCCCGAATGGTGTGTCAAAAAAAGGGGGGGTGTTTAAGGGGTCCCTTCCTCTTCCCCCCCTCTTGGGTGACCTTTGACACACGTACATTCATGCAAAAAACGCTTGAGTCTGCCATTGCCCCGGGCCAATAAAAATCATCAAAGATTGGTCACTTTTTGTGGTCCCGAGATGACCCCCCATAAACGACCGTACCAGGGAAGACAGGTCCGTAACCCTCGGGGGACCTCTAATGAGTGGTCCCCTTTCCTGTCTCCCTTGGGTGAACATCGGTCAACGCCCGCCTTTCACAAAAATTCGTCTCACCTCCCAAACCCAAACCTGTTTCTCTCCCCCTCTTCCCAAACCCCCAAGTTTCACGAGGAAGGGTCTTGTTCCTCGTGCCCAAACCATAGGCGACACATCTATGCCTACTTTTTTGCGGGAAAAGACTAACGGTTTATCCCCCTTTTTTTCCCCTTCTTGCTCCGTTTTTGAACGCTGCCCCTGAGCAGTAAACACTAGGATCCCCGGGATCCCTTCCCCCTGAATATTTCCAATATAAAATCATAAAGGGGGTTTCTCCATCCCAACGCAGACAAACTCCCCTGAGAAGTGGGGGTAGGGTACTTCTATTTGAAACGGAAACTCCCTCACAGTGCCATCGATTAGAGTCACGGGATTTCCCCTGTCAAACCCCCTTTCTCGCCAGCGTTGTTCTACTACACCGCATGAACCCCATGTCTCGAAAACACTTTCACCCCCTTCGGCCAATCCACCCTTCTTCCACGGGTAAGAAACCAAGCCTAGTGCCCCCCCATCCCTGACCTGACTCTGTCCAGTGCACCATAGCTGCACTCCCCCCTTTTTCCATTGGTCCCTTTGGTTCCACGCGGGTGTTTCCCTTACGCCCCCTTATCCCCTCTTGAAAGGCTGGCCTTTGGAACCCTTTGCGAAATCCCTGCCACATTCCCTTCTTGGAAAATGAAACCCTAATTTCCCTTTGGCCTTCCTTCTCCCCCACCCGGGGTTGCAGACTTTGCGAAAACTCCCCTATCTCCTTGCCCTCTTCACCTGCCGGGCACCTGTTTCTCCTGCACCTGTGCCAAAACGTGCCTTTATACCCCCGCGACTTCAACAATCCCCTGCGTTCTTTTGGGTCCCCCTTTTCAAATGTATGGTTAACTCAGGGCCGCAACCGACAAAATTGTTCTTTCATAACTACTCTTTCAATTCAGCAACTCCTTCTTCCCACCAACTCAAACCCTTTTAAAAAATGGGGATCTTAACGGCACCAAACTGAGTAAAACGTCTCACCGCTTGTAATTTAGCTGAACAAATTTCTTCCTGCCCCTCCTCGGGGGGTTCAAACCCTTTCATCAGATTTTTTCACACGCCGAAATCAGAGTTTTTTGTGGTAACGCTACAATTTGTAAGCTTCCCCGTCGAACGCCGACAAAATACTGCCCCCTCTTCTGGGGGCCAACCCTGAGGGTGAAAACGTTTCGAAACGACTGAGTATGCATCAATCGAATCGTTCCTTCAGAAATTTTTTGGCAATTTGGGGTGGGGGAGCGAAAACTGCCACAGAGTCATGGAACAAACCCCCATCTCGTGGTCCCCCTTTTGTATTCTCACTTTCCTACTCTAATTAAACCCTTTAATTTTTCGTTTCCCCTTCCCCTTTATTCTTTCTTTTTCCGCTTCTTCTTTTTTTTCCCTGGCTTCCCTTATTCTTTCTGTTTCCCCCTGCTTCATTTTTTCTTTTTCCCGCGTTTCGCTGTTTTAAACCCCTTCCTGCTCTGCTTTTTCTACTGCAAAAGGGCGTCTTTCCCGCGTTCATCTCTTCCATTTTTGTTGGTTTTCAACGAACGCCGCAACCTTCTCCCAATACCTAAATACAGCGACGCTCACAATTGTTCAATGGGGGTTTTTTTTTTCGCCCCCCCCTTATACCCCTTTTTTTTTTTTTTTTGAAAAAATTTTTACTACTACGACGCCAAACTGGTGGTTCCCGACACGAGTGACGAAAAAGCACAATCCTTGAATGAAAAATTTTAGCTTGGGCAACGTAGTTAGTTTTTATAAGATCCCAGCCCCTCCCCAACATGGAGCAAATATACAATCTGGCAAATGATACTCTGGGGCTGAAATCCAAGCCTAGTATTAACTACTTGGAAAGCAATCCCAAGCTAGTATTTAACTTTTTGGGGAACATACAGTAAGAAAACCCCCTTGTTTTGGGTTACAAACTTGAACCCCACCCACTTCCCTCGGGAAAGTTAAACAATTATAAAAATGGGCCAGAATTCCGGCAAGCCCCCCCCAATAAATTGTCAACCCGGGTGATCAGGGGGGAAAGGGACTAGCGCACACCCCAAAACACACCCCCACTTGCTTCAACCATTCTATATCATGCATTCGTCACATCAAACCAATAAAGTCTAAATTTTACTACCATGATCTAGAACAAACATAATCAATGGAATCAAACAAAATAAAACATTCTTTTTTCCCGAACTTCACAAAATCATTTTCTAAATCATCATTAACAAAACCCGGGGTTAAATAATTTCTATTTCCCCGGGCCGGGTGATCTTAACTATTCACGAATCACTGTCTTTTTTTTTCCTTTTTTTTTTTTTCTTTTCACGTCACTTTCAAACCGACAAAATGCTGGCATGGTTTTGGTCTGTGGCGCCTGGTCAGGTTAGCTGGGGCATGGCTTGGGTCTGTGGTTCTGCGACAAAGTACGCTCCCAGTTGAGGTCAAACCCCCCGTAAGAGGGAAACGTACTATCAACATCGATCTGTTCTCCTTTCTTCCTTCCTGCTTAAAAGCATTCACCTCTTCTTCCATCTGCTCTAAAAATGGACAGGGTTGCTTTTTTTTTTTTTTTCTTTTCTTTTTTTTCCTCTTCATTAGTTACAACTCCCCTCTCCACATCTCTCCTTAGTCCTTCCTTGCAACATCCATGCAATCTTAAATTTGGTTTCTCTTCCTCCCCCCCTCATCTCTTGCTTCTCCTAAACAGCCCTACCCCAGAACCTCTTCCTCTCTCCTCCCCGTCTTTTCTTCTCCCCATTCTCCACCCGCATTACTTTATCATTTAACTCCTTTCCCAAGGCCCAGTACCATTGGTCAGTATTTTTACCACCTCGTACCCGAAGTTATCCCCTCTAATTCCATTGGATATTCAAATAGACAGCACGCCTACACGCCTTACTCCTGTGGTGGTCAAGGGTCTTTTAATTGATTACTTGTTTTTTCACCCCCCACCCCCTACTACCTTCCCCCTCCCCTTTTTCCCGGGCACGTCGAAAATTGGCTAGAGGGTCGGGTAGGCACCCAGACGTCTGCCGCCACGAGCCCTGTCGGTAGCTCTCAGAGTTGCTGCTCCTCGCTTGTTAATTGTGGATGAACGGATGGAGCCGTTTCTGCGCCCAAATATTTGATTAGGGTTATGCCAACCAACTCGGGGGACGGACCAGTTTTGCTTGTGTTTTTTTTTGGGCCCGGAACGGAAAACTGCAAACAAAAAACACTCAAAATTAAAAGTTTTCCATCATGGTTTACCGTCAAAAATGGTATTGCGACGTTTTTTAGTTCATTTTTAATTTAGAATATCCTTCAAATTCCGCAGCACCCGTCAGAATTCGTCACTCTAGGGGTCCGGGGTTGGGAGTGGGTTACCGTTGCAGGTTTAACTCAGTTCCCCAGGTGTTTAACCAATCTGTTCAGAACCACCACGCTGTTCCCTCCTGTGTTTTAAACCCCACGTTTTTCACGAATCATGACTTAATCAAGAAAATTCTCAACCCTTTGTTTCTTGTAGCAATACGACGCCTCCCATTTGACAAAGGGGACATAATAAAATCAATTGGTGCCACCGGGGGAACCCAATGTCACGACCCACCCCGGAGGTCTGCCCTACAGGATCTCTAGATGGGAGTGAAGGGAATAGACCTCACTCCCCGCAAGAGCCCCCACAAGAAAGATTACGATACAACACCCATTTTTTCACATCAACCCGCAATCAAAATAAATATTTCAAACACGCACCCCGCACAATACTCAAGCATCCAAACCCAACATCACAATCCCAATCAAGCATTTTTACACAAATGCACAATCATAATCTAAAAAATAATTCCAGCACCCATCCCTTCCCCCGTCATGCGTGCCCCCCACTCTCCTCTTCAAAATCTCTGGAACACCTTCGCCTGGGTGCCCAAACCGGTTTGGTTTTTTGAAAAGTTTTCAACCCACACCCTTTACCACAAACAGACGGGGAGAGCCGTCTCGGGGGATGGGGCTTTTTGCCGGGGTCCTAAGGGGGGCAGGGGCCGTCCCGCCAAAATCCCCGGGGTTTTCCCTACTGGCCTCAACCAGTGCGTGGTCCCCACCAGGGGTGGCCCAACCCGTGCGCGACCCAAACCCGTGCGCGGGCCCCCCACGTGCGTTACCCCAAACCCGTGGGCTCCCCAAAGTGCGTGGGCCCCCAACCCGTACTGCTCCCGGGGGAAGTTCCGGGAGGGGGGAAAAAAGGGAACTGGGGGGAAAGTAAAAGAGGGGACTGGAACCCCCCCATCAGTACAGCGAAACCCCCCAGTCGTACGTTGACCCTTTCCGTTTAAACCCCAAACCATCCATTGGGGGGAGGGGGTCACCAAAAACACCCAAAAACACCCGCTCAACACAAACCCCACATAACACGCAAACCAACCAAATCGGAATTTCGTTAAAGTCTTTTCAAAAGCAGTAAGAACTGCATTTAAATTTTAACGCTATAAACAAAATAAATTTTTATCCTTCCTCACTCCATTTAAAAATTTTCCTTCCTTTAAAATGAACTAATAGAGTAACCATGGCTTTAATCCCCCGCCACATTTTTCAAAAATAATTCAATGGGAAAATTATCACATTTTATAGCCCCAATTTCAAATAAAAAACTCCCAAACCCGACCAAAGAAAATCATGCGTACGCACGCTCGCGAACATAAAAATCGTTCTCCCCTTCACACACAAACAGACGGTGGCCCAAAAATAAAGATCCCGGGGAAAAATGACAGGGGCGGGCGGCGAACCCGCAAGTCCAACCCTGTCACCGGTTCCTCCCATCCCCACCGACTACCCCATCACCCAAAGCATAAACAAGAAAAATTTTGGGTTAATTTAGAATGGCCGGTTAAAAATTGAATTAACCAGAAAAAATGGGCTCAAACATTTTCTTTATAATTTTGAAAAAAAAAAAAAAAAATTTCGCAAAAGAGAAGAATTAGCCGGGTAAAATCAAAAAAAAAACCAACAACAAAAAAAACCCCGAAAAGATGCTTACACTACCCCGGGGGGACCCAAAAAAGGCGGGTAAACGCTCTCTCTGCCCTCTGTCCAGTCGAAGGACGCAGCGCAGATGCGGAAAAAAGAAGTGATGTCTCTCCCTACAGGGCCCACTGTAAAATGAAATCCGACGTACCTTCCGATAATGAAAAAACAGGGCCGGAGCAGGCGCTCCCGAACATCTTCCGCTCGAGGGAAAAGCTAACCTCCCCAAACGATGGCAGCCGCATCCCGCCGCACGTGAGCATACCCCCAAAGGGAAAGGGAAAAAGCACGTGCGAAGTAAAAAAAAAAAGGGGAGAGGGCCCATAGAGCACCAGTACAAAAAAGAACCCGCCCCCCGTGAAACCCCGCAGGGTGAATTGCACGGATGAATTGAAGAGAGAGAGAGAAAGTAAACCACCTGGCTAAACCCCACCCAAGGGGCAACCACCCACAACCCCATTAAGGGGCGGTAGCGACAACAAGACGACAATAATAAAGAATAATTCCCCCACCCTAGATGGATCAATCGTTCATAGGGCCCCGTGCAAACCGTGCAAACCCCCCCTTTTAAAGCACTGTTTCTCTGAGAACGTGCTCCTTTTAATTGACGCATGTGAATTCACAACAATGGGACCCAACCCAACCCCCTGTGATCGACAGGTACGATAAATCCATACAAAAATTCCACGATAGGATCACACAGGGGGATACATAAAACTACATTATCAAACAACTAAGCAAACCTTTCCCAAAAACAAAATAACAATCCGAACCCTTGGTGATTCACTACCGTTAAATCCTGAAATGAAAACTGTCCAAAACCTGTAAGAGACCAAAAGGGGATTAACTTAAATTGACGGGGAAAGGGCCCTCTGATGTTTCTCCGTGTCTATTATGGAGCTCGGCTGGGTAGTCAGCAAACCCTTTTTTGGGAACCCTTATAACGAAAAAGCTCTCAGTTCACGCCTAACTCATAGTCGACGACTGACTGGCCGGCCGGGCCAGGCACCCGAGAGGATGAGATCGTTTTTCCCCGTCAAACTCCGGGCCCTGCTTCTTTGGGCCCCCATGCGCGTCCAAACGCCGGGGAGCTTCAGCAATAGAGGGGATCGATGTCCAAAACGGGCAGCCCCGGGCTCGAGAAAGTCACCCCACCCAAATTAGGGGGTGACCGCGATTGGATGGGGGATTAAAGGTCCCCCCAGGGCACCCCCAACCTTGCTGAAGGCTCCCCCAACCCAAAGGCATGATCCCCGGGAACACGTCAAGCGCCCCTTTGGGGTTTTGTTGGGAGTAGCAGCTGCGGCAACTGCCCAACCGTGAGTTCATCCCTGGCAGAAAAATCCTGTCTAATCGCTCGGAGTCCGCTTTGGCCCCAGCCTGCCAAGGTGAAACATGGCCCGCCGGAGAAAAGATTCTCCCTTTGGGGGCACAAGTGCGGCCACACGATCTCCTCATGAAAACCCAAAAGGGTCCCCTTTTGGGGCTTGAACCCCTTGGCGTGTCGGGGAGACTGAGCGGGACACCCCCCTTTCGCAGGGTTGGGCATCCAAAACCCTGGCCCGAAAACGATCATGGTAGCAGGATCGGCCCTGGCCAGAACCTCGCAGGACGGTGCAGAAGGGGCCAATTTCCCGTTCCTGCTCTTCTTTGGGGGCGTGTGGGACTCCCCCCCACCCTGTACGGGGAATCCTAAAAACGGTGACTGCGTCCGTCCCAAAGGTAATAGTATTCCCCCATGAAAGGGAATACATAGGTCCTCCACGGATGGCCCACACTTCGCCCAGAAGTAGGGGGGGGAGATAGGAAGATACAGAAGGGGGGGAGGTAAAAACCGCCTCCAACCCCCAACATTAACTGGGACCCCCCCGGGCCCAGGGGAAACCAAATCCCACCCCAAAGCGTTGATGCTCCCATCCCTGAAGGGTCGACAAGGAAGAACCAAAACCCGAAAGAAAACTGGGCACCCCCCCCCCGAAGCTGGGGGTGGAACCACATTAGCCGAGGGCCCAGGACATGGAAAGGGGCTACCCCCTGATCTGCGGCTTGGACAACTTTCCAATGTGGGCCGGGACGACCACAAAGAAAAACACGGGGGTGCCGAGTCCCCATAAGTGCCTTGTTCGACCCCCTAGCATCGTCGGGCCTTGTTCCACCAAAAACCTGTGGGGGTCTTCCGTCCGTATCTGGGGGGGGGCCCTAAGCCTCGGGGTTTAGCAAACACCCCGCGGTATGAATCGCAGCCCGAAATTGGGTGCTGTTCCCCCTATCGGATCCCCAACTCTGGGGCACGGTGTTGGTCAGTGTTTGATGAGAATCAGATCCTCAAACTCAGCTTAGAACTGACGCCAATACCCTCGTTTTGCGCACCTACCCCAAATGCACGAAGGGCTCGTGTTATTTTTTCATGGGCCTGAACTTCCTCCGTACTCTCTGGGGTAAAGGGGGAAAAGTACCAACCAAATTGTCTGATAAGACGCGTTTATTTAGAGGACACACATCCCCGCAGCACCGACAACCCCGAAAAAAGGTGCATGGCCTTTTGTTCCTCAGACAATGGGAGAAATACTACCTTTTCAAAAAGCTCTAAAACATATCAATGTCCTATATTGAAATCTGGAAGTTAATTTTGGGCCCCTAACCCATCACTTGCCTTCGATCAGCCCCCCGGTTTACAGAGTGGGGGCCGTAGAAAGTTTTTTCCCTTTTTACGCAACCTCCCTCTTCCCCTCTTCCCCACGCAAGGGTTCCTGCCTAGCAAAACCTCCTTCTGGTCTTCCCCTTTCAGGCTTCCTGCTTAAGGGCCCCCTCTCTGGCGCATAGCCCTTTTCCCACGGAGAAACCCTGTCGTCAGTTCCTCTCTTGGGGAGAGCCCCTCCATTTGTTTCCCTTTCGCTGAGCGCCTTTCCCTTCGCGAGTTTCCTGCCTAGCGCCTTTCCTACGCTGAGCGCGTTTCCTACGCTGCCGCTCCCAAAAAATCAGGCGGGGGTGATGTCCTGGGGGGGGTTCCCACCCCAAGGGGGAGAGTTGCCCCTCCCCCGGGTCTCGACCTTCCCATGGGAAAGTCCCCCCGGGGCATATCCTTCGAGGGGAAGCATGGAGAAGAGGGGCTTTTTGTTTCTGCACCCAAAAGAACCCACAGTTGCTTTGCTATCTTGAGCTTCCCACGGAAGTGCCCTTTGGGGTTCAGCAGGAAATCCCCCGCGGGAAAAATAGTGAAAGACTCACTGACTATCGGGTACAGCACTGGAAAAAAGTGGGGAAATCACTGTATCGAAGTCGGTACAATAGTAGGGCTACATTTTTTAAAACCCTTTTTTTTTGAGCACCGTCGATACCCCCACGCCGGAAAGCGCCATGACAATATTACGTTTTTAAATAAGGGGAAAGACAATCCCTTGAAAACAGAATTTAGGGGGGGTGTATTGTGTGTGTGGTGTGTGTGTGTGTGTGTGTGTGTGTGTGGGGCAAGTTCCGGTGCTCCCCCTCTGGGAACACCGCGCTCCACAGCCCAGCAACAGTGCGGGGGGCTCACCGAAAAAAAAAAAAAACAAAAACATGTCCGGTGCCCCCACTCTGGCAACACCGCGCTCCACCACGAGCAAAATGCGGTGGGGCTGGCCGGAAAAAAAAAAAAACAAACAAACTGGCAACGGAATCCGGGAGGAAAAAGTGACACTAACCCGATACCCCACCTAATAATAATCACCGGTAAAAAAAAAAACTGGCTAAAAAAACAGGGAAGGAAGACTGAGGGCAAAAAGAAAGGAAAAAACTTTCGGCCGAAAAGGTGAGGCCCCGGCGGGGGGGACGCGGTCGATCCCCCCGGCTCACCTGACTTCCCCCGGGCACAGGATGTTCCTTAGGGCCCCCAAACTCCCCAAAAACCCCTAAGTCCCCAGCCAACCCCCCAGAAACAAACACGACAAACTGATAACATATACAAGACAGACAGAACTGAAAAGGTTTTTCCCCCCGCGAAACGGAGAGCAGTCAGACCCCTTTACATCCCGGCGAGCCCCCCCAATTGCACGACGACCCCCCGGAGGGTTTCCCCACAGGACGGCTAATGGGAGGAAGGAAGATGCCCCCCGCCCCCCAAAAGCCCACACAAGAAAGTTACATACAACACCCCCTTTATTCACTCAAAAACACCAATCAAAAAAATATTCAACACACGCACCCCCCGCCAATCAAATCAAACATTCCCAAACACAAAACTGCACAATCACAATCAAGCATTTCAATACAAACATTCACAACATAACAAAAAAAAATAATTTCCCGCCCCACCCCTTTCCCCTGTCATGCGGCCCACACTCCCCCTCTTCAAGTTACGGGAAACCCTTCGCACTGGGGGCCCCAAAACCGGGTTGGGGTTTTTGAAAGGTTGTTCAAAGGGCCCACACCCTTGACACGCCCCAAAAAGACGGTGGGGAGGCGTCTCGGGGCGGGGGTTTTTTTGCCGGAGGTCCTAACGGGGATCAGGACCGTCCAGCCAAGTCCACGGGGTTTTCCCCCAGTACGGGGCCCAACCGTGCGTGGTCCCCACCAGGCGTGGCCCCAACCAGTGTCTTTCCCCCCATGCGCGGGTCCCAACCCGCGTCGTTTTCCAACCCGTGGGCCCCCAACCAGTGCGTGGCCCAACCGTACGTGTCCGGGGGAAGCTCCGGGAGGGAAAAGGTAAGGGAGGAAAGTGAAAGACGGTAAAGAACCCCGCAGTCAGACAGTTGACCCTGCCGTTAAAACCCCAACACCACCGCTGATGGGCGAGGGGGGGTCTCTAAACCACCAACAACACCGCTCAACACGCCCACATAAAAGAAACCCCTCAGGAATGTTCGTTTAAAATCTCTCATACGAAGAGGTAAGAGACTGCATTAAAATTTTAAAAGGATAAAAAAAAATATAAATTATTTCTCTTCTCTCATCAATTTTAAAATTTTCCTTCCTTAGGAACGAACTAAAAAAGTAACCATGGCTTTTCATCCGCCGCCACATTGAAATAATAATTCAATGGATAAATTTTTAATTTTATAGCACATTTTAAATAACACAAATCTCCCAAACGCATCCGAACGACAATCAGCGTAGCACGCTCGGAACATAAAAATCGTTCCCTTGCAAAAACCAAACAGACGGGGCCCAAGAATAAAATCCGGCGAAAGTGACAGGGGCGGAGAGCGAGACCAAGCAATACCAACCCTGAATCCCAGTTTCTCCCACCCCACGACTACCCCTCCCAGACAAAACAGGGGAAAGAATTTTGGATATTTAGAATGGCCAGGTTAAAGATTGAATTAAACCCGAAAAAGTGGTCCAAACGAAAATTTTTTTTTAATTTTGAAAAAAAAAAGAAATTGCGCAAAAGGAAGAAATTAGCCCTAAATCAAAAAAAAAAACAAAC
>CM031617.1:12265951-12270951 GCA_018398815.1 Conus ventricosus
GATCGGGACTTGAAAGTTTGACTGGCACAAAGACCGTCTGTTGGGCAGACCTGGAGTTGTTGTCGGTGTCGTTGTTGTTTTTGTAGTTGTTGTTTGTTTGTTTGTTTGTTTGTTTGTTTGTTTACTAGTTTAATACGCGAATCATTTTGTCGAGATAAAGGGTTACCAATTTTTTTTTTGACTGATAATAGCATTTATTTGACCATTTCATTGTCAGAGCAGCTCTCACAACCTTTTGCAGCATTTTGTCGAGCAACAGGATTGTCTGTCTGGTCAGTGTGGCCACCTTTGTCAGTTGAAATGACAGATGTTGGGTGCTTTGTTTCAAAAGCTGGTTCTAAGCTGATAGTACTGGTCTACCAATGTGTTTTTAGTAATGTAAAGAATTTGCTGAGCACTCCGAGTTAAAAGGGATTTTTAAAAAATGCTTGCTTTTGACTCATGTCTTCTTTCCAGGCAAAGCTCATTTTCCCCCTTTACTGTGTGATAATGTAAAACCAACCGTAACAAAATCACGTCTGTGACAAACCAACCGTAACAAAATCACGTCTGTGACAAACCAACCGTAACAAAATCACGTCTGTGACAGGTTCCTAAAACGTGTTTTAATTTCATACAACCATCATTATGAACTCCATTGTTCTACTCGTTTATTTTGTACTGGCCATCATCTTCAAATGAATTTACTGCTCATTTTTGTCACATAAGCCATGAATTTTTAAAAATGAATTTCATTGTTCATTAAACATGTATTGACCATCATCCTGAACTAAACTGTAATGTTGCTTGATTTCAAATCAGCCGCCATCTTTGATAGCATTTTTATACTCATCAAATTTGTATCACGCACAATATCAAATAAATTCTGCCGGTCAGCCTTCCTAATTCAATAAACTTCAATGCTCTTTTCAAACCTATAAATGTTGTATCAAAAGAACTATCATATACATTGCGCAGCTCAGCCTTCACCTTCCAATCAATTTTTCATCTCATTCATTTTATTGTAAACCATCTTCATCCTGAACAGGATTTGATGCTGAATAATTCCAAATCAGCTGTCATCTTCACATGAAGTGTAACACGCATTCAATAACAACCTTATGAGAAGGAAAGACAACTTCACGTTTACCATTGTTTTCAATGCATGGACCAATACATTTCTTCCTATCACCATGACCTCATAAAAGAAACAGAAGTGAGAAGAGCAGGGCTCCATTCATTTCAACAAATTATACAGCCAGCTGCCACCCGAAGACACCGATAAGCTCACAGTTTGTTACATCACACAACAACTTGACTGTTCAGCTGAATAAAACAGTTCATGACCATATGGCTTGTCTTCAAAACCAATCATGACCATAAGGCTTGTCTTTACAACCAGTCAAAGAATTGTTCAGCTGAATAAAACAGTTCATGACCATACGACTTGTTTTTAAAACCAGTCAAGGAACCTTTTGGCTGTCTGCTGTCAGTAAAAGGAAGGCATGGTCTAAATTAAGGTAAAAAGGAACACTACCAGGTCAATAGAGAATGACAGTTCTGTTTTTTTTTTAAGCATAACTACTGCAAAGAAGTACTCATACATTTTCTTGCTGTTCCTGGAATACCCTGTGTATTATCATAATGGCGATTAACACCTAAACCTACCATCCGTTGGTAGTCGGGTTTTTTTCTTTTTTTTGTTTGTTTGTTGTTGTTGTTGTTTTAGTAAAAATCGTAGCCAGTAGAGATCGAACCATCGTTTTCTGATTGGGGATTGGAAGGCATGGATTGCAGCTAAATGTAATAGTATGCACTGTGAAAATGTCTGCCTCCTCCTGTCATGCCAGCGATGTGAAAGAAGATGGTCTGCCTGCTGTCCCTGCTCAGTTCCACATGGTCTTTGTTTGCCTGTCACACACAACTTTCCAAATGTTTACTTGTCTCAGTTGCAATCAGAATGAATGAGGTTATGAATAGATCTCTGCGTGATTAAACAGTTGCCCCTTGTAACCCTCTTCACTTCTTTACGGCGTCTTCATCAGCAGAATCATTTGTACCATCGATCAAACCTGGCAGATGACGACTTCTGCAAAACACAAAGCTGTAGAAGTCCTTGAGGCTGTCCACGCTGTCCTTCTTCAGCATTGCCAGATCCAGATCAGACAACCCACAGATCGGATGCGACTTGATGTGCACAAATACAACACCAGAGCTGCCTATGTTCCACAGGTCGCACCTGTCGAAAGCGTTGGTGCACCATCGAAAGCGTTGGTGCACCATTTCTTTGTCTTACCAGCAGCCTCTCCGCAGGTACAGGGTCCAGAGAGGACACCAGTCAGGATCTGGTCATCATTGTCCCACAGGCTGTGATTACACATCTCATCTCCATTATTTCCACTGCTTGCCACTTTTGGAGACATCCGGGAACACTCAGCTGGCTTCAAATTAATCCACGTGTACTGATGATCGTTGGTGTGAATGTACACCGAGAACAGAGACTGGGGGTAGCCAGCAGCACGGACTTTGGTCGATGGTATCGCTTCTTTCACCCTCTCCATCATCTTCTCCATAGTTGTAGGATTCGAACTTCAAACCTGACATACAAGCCTAACAAAGGATAGAGTGCTGACAGAACGTCAGCATTGTTCGGCCATAGCTATCAGCAGAGTCAAAGAAGAACGAAAGGATGCCTTTACTCTGACAGCTGTCGAGGACATCTGCCTTTTCTCGGGTGATGATGCAATAATGAATCTGTTCTTTACATTTCTGGAGTGAACGGGTTGAGCAATGTCCTATTTGTTTTGGAATAGGACAATAGAGAGAAGGTAGAGGGACGCGGTGCCAGATCTGCACCTGCACACTTCTTCAAAATGAGGGATCGATTCCTTTTCTTGCGATGACTGTCAGTTGTATGAAATGGATGTCAACTCATTGCACGGGTCTCCCAGCCCCCTCAACGTTGAGGGAGGTGTTAGCTCTGGTCTCTGTTTATATTTGTAAGACACATTGGTGTTCTCGCTCTAGATTTGTAAACAACACGCCCATCAGTTTTGTTTCCATGACGAAAATCTTTCTGTGATTATGGACTTTCACCTTACACGTGACAACCACTCGACAGAGGGCAGTGACTCTATCCTTTGACGTCCACCTTTTCACCTGCAGTACCTTAAACGCTGTGTACGAAGTTTTAATGCAAATTGGGTATGTGATCGACCTCTAGGGTTTCCACCGATTTCTAGTGGAATTTGGCCTCTTCTGCCAACCACTTTGTTCTTTATGTTTCCCCCCTTTTTTTGCCCCACTAAGCACTTTTATCAATCCACCATAATCACTACCGTCACTAATATATCATACTCTTCTATAAAACGAGCTACAAACCCCATTGTTCCCCCCCCCCCCCCCCCCCCCCTCAAATTTTCCTCTCCCATGATCCCCTCCTGGGTGGCCTTGCTTCCGTCCGACGGCCATTTTGGTCGTGTGGTGAACATAAGAAGTTAAAGTGGTTTTTCGTTCTTCGTTTTCACTGTCCTCAATGTTATTTGTTTTCGCCTGAAGAAGACCCAAGAGGTCGAAATGTATCGTGTCTTGTCCTGTACTTTGTTTGTCTATGTCCTTGGCGGTAACTAACCCCCTCTCTTTCTAAATTTTGCTTCATTTTCCGCCCTCAGTCATTTCGTTTTGAAACTGCCAACCACGTGACAAACTGATATGGATCGAGCAAGATGGCATTACCCTACCCACAAAGGTGCCATTTTATGAGAAGAAAGGAGGACAGCTGCAGCGCAACAAAAGTGACAGTGGAGGAACACCTGCACCAACAATCAAAAGGTCTCCCACATTCCCTGTCTAAGCTGTTACCGCACATTCCGTGCACGCATCGGCTTGATCAGCCACCTGCGTATCCACAAATCATCTCCCCTTCCCCCCCCCCCCCCCCCCCCCCCCCCCCCCCCCCCCCCCCCCCTTTCAACTCCAAGATGACTGAAGTGGTTCTCGTCGATTCAACGGACGAACAACAAGTGATTCCAAATGAAAGCATTAAAATAACAGCTAGGGTGACTGACAATAACAGTTTAAAAAAATTATACCTAGTAGGCTTGTGAATGTGGCGTTTGTGACCAGGATTACTCACAATCTACCCAGATTAGCTAATGTCGAAAACTCTTACATGGACGTATTACTTAAAGCAGACGTCATGGATTACGTTACAGTGAGTAGCCCCCTCCCCCCCCCTCCCCCCCCCCCCCTCCTCTTTTCCCATCCCTTCTTGATGTGGTTTGACTGACTCCTTGTGAGATCAGGCATGCTGCTCAGTTTTCTTTACCATGCTCACAAGCGTGCTCACCATAGCAGGTTATCGTTCTCGGCCATGTAAGTTTTAACTAACATGTAGCTAAATCTCAGAGGGTTGCTGATTAGCTTGACGTGGTGTGAGTCGTTTAACTAGAGTTCTTGAGGTACAAAAAAAAGTGAGAGCAGCTAATAAATGTAGCCACTCTGTTACCATCCCTTCACAGAAAAATGACATAAGATGGGGGGGGGGGGGGGGTGTAGAGGTGGAACGGGGAGCGAATGGGTCCCGGAGGGGGGTCAGTCGCGCATGTTATTTAACAACACCCAACAGTACAATAGCATTATTGTCTCTGCTCTCTCACCCTGACATAAACATCCAGCCACAATAACAAAAGATAGCAGGAGTCAACCCCATCGTCCATAAATTCAGCAGTTTGACGGGCGGTGATCCCCGGAACACAATCCCTCCAGATAAAAGTGTCCTTGAGCTCCGGTGTGTATGCTTGATTAATGAAAATGAGGTAGATGCACTGGCCATCGTCTGTCAAACACGGGCGTGTGATTTACTGCTCTACGTGCAGGCACTTGTTGGAAGGGGTTTAAATCTTGCACGGACATGTCAAGAACTTGCTAATGTGGTTTGGGAAAATGTAATGTGAGACAGATCCCAAGAGGACTCGATTCTGCCTCTGAAAGTCGACTGAATAAAAGAACAATGCCATAGC
>CM031617.1:12280951-12283451 GCA_018398815.1 Conus ventricosus
TCTCTCTCTCTCTCTCTCTCTCTCTCTCTCTCTCTCTCTCTCTCTCTCTCTCTCCAATACAAACTCCAAAATATTTAGTTCATGACTATTTATTTACGTTCTGCATAGAAGTGTATTCGCTACTTGCTGTAAGTAATCCGAATGGCAAAACGTAGATTACTGTATAAAGCGTGTGAAATACTAGTACAGCTAGACGCCAGGGATAAGAGTAATTGGGTGTCTACGGTAAGGCCGAAATTGTAAATATTTAGGTTTTGTAGGAGAATCCGGGGTTAGATAACATAAATGGGAATACATAAACACAATAGATAGATAACATATAGACAGACTAAGAGTATAAAAGATATGGGAGCATATAAGCCAAAAAAAAGTTAATATAGACAATGGGAAGACAATCTCCAATAGGGAGGAAACTCACTAACATATAACTCCTGGTCAGATACCCGTATTTCGAAACCTGATTGTTTCTCCTTGACAGAGTGTTTCTACATGACAGAGTGTAAATACTTAAGGGCAGATAGACGCAGGGAAGAATAGACATGGGAACATGCAAGGAAAAATGTTAAGACATAGTGAAATACATACACAAGGAAGAATATACAGACATGTGTCATTTAGTTTTAGGGAAGAATGTATACATGTGTGTGTATATATATATATATAAACTAATAAATTCCAAGGATAAGTAACCGAGCACCATTCCAGCAACTTACAGAGCAGCTTGGTGTTGCAATGACTGCAAGAAATATTCAATTATAAACAAAGCTTGCTCTTATGTCTTAGATTGAAGAAATAGGGGGAGATAAGCATTCATATCTGCAGTGATAGATAATTCTCACTAACATATAACTCCTGGTCAGATACCGGTATTTCGAAACCTGACTGTTTCTCCTCAGTGACCGCGGAAAGTGGTAACTTGACTCCTCTGCCTTTTCGGTTTTAAGAAGAATGCTATCCCAGAAAAAGGCTGGTGTGCAATACCGTAGTATGTTAGTTGAGTTTTCAAAAACTCAACCAAAGATGCCACCTAAGAAGCAAAAGAAAATCATGAAAGAGCAAAACAAGCTACATTTTCTTGTGAAAAGTGAAAATATAAAAAGATAACCTCTTAAGACACAATCTAAGACATAAGAGCAAGCTTTGTTTATAATTGAATATTTCTTGCAGTCATTGCAACACCAAGCTGCTCTGTAAGTTGCTGGAATGGTACTCGGTTACTTATCCTTGCAATTTATTAGTTTATTGTAATTTAGTCCCCTTGCGGATTCATTCCAAGAACTGGCCCTCAGCACTTGTGTCTTAAGAGTTTATCTTTTTATATTTTCTACTTTTCACAAGAAAATGTAGCTTGTTTTGCTCTTTCATGATTTTCTTTTGCTTCTTAGGTGGCAGCTTGGTTGAGTTTTTGAAAACTCAACTAACATACTACGGTATTGCACACCAGCGTTTTTCTGGATAGCATTCTTCTTAAAACCGAAAAGGCAGAGGAGTCAAGTTACCACTTTCCACGGTCACTGAGAAGAAACAATCAGGTTTCGAAATACCGGTATCTGACCAGGAGTTATATGTAGCTTTGAAAACAATACGCTAGCACACCATTTGGCGCTTCCATCCCTATTACACTTCTTTTTAATAGTTTGTACATTTCTATTGTTCCTTCCACACACACCTACATAGTCAAGTATGCACCACCCAGCAAACCACACACACACACACACACACATATATATATATATAATATATATATATATAATATATATATGTTCGCGCACACACACTCACATATAATACACACACCCACACTAAATAGCATACAAGGCAAATCTTACATGCACACACACTCACTACATCACTCATACCCCACTACAACCACACCCACACACACTCCACCCATCATACACACCCAACCGCCAGTATATCTACATAGCACAAAGTGATTTTGATTCTGCAATATTGCTAAAACCAACCAATTTAAAACTATATGCCTACTATCAAAAACTCTCTCATCCGCACACACACACACACACGGCCCTCAACACACAGACAGAAAACACAGGCCCCCCGTACCCCCCCTCCCCCTTCTTTCTTTTAATCTTTACTAAGCTAATGTTATCATGACGGGGAAATTAGTAGCCTGCACTTGCCCCCTCCCCACCCCACCCCCAACTCCACCCCCCACCCCACCCCCCAAAAAAACTTATTCATTCAACATAGTATCGTTTGGTCAGTCAGTGGGAGATTGCATCTCTCAGGAGATCCCAGTAAAGGCTGTTCTGTACAATTCTCAGCTGCTGTCAAGCACTGACAATGCCTAGGCACTTAAACAGTCAAGCTGACTACGTAGATTCCTGACACCTTTTGACCTCCCTGTATCCTTTGAAATGGAGTGGATCCCCAAGCATAGCTCACAGATTCCCCCCCCCCCCCCCCCCCCCCCCCCCCCCCGAGTCATTATTATTCTTTGCACAATGATTTCAGTGGTGATGCAGTTCATTTCCTT
>CM031617.1:12290951-12293451 GCA_018398815.1 Conus ventricosus
TAGTAGCAACAGCAACACCTCCAACTTACCACCACCACCACCAAAAACAGTAATAGTATAAGTGGTGGTGGTGGTGGTGGTGGTGGTGGTGGTGGTGGTGTGGTGGTGGTGGTGGTGGTAGTAGTAGTAGTAGTAGTAGTAGTAGTAGTAGTAGTAGTATAGCAACAACAGTCACGGTAGTTATAATGCTGCTTAAACCAGTAACCACACCAGCACTCGCCAAACAAAAAAAGTAGAGAAAGACAAAGAGAGAACAAGACTCGAAGGAACAGGGATCCGGAAAGGAAATGGAAGAAGGTGGAGGGGAGAGGGGGGGAGAGAGAGAGAGAGCATCTGTAGAGTTGGATTGGGGAAGGGGGAAAGTGGGGGTACAGCCGGGAGGGGGGGGGGGGGATGGTGAGGGTGCAGGTGGGAGCAAAAAGTCTAGCATTGCCTGTTGTGTAAATTACACCAACCCCCATTACCTCCCGTTGAGCCTTATATCCCGCCTCCCTTCCTCTTTGGCCCCCAACTGACGGCTGTGTACCACCACAACCACCTCCCTTCCTGCATATACATGCTTCCACTACCCCAGTCTTGTCCATCAAATCAAGAAGGTGCACGATTGCACGGGTATAAAAGGAGAGGTAGGGGGGGAAAGATGATAGGCGAGAAGACTAACTCCACGGTCTCTTTGCTTGTCCTCGACTGCGCCTTGAGTTCTTCGCCAGGCACTGGAGTGACTGTCCTTTGGCATTTTAACAAGTCAAGGTGGGTGAGAGGGAAAGCTCTGATTGAGTGTAACGTTTCTTTGTTTCTCGACAGTTTCTTCAACAGCTTGTGTCTTTGTCCATCTCAGTGTGACCGACACGGTCACTCTTGTCTCTGTGTTCGTCGGTGTATTTGTTCTCTCTCTCTCTCTCTCACTCTCTCACTCTCTCTCTCTCACTCTCTCTCTCTCTCTCTCTCTCTCTCTCCTCTCTCTCTCTCATCTCTCCTCTCTCTCTCTCTCTCTCTCTCTCATGCTTTGTGAGTCCCTTGGCGGGCAAGGGCCGGATGAAAAAAAGCATGTGCTTGCTTATCTGTTTCCCTTGGAAATAAAGATCATCATCATCATCATCTCTCTCTCTCTCTCTCTCTCCTCTCTCTCTCTCTCTCTCTCTCTCTCTCTCTCTCTCTCTCTTGTATAGAAGGGCTCTCCATTACAGGTGCCATCAGAAATGTATTGCCCAAACACACCCTCACATTGCTTGGAAGTCTATATCATCACGATTTAAATGGAGCAAAAGAAAAAAGGTTTTAACTCTTCATAATGTCAATCCTTGCATGAGAGTTACATTTTTCTTTCTTTCTTTCTTTCTTTTCTTCCTTTCTTTCTTTCTTCCTTCCTTCCTTCCTTCCTTCTTTCTTTTTCTTTCTTTCTTTCGCGTTCCCGGTCTGGCTAGATCCTCAATCTGACTAGTAAGGCAAAGTTAGCAGTCCGCTGCAGGGATCCCACCAGACCCTGCAGCTTCTCCTGGACCTCAGCTGGACTGGGCGACGTCTGACGTGTCAAGGCTTCAAAGGAGGGGCGGGACTGTAGGCTGTGGGTGGGAGAGTGGGAGTCTGTGCCCCAAGGGCACTGGTCAGTATGAGAGAGTTTGAGACGTGAGAGATGGGAGAGGAGCTGGCAGTGTCCCGTTTACAGCCTGGAGATGGTAACTTGAGGTGGCTGGATGCCGTCCTCGTCAGTCCCATTGTCCAGGCGTTGGCACTAAGCTCTTCTGAAGTTGTTCCTCAAGATGGTTTTTGCTTCACTGTAGGACATCGAGTGCCCTGACTGTTCCTACCTGCTGCCGATCTTGGACAGACGGTCTGCCTCCTTATTCCATCCAATGCCACAGTGAGGAGGGATCCACTGCAGGACAATAGCAGTTCTCTGTTGGAGGAGACCGACTTCCTCTCTGATCGCTCTGACTGTCTGCTTCCCTCCTGGTGTCTGGAGGCTCTTCAGGGTGGATTCACAGTCTGTCAGAAAAATCGTGTTGGTGGGGAGCCTGTCTTTTTGGTTCAGGGTCTAGGCTGCAAGGAGTAGGTCACAGGCTTCAGCACTGTAGTTTGTGGATTATATGCCTGTGGCCACAGACTTTCCCAAGGATCCGCCGTCCGGGAATTTGATGAAAACTCCACCTCTGCCGTTTTTCACAGCCTCATCTGCTGACCTATCCGTGTATGCTGTAGCCCGGGTGGTAGATGAGTAAGAGGTGTTGAGAGCTTCAAGGGTCCGGAGATTCTATCCAGGCCTGACGTCTTCTCTTCTATTTCACAAACACGTAAATTGCTTCGCTTTCCCAGTACGTTTACCACTGGTAGCAACAAGGAAAGTTACAAAATGAAAAAATATGTAAGGTGACTGTCAGTTCAGAGTATGTTGCCATGATGAGTTTGACAATGATCTTGCACGGGGTAGTAAATGACAAAACACTCGCAAACTTTGTTTTTTTTAAGTTCTGGTTTTTCTTGCGCATTTGACATTATCTGA
>CM031617.1:12295951-12377500 GCA_018398815.1 Conus ventricosus
TGAGAAACTCAACATACCAGCCGAGTTAGTGAAGGAAGGAGATGTCTTAATCAGAGCCCTCACAGTCATTTTTAACCAGATCTGGCCGACTGGTGAGTGGCCAACACCATGGACCCAATCCCCCGATCATCACTCTCCCCAAGAAAGGCAATTCACAGCTTTGCCAAATTTACCAAACCATCAGTCTGATCAGTCACCCGAGCAAGATGATGCTGAAGATCCTTTTGAACAGGCTGAAGCCACAAGCAGAGAAAATCGTTGCTGAAGAACAGGTAGGGTTTAGAGCAGGTCACACTAATACCGAACAGATTTTTAACTCGAGGATAATGTGTGAGAGATACCTTCAGCACCAGCAGGACCTGTCCAACCTTTCTATGGATTTCAAAAAAGGCTTCGACAGGGTGTGGTATGCAGCCTTATGGGCGACATGACACTGTACAACATCAACGCCAACCTGTGTTGGTTATCTTTCGCAAATGGATAAACTTTACAAGAATTTTAATTTGGATCGTGGCGTGAATGCTTTCCAGCCAGCATCTTAACACCAATGCTGAACATAAAGCAGGTATTAGACCGATGCATTGGAAAGCGTCGGATTGAGCACACTGTCACAGAGCGGAATAAAAGCGTGAGAACATTTTAGAAAGCATGCATAATTTATTATCATTAAAAAGATCTAGATCATCGGCATACATGAGCATTTTCACTATGGGCACATTAATGTCAAATATTTCTTGAGTTTAATGCTGGAAATGTTTTGCTTTTATTTTTCGTTCTTTTTCTGATAGCTAATGAGTTCAGAGCGAGAACGAAGGTCATTGAAAATGGACATCCTCGTCTCATATCGGCACAAGCCATGAGTTGCTCTAACAGCCAGCGCTTGTAGTTTTCACAGTAGCTTTAACCTCCGTAATGAATTTATCCCAGAAGTTTAAACGCTTGAAACGCAATATGAACTCTTCAGAGATGGAATCAAACTTGGCTTTATATTCAAAAGCCACTAAGATGGGGCATTTCCTCTCTGAAGTAGATAGGTCACGTGCTTTGTTCCTGTGTGTGTTGACATCTACACAAGATGTCCATGGCTGGAGTCGGTGTATTAAAACTAAAGGTGTCTTTCGACATTAGAAAGCTATTCATGGCACAAATACATTGTCTTACTCCGCAGCCTCGTAATCTGACCGGATTCCTTGCTGGGGATTCCATAGCATTCTAACCATAGCATTCTAGCCATAGCATTCTAACCATAGCATTCTAACCATAGCATTCTAACCATGGCATTCCAACCAGGTTTTATCATCTGGGACAACACTGCAAAAGCCTTTGCTTCAGTCTGATTTACACACTCTAATTAATTCTTTCAAGCATCGAGTTCCTTGTTTCTGTTTTCTTATCTCTTCAAGGACGAGCAATCCATTTTAACATGACTATTGCCTCACTGCCTTGAGTTTTGGTGCATTGAGAACTGTCAAAGAATGGGATATTAACGTATGAACCATTCTATTGACAAAACAGCGATAAGATAAGACTTTTCTTACCAGCGCCCGAATCTGTGCGTGCCACAACTCTCAGAATATTCAGCGCTTATGACAAGCAGTTTTTTGGGGGTTTTTTTTTTAGTGTTGGACGTGACTCTTAATGTTCAGTTGTTGTTGTTTTTTTATCATAAATAACACCCAGAAATTTGGCTTCTCTCACAGCTGGAATGGTGGATTTGTCCAGACGAATTTCAGGATCAACAAAAAGAAACTGACGAAAATTGTGAAAATGAATACACTGTGTTTTGGTGCTTGAAAAGGTACACCCGTTTTCTTCGGCCCACTGTCGAATCTTATCCACACAAAGTTGGAGTCGACGCTGCATGCTGGCATAAGAGGCTCCAACTGCGTAGAGTGCGAAGTCATCAACAAACACAGATGACTCGGAACCTCGGTTTACTGAACTGACAATCTCGTTAATTTTGATACTGAAGAGAGCAGAAGAGAGAATGCTCCCTTGAGGTACACCCAACTCCTATGCATGGATGTTAGACAGTGTGGTGTTAATACGGACTTAGAACTGCCTATCAGCCAGAAAATATTGAATTAAAAAAGGCAGCTGACCACGGAAACCAAGTTTATGAAGATCCATAAAAATTCCAGATTTCCAAGTGGTATCATACGCTTTTTCAGATAAAAAAAAGATAGCAACCACATGTGATTTACTAATGAAGGCGTTGCGGATGGTGGTTTCAAGACGGACGAAATGGTCAACGGTTGAGTGGTACTTCCGAAACCCGCACTGTTCATTGGCCAAAAGGCCGTCGGTTTCCGGCTTCCACATCAGACGGGAGTTGACCATTTTTAACATTAGCTTGCAGGGGCAGCTGGTCAGAGCTATTGGACGACAGTCTGAAGGGTTGATAAGGTCTTTTCCAGGCTTCGGAATGGTAATGTTGTTGTTGTTGTTGTTGTTGTTGTCGTACCCTGGCTAAAAGACTACAGGGATCATCCAAACAGCCGAAGTACTTGAACACTATGGTACAAATGCATCAGCTGGGGATGAGAACAATACGTGTGTTACCGTTTTTGATTACCCCGCCACATGGGCAGCCACACTCCGACTTCGGGGAGGAATGGTAATGATAAGAACTTTTCGCCAGGAGGGTGGAAAGTACTCTTGAAGTCCAGATATGGTTGTAGACTTTAAGGAGAGTCTGGAGACAGCTCGCTGGGCGATGTTTCAAAAGCTGATAATGAATGTTATAATAATAATAATAATAATGTATAATACTTATATAGCGCATTTCTTGTTGTACAACTCAATGCGCTTACATCCACCATTTGCACTTATTCATACAATATTCATGCACACAGCAAAAAGAAAATACACAATTGCAGACGCACCAGCATGCATAAACTGCCTCACCAAACTAGTTGTGGAGAAATTTAGGAGAGATCTAGTCATCTACAGAAGAGAATAGGCCTTTTTGAAGAGGTAAATTTTGAGCTGAGATTTAAAAGAAGAAAGAGTAGGCTGATTACGAAGGTCTTCAGGGAGGGAGTTCCAAATAGAAGGTGCTCTAAAACTGAAGGCTCTTTCGCCAACAGATTTCAGAGAACGCTTAGGGATTTTCAAAAGTTTTTGTGAAGAAGAGCGAAGGGTACGAGAGCTTTGGTAGGTGCATAGAGAAGAAGAGAGATAGTGAGGAAGAGATTCATTGAAGTGGCGGAAAGCAAGTTATCCAGGCCAGAAGCAGAATCGTTGCAGATTTACACAGCTGAGTTCAGTTCATCAATCAAAAATGGTAGGTTGAACTTTTCACAGTTGTATGAGATCTTTGTCTGAGTTGTTTGGTTTAAAAAAATAAATAAATAAATAAATAAAAGGGGGGGGGGTTGCAGATTTACTTGAGAATGGTGAGTTCTGTTGAATTGTTCAGGCCGGCAGATTGGCTACAGCTTGTTCGTAGTTATCAGAGCATCGGAAAGTTTCAGGTGATGAATTTTTGCTCTCTCTCTGTGTGTGTGTGTGTGTGTGTGTGTGTGTGTGTGTGTGTGTGTGCGTACGTGCGTGAGAGAGAGAGAGAGAGAGAGAGAGAGAGAGAGAGAGAGAGAGAGAGAGAGGTCTTTAATCCTGTTTTATTTTTACATGGACATCATTGCTTTCTTCTCTTTCTGTTTGAAAATGAAAAAAGAACTCCTCTCTCTCTCTCTCTCTCTCTCTTGACCTTTTAATGTGATGTGTTTTTGTTTATCACCATGCGGCATTTATGAAACCATCCTTACTTTTTTCAGTGGGTGGATATCATGTACTGAAAAATGTTCCTCTTCTCTCTCTCTCTCTCTCTCTCTCTCTCTCTCTTTCTTTCTCTCTCTCTCTCTCTCTCTCTCTCTCTCTCTCTCTCTCTCTCTCTCTCTCTCTTCCCCCAGACCTGACTCACGCCCAGCTTGGCGGCCTTGGCGCTTTGGGCGGCTTGGGAGGTGGTCTGGGAGGTGGCGGCATGATGAACCCGCTGATGATGCTGATGATGATGGTGATGAACAGCGGCAGCGACCAGATGAGGCGGGCCTTCATGATGCAGATGATGCCTTTCATGTTAGGCGGCGGCCTCGGCATGGGCATGATGCCCATGATGATGAACCCTCTGATGGGCATGTCTATGATGGCCAGTGAGTGCGCGTTATCATCGTCGTCGTCGTCGTCGTGGTCGTCATTATCATCACTATCCTTCCCCTCCTTCTAGTCTTCATTATGTTCGTCATCGTCGTTGTAATTGACAATGTCATCAAAATCATCATCGTCGACGTCGTTGTTTTCCTCGTCATCGTCACAATCATTGTCATCGTCTCGTTTATCCTCGTCCTCCTCCCTCTGATCATCATCATCAGTCTCGATGTAAAGGTCATGGTTATGGTCATCATTACAATAACCATCGTCCTCTTTATCGTCGTAGTCGTCGTCATCAGCATCGTCGTCGTCGTCGTCCTTCTCCTCCTTGCTGTCGTTATATTCAACGTCATCATTTTCGTGATCATCATCATTGTCGTCGTCATCTTTGTGGTCGCTGTCCTCGTAATCATCATTATTTTCATCATCGTCACCTCCATCACTGTTACCACTATCATCATCTTTGTCATCACCATCACCATCGATGTACAGCCTCAATTCCTTTTTTTTTAACTGAAGCACAAGAAAGTCATCATCATCATTATGGCCACCACCATTATCGTCGGTAGCATCTTCCATGTCTTCGTCAGAATAACTACTACCACCATTGGACCATTGACATCAAGTCATCAGAATGTTGGGGCCATCATTCATTCTAACAGCCCTTAGCTCCCAGCCTCGAACAACGAGGAAGTGGAGTTCTTTGCTATCTTTGTCCTACAAAGACATTGAAAAGTGAGATGGTCTGGAAGCCAAGTTAAAAAGCCCGATGACAGCAATCACCTCGCGGTCATCTAACTCTACATTCTCGTTTAGCTTGGAGTTTTGACAGTCTGGGTGGTTCTGTACCCCCAAAAGAACACCGTTTAATAATTGAGGACCCATAAAGGAAAAAGCACACATCTTGTTTAACATAGGACATACATATACATACACACAAACAGACAGAATGACACACAAACCGACAAATATGTGTTCCTGCTAGTGCGTGTGTGTTCGTGCTAGTGCGCGCGTGTGTGTGTGTGTGTGTGTGTGTGTGTGTGTGTGTGTGTGTGTGTGTGTGTGTGATAGATAAGACTAAATAAGGTGATAAAATGTAACGAAAAGGCAAGCAAAGAATTTTTATAGCATTGATACATACATACATATGCACGCGCGCACGCTCACGTAAACACTCACACACACACACACACACACACACACACACACACACACACACAACATACACACATAAAAATCAAGGATATGAGATTGATTGATTTATTTTTTTATTTGCGTGTTTTTACTTGGTAGAAGAATTTCCGTTTATTGGTGGTGTGAACGCAATTCTAAATGAACAACAGTCAGCAGTGGCGAAAACCGATAAATCCGCTCATACAACACTTTAAACTCTCCTAAAATATTATCATAAGCTTTCTGTGTCATGTTGAAATACAGACTTCTGTCAATATCTGTAACAATGCGCGAGTGTTTGTTGTTGTTTTTGTTGTTTTCATTCAGCTTATGTACGCTTGTCAGTGTATGTGATTCGCATCGCTTATGAATGTGCCTGATTTCATTGTATTTTCTGTTGCAGGTTAACGATTCACGGGAAAACAAACTCTTACGATATGCCACTGACGTTATCTCCCTTAGGGCAGCTACCAAGTCCCGGATGCTAATATGCATTGTCATTGTTCAGTGTTAAATCACGAGGGATTTACGGTAGCACATTTCAGGGAGAAATACAGGTTGAAACTGCAGAAAGAGGTGGTGCCGTGGTGTGTCGGGGGGGGGGGGGGGGAGGGGGGGGTGGGGGGGTAGGAGAAGAGGGGTGGGACGGGGGTGGGATAGGTGAGATAGGGGTGGGGGTGGATGATCCCCAAAAAGATTACATTATGCAGCATGTCCAAACAAACTTTTGCTGTCATTTCATTTTTTTGCTGTCTCAATACTTTTCCGGCACGAGCACAGAAAATAAAGTCACCATTTTCGTTGTTTTTTGTGTGTGATTGTTTCTGTTGATGTTCACTAACCACCCAATGATCCTAGTTACACTCTGAAATATTCTCTTTTGCTACAATGCACAGACGCAAGCACAAAAATCAATATAAAATGTCACATAGCCTACTGGACGGAACCATAACAATAGTTTGTGCAGACCTTGAGGGTGCCATTGCTTCCTCGGAGAACACCAGGCCAGGTGAGCATGAGTTAGTCTTTATTTAGAGAAAATAAGGAGAACAAAAAAGACGGTAGGGAAAAGAAAACTAGGAAGGTGGGGATCCCACCTATTAAAAAAAAAAGAAAAAGAAAAATGAAAAAAAAAAATTAAGCAAAACGAAAAGCATAATGAAAAGAAAAGGAAAAAAAAAAAGGGGGGGGGGGGGGGATGGAGGTTGAAGGACAAAAAAACGAAAAAAGAAAAAAACAACACCTTGGCCTGTCCTGTGTGTAAGGACGAGGCAGGCGGCGACATGGGATCTGTCTGCCTACTCCTACCACAAGGGTGATCTGCAGAGTTCCAGTCTGGCTGTTTCAGCCATCAATGGCACTGAACAGTGTAGAGAACAAACTCCATAGAAAGGGGCGTTTACAACTTCACTATTTTCTCCTCTGTGTGTAGGCGTGTGAGAGAGAGAGAGAGAGAGAGAGAGAGAGAGAGAGAGAGAGAGAGAGAGAGAGGGGAATCACACACACACACACACACACACACACACACACACACACACACACACACTCACTCATTTACACACGCACGCACGCACGCACGCACGCACGCATGCACGCACACACACAGTGAGACACACACTTGAACTTAACCCTTTCACCCCGTTTGGGGTAAAGAACAGAGCGTAGCATTTCTCTCTATGTGTCAAACTATTTTTGGTAAAGAAACATAACACTTCCAAGTGTGTCAAATGAATAAAACACAAAACGTTTTTAATTCAGTTGATGGAGCAATTAGACAACTTTCCCCAACAGCACTTTTTTTTCAACCTCCTGACATTTGTATTTTTCAAAAGTGAGGAACAGTCTTTCTATTGCTATACAAAGTGAGTTAATACTGTCCTCGTAACATCGATTTCGGGCACTCGAACATAAAACGATATTCATCACCAATGACATTTATACTACAGTCTGTGCATGACCTTTCACACACTCAAACACACTGAAAACTTCGTTATTTAGCTTTTCAGTATCAGAGCAGTATCACTATAGAAAAGAGGTTAGTAAATCAGAGGGAAGGGATTAGTACATTGGAGGGGGGGGGGGGAGGGGGGATCTGGTGTGGGACAGTCATCCCCACCGCCTGCAGGATGAGATATGTGTCGAAGATTCGAGAACGTAATCTTTCAGACGTTTGATGCTCGTGGTCATGTATGCCACGAACCAACTACAATGTCCACACCTGTGAGACACGTGCGACACGTCTTTCCCATGACCGCGGTGAGTGAGGATGGAAAGGGAGATGGGGAAGGAGGCGGCTTCTCCAAAGTATATAAAATCCTTCCCCTCTGAGATCGATTGCAGCATAATCTAATAAGCGAAGGAAAGAGAGGTGCAGAATGTTGATGGCTTGCCCTACACTTACATCGAAATTCTCCATACATCAAACGTAAGCCTGACAGACCAAGGGAAGAGTGGGAGAGGAGGAGGGACTTGAGGGGTGAGGGTAAATTGATGTAGACTGGTCATTCTTATTGCTGTTTGCATGAGGGAGAGAGGGGGGAAGGGGGGGAGAAAAAAAAGGGGGGGGGGGGGCGAGTTGAAGAAGATTGTGTGGCTGGCAATTATCAAATCACAGTGTGTGACCACACATGAACGGTCATGTAAAGTCTGTGGCATAAACGCAACTTGAGTAAATAGATACACACAAGAAAATGATGAATAGGAATATAGACTTATGCGGCCAGACAGTCAGTTTGAAGTACCATCCCCGACACTGGATGTTAAATGGACCGATTGACTGAAAATCAACTTTAACGTTATATCATCATTACAATCTGCTACAGTTACTTTTATTGTGACTACCATTAGCATTGCTACTCAGTACTCCAGCTATCATTAAATTAATATACTTTACATAAAATATCGGATCCTGTCTGATAGTGAACTGAGGCATCAGCGGCACAGGATCTTTCTTCCTCAGAGTGTGGCTATGAAACGATCTTAATTTGATATCTTTCCATAGACTTCATTGACATCAAGGCATGGAAGACATGTGAAAGACCCAGGGGAATTGTAGATTTGACAACAGGCAGATGCAGTTTCACAGCAGCACTCTGCAAAGATGCAAAAAGCAGAACGGGCATCTGATGGACCGACCGCAAAACCATTTTGACTCATGAGATTCGTGTACATAGTCTACCTAGTGAAGTCTACCTAGCAAAGTCTGCCTAGATAATTGGATTCTAAAAGAATGTCGTAATTTTAAAAAAAGCCATAAGCTTGCTGTTGAAACTTTCTTTCATCGTTATTATTTTTGTTCATGAGAGCCGGTCAATGTCCATTAGGAGCATGGCGGGCCAGAAGGACTCGTTTTGTAAAGCGCCTGTCTCGTTATACTGTGCTTGCGGATTTCACTCTCCGCTAATAAGTTTGAGCACAGGGAGATTTTTCTGTCAGGGCTGACATTGGTTATTGACTCCATTTCTTGAAAATACCTCGAATGAGATTACAAACCAAGTTTTCGTGTGTGAACGCATACGTAATATTTTTCACATTCGTAAAACCCCATCACCAGCTTTTAGAAGAGAAGACCTGGTTTTTCAAGTATACATTCAGCATGCACTCTCCATATGAAATCGAGAGAACGAGTGAAAAACTCGAGTGACTGATATTCGATGATAAAGGTACGAGTAACGACTGAATGGACCGTCAGCAGCCAGGACTAATTCTTCAGTCGGCTCTACCCAGGTGGCAAACCATTGCGTAAATGACAACGTAGATTGTAAAGCGTTTAGAGTTTAATGTCTAATTGAGGGTAGGCGCTATATAAGTCAATTATTAATGATAACAACAAAAACAACAACAACAGTAATAATAATATAGTGAAGGGTGCACGTGCGGAAAAAAAGAACATGGGAATCATGGATGGAGAAGATAAAGAGCTGGACAGTCATCTATCCTGCTGCATATGATCAATAAGTTCTTCAGTATTCCTGGCCATGCCATACTGGTTGATGTTGAGGGCAAATCCACCACCAGCCTCAGTCCACTGGTCCCTGCAGCTTCTCCTTCAAGTCCAGGGCCATGTTTAACTTTCGTAGGGTGTCAGAGGTGGAACGGGAACTAAGAAAGTGGGCTGGCGTCTGTGATCCAGCGCTGTTCGGAAACATCCATGCGAGAGTTCCTCAACTTGTAAAGATGCAAGAGGAGATGAAAATGTCCTGTTCTTAGTCTGATGATGGTGATCAGTCACCCCTCTCCACTAACAGATGCCATTGCCCTTAGGTCCCTACCACAGAAACTGCCTCCGTGTGTTTTTAAAATAGCTTTTAAGGCGGGTCTGGACTTTCCAGTATGGTATACAATAGAGAGAAACTGCCTCCGTGTGTTTTTAAAATAGCTTTTAAGGCGGGGCTGGACTTTCCAGTATGGTATACAATAGACAGAAACTGCCTCCGTGTGTTTTTAAAATAGCTTTTAAGGCGGGTCTCGACTTTCCAGTATGGTATACAATAGACAGAAACTGCCTCCATGTGTTTTTAAAATAGCTTTCAAGGCGGGTCTGGACTTTCCAGTACGGTATACAATAGACAGAAACTGCCTCCATGTGTTTTTAAAGTAGCTTTTAAGGCGGCCGGATCTCGACTTTCCAGTAAGGTATACAATAGACAGAAACTGCCTCCATGTGTTTTTAAAGTAGCTTTTAAGGCGGCCGGGTCTGGACTTTCCAGTGTGGTATACAGTCAAAAGTTTGTTCCTGCTTGCTGCACAGCTTGGAGAGTTTGCTTCCTCAATCCTCATTCACATCATAATGGGAGGGGATCCAGTGCAACACGAGCTTTGTTTTGGAGCCCACGTGTGTGAAGCTTGTTTCTGATGGTGTCCCAGACGATCAGGTCTGGCTTGCTGAACTCTTCACTCTGGAGGAGGACTCGGTCAGTACAGAAAACTGTGCGAGGTGACAGTCCGCTTCCTTGGTTTAAGGTCTGAGCAGCATGAAGTGATGCACAGGTTTATGGCCTGTGTGGACAAAGACTGTAGAGTCCTTGGAATCCAGTATTAATTCCGGATGATCTCTTTAATAATCCCTAGAATGTTCTCAGACAATCTCGATTTGTATATCCAATCCTTCAGGTGCACTGATCACCAATCAGGAAGTTGGTATGTTCTCTATGTAACAACACAAGTCTACATCCACTGACAAAATCAGTCTTCACTAAAGGCAACCGACTTCTGTACCTAAAAGAGACAGTGAACAATATAAAATTCCAATTTACCCTTTCACGAATACTTACATTTCCTTTTGTATTGATTTTCAGTATAACAACGTCAGCTTTCAGTCAGCACAATCTGTCACACAATGAGCAAGCCTTCGTTTAAAATGTCCCCAATATCAACATTATCACAGCCCCTCTTTTGAGAGACTTCCACACAAAGCAGGGATAACACAGCTTGCACGAAGGTAGTGGATCCAAGTCCTGCAAACAGTAATGAAGAGTTTTCCAATGATAGAACACCTCCTTTCTAACGAACTCAAAACAAGCAATAATTACAGTGCTTGACTCAAAGTACCACTTAACGTCACATAAATAGGAAATGTCTCTTCCCGACCACCCAGACCCATTCTTAAATTACGAATTGGTGTGTGCGTGTGCGAGTGTGTGTGAGTGTGCATGTGTGTGTTAGTGCGTACGCGTGCATGCGTGAGTACGAGTGTGTGTGTGTGTGTGTGTGTGTGTGTGTGTGTGTGTGTGTGTGTGTGTGTGTGTGTGTATGTGTGTGTGTGTGTGTGTGTGTGTGTGTGTGTGTGTGTGTGTGTGTGTGTGTGTGTGTGCCAGTCCGAAAGAAAACAAAAATATTCTAGGACTGCTACTCCATCAAACTTGAAAATATAAAGGTAAAGAAAAAAGGTACCTTTCGGAGAACGCTTCAACGTGTCGTGCTGTAAGCACTTGGTCACGAAGTGAAGTGTTGAGGTTGTAGGGGAAGCTGGCAGGTTTCTTGTGACCACAGTTCAGCCAAAAAGGTAGGGGAGGGGGTGGGGAAAAGGTGAACTGTGTTAATATGGTCAACAAAAGGGGTGGGGCAAAGAGGGGGGGGGGAGGTGGGAGGGAGAGGATCATCTGGGTGGTGGTTTTCAGAGAAAGGGGAGGGGGTGGTGGTAAGGAAAACATGGTATAGAACAAGGGGGGGGGGGGAGCAGGAGGGGGGGGGAAGGGGGGGGGGGTGTTGCAGCTTGAGAGAAACAAGTTTACTCCCTGAGATTGAGTCCATAAGGACTCAGAGTGCCAAGGCGTTGTATTAGCTGGCTTTCCATGAATTTGCGGTTTTGGCCCTCTTTTTGTCCATTGCGCCAAAGCGCTGCCACTCTGATGTGCGACAGGTTATGGTGTTCAGAAGTAAAGTGGTTTGCCACTGGTGTATCTTTTCCTGTCAGAATGTTGTCCCTGTGTTCTTTGAAGCGATCATTGAGTGATCTGTATGTTTCTCCTACATACATCATGGCACATGTCGGGACATAGACAACATTTTGAGTTTGGCATGTGAAATGGGATTTCACCTGAAACTTATGATCTGATGGGCCTTGGATAGTTGTTGCAGGGTTAATAAAAGTGCCTGGAATAACTAAGCCCAAGTATACATGCGGGTAAGACTTAGAATCACCTACCATAAAGCATTCCGACAATCAAAGTATTCATAAATGAGCTTAACAGTTTTCACCCAGTATAGACATACTGTTCTTGTCAGAATGTATCATCCAGTTATCATCTTAACAGAAGGTATTCTTGTCAGAATTTATCATTCAGTTATCATCTTAACAGATAGTTTTCACCTAGTATAGGCATACTTCTTCCTTCATACAACCGACATCATTTTGCTGATGGTTTTGTCGTAGTTTAGGGAGATTGCTGAAGATTGCGCTGTTGTGAGGATTTGGAGGGAAAAAAGTGTGAGGGGGGGGGGGGGGGTGATGGTGAATAACTAGTAGGGGGAGGGGGGGGGACAGGAGAAGAAAAGTGACTGGGAAGGATGGCAGGCAGGAGAGGGGGGGGGGGGGGGGGGAGGATTGTAGGGAATAGTGGTCAGGAGGAGGGTAAGGGGGAGGGCTGGGGTGATGGGGAAGGGGGGGGGGGGTTGTTTCAGGTTCTAGAGATGGGAGGCCAGCCTGGACTTGAAGCAGTCCAGTGACTCAGCTGTCACAATCTCCTGAGGCAACTTGTTCCATTCTGGTATGGTCCTCGGAAAGAACGTCATCTGCCTGTACCGTGTCTTGCAGATGGGAATGTCGTAGCTCAGGTCGTTGTTTGTCCTAGAGCTCAGCCTGCTGTCAGATGGTTTGGGCAGGTACGTGGAGTTGATGGAGATGAGACCGCAATGAAACTTGTAAAACATCTCCAAGCGCACTTTCTTACAACACTTGCAGGGAAGGCCAGTTAAGAGAGTCAAGGATGGAGTCTACGCATGATGTTTGGCGGTGGATATTGGAGACCCATCTTGCTGCTCTTCGTTGGATCTTCTCGAGGGCCTCAATCTCATTTGCAGTGTTACTGTTTTTTCTTGTCAGAATTTATCATTCAGTTGTCATCTTAACAGATAGTATTCTTGTCAGAATTTATCATTCAGTTATCTGATAGCATGACCAGCTACTAAACCATACAAACAAACATACTTATCTTTAAAAACTCATAAAACACGTGGCTGAGAGAGAGAGAGAGAGAGAGAGAGAGAGAGGAGAGAGAGAGAGAGAGAGAGAGAGGAATATCACAGAAAGCTTACATGTGCACCAAACTAATGAATTAAAAAAATCTTTTGGACAGTGACCCAAAATGTCACGAGTTTGTTTTTAGATAATACTGCACCCAAATCACTGTGCACAAGCGCAACATTACAAATGTGTGAATAAACAAAAGGGGCTCGTGAAAGGCGCAAGGCTTAGGCTGTGTAGCCAGTCCTCCCTTACAAGTAGTAGTATTAGGCTGAGGCCATAGTAAACCCGGCTGCCCTGAGTTTTGACGGCCGTCTCTTTGGCCGGTAGAACGGGTCCGTCAAAGTGGCCATAGTAAACACGGCTTTCCGGAGTTTTGACGGCCGTCTCTTGCTGAGGTCAAGGGAAATGTGAATCGTCACTATCAAAATGGCGCGGACGAAACGGGCCAGATCGTTGTTGTTGCTGTGGTGGTGGTGGAGGAAGAAAAGAGGGAGCCTACGACGTTTCGCTGTTCATCCTATCAACAGATCGAGACACATGTATGGTCTGTTGAGACACATGTATGGAGAATATTACCATCTAATGCCCAACTGCGCAATCACTCAGAGAAGTTTCATCAGTACCTCAGAATGACACCTCATTCTTTTGATCATCTTCTTGAACTCTGTGCACCTGATCTTCGAGAAAAGTCAACTAACTTCTGCCGAGCAGTTCCACCGGAAGAACAACTTCTTGTTACACTGAGGTAACTATTTGAATTTTTTTTCTGTATGTATATACGTTTGAGTGTGCCTGTCTGTCTCTGTTTGGCTGTCTGGCTGTGTGTGTGTGTGTGTGTGTGTGTGTGTGTGTGTGTGTGTGTGTGTGTGTGTGTGTGTGTGTGTGTGTGTGTGTGCGGTGCAAATGCGTGTGAATGAGTATTTGCGTGTGTGTGTGCCCGTTATCCAAAGTACATGATTTTGTATTTTAACAGTAAATTGTGAAATACATACACACATAAGTGCAAATAATGCTTACTTTCACACATCGTCTTTGTCATGTATGATATCAAGAGCACAAAGTTAAAGCAATAATTTTCTTTATTTTAGTATTTTAGTCCGCTTACAAACAATCGAGCACAGTCTTTGACATTTGTAAGCAAACAAAGAAGAAAGAACCATAAAACAGAAGAAGCAAGAAAGAAAAAGAAGATAGAAAGAGGAAGTACAAAAAGAAGAAGAGAAGAAGTAGAAAAAGTATTGATAATAAAGAAAAAGCAGCAAAGAACACTCAAAATACAGGCTTTGTTTTTCTGTCCCAACCTCTACGCAACCTCAGAGGCAGTGCACCCACGCGCTCATTCCGACACCCCGTCCACAGCCACAGCCTGGTCGGCCCCGCCGCAACCCCGGCCCGGCAATCCACAGGGAGCAGTCAATGTCAAGTCGTCAAGAGGCAACCCACCGGAGGAGACACTGCACTGCTGCCGAGTCACTTCGGTGGTGTTCAGTGGTGCCTGTTCTGATCTAACATACGCAGGACACCACCTACTAAGCCCCCTACTGACAACAATAATTGCTTAGTCGCGGAGCCGGCGTGAGTGAGCTCTCCCTCCGGAGGGCGCCACCACGTCCGTCCAACAACAGCCCCCATGGACTCGCCGATACCGGCGACCCCGACGGAACCAAACCAAGGCCACAGACGTGGAGAGTACATCGAAACTGAGGTCACCATGAGAGCAGGGCATGAAGGGCCACAGAATTTGAGACTTTTTTTTTTTTAAATGCTGATTGATGAGAATGAGGATGATTAAGATGATACTACGGATTTCCATTTCGGTCTGAGACTACTTGACAGGGCTGTACTCTACGCTTCCTTTCATAATTATCCCGGCGTCAACCAGGCCCGAGAGATACAGGCACCTGCAGTGTTGGTCAGGAAATTTGAGCAACACTCTCAGAAACGCATCCATTAAGTGGATGAAACTCGACTGTGTGGTCCCAGTCTTCCCAACTGAGTCCGCAGCAACTCAACTCTGGGTAGGAGCCGGTCGGGGCAGAAAACCCACATGGCTTCTGATGGGATTCGAACCCACGACCTCCCAGCCGGGAGTCCGCGACGCTAACCACGTCACCACGGCGGCTGGTACAGGCATTAATTTTGTTTACATACATAAATGATTGAGTAAGGCTGCTGTTGAGACTGCTGAAACTGAAACTGAGCTGCACCTGAAATAGATGTACTGGTTTGTGGGGAAGGGATGAGTGTCTGTTGTGCATATGTCTCTGTTGCTTGTGTTTCCGCTGATTTCACGAAAGAAATTACAGTATAATCCGGTTATAAAAAAACTCGGTTACAAGAAAACTCGGTTATTGGAAAGCAAAAAAAAATTTTTCCCCGCCCAGCGTGTTCTATTTTCTTACTTAGGAAAACTCGGATACAGAAAACTCGCTTACAAGAAAACTCGGCTATTAGAAACACGTTTTGCTCTCCCCAAGGGAGGGTTTTGCTCGGATACAAGAAAGTTCTGGCGACTGGGGAGGGGAAAAAAGGATTGGGGGGGGGGGGGGGGGGGAAGAGAGGGGAGGGGCGGGGGCGGCGCTATGCAGGATGTGAAAAAACCCACATCTGATAAATGACAGAGGTCACAAACACAATTGTAGTTCATGATTAACGCTGACATATGCAAACAAGCGTTCCAATAGAATTGTCCATTGTCTGACTGTCTAGAGCATAGCTGAGCATACAGTACTGTTTTTGTAACTTGTCCCTTGGTGACGCAAAATAATTATTAAAACACGCGCCGAAAAAAACTGCGTCATAACAAAAAGCAAAGTACGCTACAGGCACATGATTAAGAAACTAGCAAACTTACACAATTTCCTGCCTCCATTCTTGAGTACACAAGACCAATCAAATAGTTTAGAATTTATTTTTACAGAGTGCCTGTGGATTTCTATGACGGAGAGAAGATGGCGGAGAAGAAAAAAGCCCCGAGGCAAGCACTTTCCTTAATGGCCCTGTATTATCTTCTTGATCTTTCTTACCCAACACTTCAGGCCCTCTTTTGTGTCGATTCAAAATCGGTTTTATTTGCCCTCAGCAAATCAACAACAATAAGAAAAGATTTAATTACAGACATTCATGAATTAATACATTTTTTGGTTTTTAAGGGGTACGAGTATCTCTTTCTGCTGGGTTCCTTCTCACTGTGGTATTCAGTTTAATGAGAGGGTCGACAGAGCAGCAAAGCGGGGAGCAAGAATACAAGCAGGTCAGAATGTGTCAGTATTCCATTGTCTGTCCATGAGGGATACAGTCTATTAGAAAATGCGTGCTGGAAACATTTTAGAAAAAAACTAAAAAGTTCTGGAAGTTTTCTAGATACTCACTCACGCCAGCTAATAAACATTGACGCACTTAATTCATCTCATCAATGTAGCTTGCCTTATTCACGGATTATAATTTCTTTGATTTATAAGATCAAATTGATGCTTTTAAGACAAAGTTTTGTAAGAACATAACATGCCTTTGTGGCAGAAAAATTACAAATAATCACATCCTTTTTCAATGTGAGCACTTAAAAACCTTACCTACCATCCCTACCTAATGTTCTCTGAATCAAGTTGTATCCGATTTATCACTGATGTGTAAAATTGCAGTTTCATTACATCAAAGTCCTATTTATTCTGTTCTGTAAACTGGAGCCGATGTTGAGTGTTTTGATCAGTAGTTCTTTGTTAGCTCATAGTTGTCTATTTTATTTTTGCAGCCTTTGAATATATTACTTAATACCTCTACCCCTCCCCCCTTTCCCTCTAACATTGTCTAATATCACTTAACGTGGATAGACGTTAAATTGAAGAACACACAAATGCATGCACGTCCCCACCACCTCACACCCCATCCACCTCGTTCCCTTCGTGTCCACGTGCTGACTGGATCGTCCACATGCATAACACACACACACACACACACACACACACACAAACGCACACACAAACACGCACGCACAGACACACACATACACACACGCGCGCATACATACACACATACACGCACACACACTCGCACATACACACGCGCATACACACACATACACACACACGCGCGCGCGAACATACACACGCACATAGATACACATCCGCGTGCACCACACACACACACACACACTCACACACACACACACACACACACGCGCGCGCGCGCGCGCGCGCGCGCACACGCACGCACGCACGCACGCACATATCTACACACATACACACGCGCACACATGCGCCCACACACGCACGCACGCACGCACGCTCTCTAACACACACACACACACACACACACACACACACACACACACACACACACACACGTGCGCACTAGCATGCACAGAGAGAGAGAGAGAGAGAGAGATCATTCACAACATGGCATATGTGTATTTGTAGTTAAATCGACGTGATCAAATGAAAAGAAAAGAAAGCTTCTTCAGTTTCAGTGACATATATCACCATGCCATCCTGCTGCAAAAGAAGTGCATGCACAAAGAAACAGCAATTCAGTGTGAACGAAATGTCCAAGATTGAGCAGCGTTCAGTAAACTCGTGATGGGTTAAAAGAAAAAGACGTCATGTAAAGGCGGACACAAAATCTGTGTCTGTCTGTCTGTCGGTGTGTCTGTCGGTGTGTCTGTCTGTGTGTCTGTCTATCTGTCTCTGTCTGTTGTCTGTCTGTCTGTCTGTCTCTCTCTCTCTCTCTGATGAAAGGAATTGTTTTAACACCTCTTTCCTTTCCATCTCTGACCCCCACCACCCCCCCCCCCACCCCCTGTCTGTCTGTCTCTCCGTGGGCCTGTATGGACAGTACACGATGCATGGGCACTGAAAACTTGAACCTCTGATACATACACGGATATCAGATTTAAACGGGCCTTCTCATGTTCTTTACTTGAAGGGACATTATGCAAACATTTCTTATCAACGAAAATAGACTCATGGTGGTTATGTATTAATACAGACGATTTTACTACAGAAATCGACCAGAGGGTGCATGTATATGCAGCCGAACACATAAAAGCGAACAAGCTCACTGGTACAGAAGAAAAGGCGCTTTACTGAGGTCAATTATTAAACTTCAGTTATCAGAAAAATATTCCAAAGAACTTTCTTATAACCGAGGCCTCGGGTTATAAGGAAATATTTCAAAGAATTTTCTTATAACCGAGGCCTCGGTTATAAGAAAGATATTCCAAGGAATTTCTTATAACCGAGGATTCGGATACGGGAAAACTCGGCTATAAGAACACAAAAACAAATTTCCCCTGCACTTTCTTATAACCGGATTCTACTGTACCACTTTCTGAATTTCTCCACGCAATTCCAAAGCCTGCCTCACATTCAATGTTTTCATTACAGGCAGTAAACTTTTAAAAAAGCATTCGTTTTTCATCCATCGGTACCTCATTCTGCACTTCTCTAAAGGCGTTGATGACTCTTTATCAATACCTGACAGGTCTTTCTTCTTCCCTGAGCAGCGAGTGGACTTTTTTTACCCAGTGGAGTAACGTCAAGCCAAAGACTGTTGTCGTCTGAGGGAAGGTACCTTGAACTTTGTGTGTCCTGACTTATTGTTTCCTGAGTCTGGTCATCTGATAACTCATTTTTCATCTTGGTCATCTTGGTCATGGTTCGGAAGGTTGCGCTTGTAATTCCAGTTGAGCATGATGGTATCAGAATGTTAGAAAGTCATACAGATACCACTTCCGTCGTTTCTTAGCAGCTTGCCAGAGACTGCAGTTGACATCTCTGTGCTTCTTCCTGAAGTGATCCCGCAGTGAAGCCCATTTGTTCTTGCAGTCCGCCGCAGTCACTGAAATCATGTTAAAATGAACAGTAATGAATTTGTAGCTGCAGTAAAAGTCATTAAATTATCCTACAAAAACAACAAGTATCTAATTATAATTATACTCTCTGTTTAATGTGTTATGTCACCTAACCTGCCCTGTTCCTTTGTTTTCAGATTTCTGGCAACAGGCGAATCTTTCAGATCTCTTGCATTTCACTTCCATCTTGGCAAGGAAACAGTCCGGAGCATTATCAAGAAAACTGTCGCGAGTTCTCTTCGAAAGACTGCAGCCATTGCACATGCGTGTTCCTCATGCAAGCACGTGGATCAAGACAGCTGAAGGATTTTTTCAAAGATGGAATTTTCCGTTGTGTGTCGGGGCAATTGACGGCAAACATGTTCAGATCAATGCTCCCGCCCACTCTGGTACATTGCATTACAATTTCAAGAGTCATTTTTCCATCGTCCTGATGGCAGTTGTAGATGCTGGTGGAAAATTTCTGGTAATAGATGTAGGTGGTTTTGGAAGCTGCAGCGATGGAGGCATTTTTCTGGAAACTAACTTTTTCAAGTTACTGAAAGCAGACAAACTTCATCTTCCTGAACCATCAAAAATCCCCAACACAAACATTGAACTACCGTATATGTTTGTTGGCGATAACGCGTTTGCTCTCATGACAAATTTGATGAGGCCATTTCCCAGGCGTTCCTTGGATAATGAGAAACGCATATTCAATCATAGACTTTCCAGAGCCCGAAGACAGGTGGAGTGTTCATTCGGTGTTATGTCCAGTACATGGCGCATTATGAGAAAACCCATCGAAACTGCGACAGTGTTTGCCATTGATATCGTGAAAGCTGTGTGTGTGTTGCATAACAACATGCAGGACAAGGAATCAGATTACAACCAAGTTGTGCAGACTGACACAGATGTTCAGCTTTGGAGAGGCCTTCCACAAGTCAGTGGTCGGGCTCACAATGAGGCAGTGGCAGTACGGAATGCTTTAATGTCGTACTTGTTATCGCCTGCGGGCAGTCTGCCTTGGCAGGCTGACTTGTTACCACATGTGTAAAAGCACAGGCCGCATTATGAGAAAACCCATCAAAACTTTCACCGTTTTTTTTGCCAGTGATCTAGTCAAAGCTGTGTGTGTGTGTTTAGGAATCAGACTACAAAAACCAAGTTGTGCAGACTGACACTGGCACAGATGTACAGCTTTCGAGAGGCCTTCCACAAGTCAGTGGTCGGGCTTACAATGAGGCAGTGACAGTACGGAAAGCTTTGATGTTGTAGCCTACTTTTTATCGCATGCAGGCAGTCTGCATGTGTGCATGCGCGCGCGCGCGTGTGTATGTATGCATGTGTGTGTGTGTGCGTGTGTGTGCGTGCGTGCTGATGCTGGAGGTGGCATAGATGCCATATACATGGATTTCATGAAGGCTTTTGACAGCGTACCGCATCGCCGATTGATAGCTAAACTTGAAGCCCATGGAATTAAGGGTAAAGTCCTTCAGTGGATCCAAGATTTCCTGACCAACAGAGTGCAGTGTGTCAATATCAACGGAACAAGGTCAGGCCAAGCAGATGTGACCAGCGGCATCCCACAGGGCAGTGTGTTAGGACCTGTTCTTTTTCTATTGTACATCAACGATTTGCCCCGACACGTCCAGAGTCATGTTGAGCTTTTTGCTGATGATACAAAAATCTTTGCCCGAAACGACAATAATGACGCACAGCAAACTCTCCAAGAAGATCTTAACCGACTCCAGAGGTGGTCAACTGATTGGCAACTAAAGTTCCACCCTCAAAAATGCAGTGTGATTAGGCTTGGTAACCCCAGAACAGAGGCAACATACTGTATGAACAGCAAAAACTCTGAGGGTGAGGACTGTACTATTAGACTGGAAGAGAATGAAGTAGAGCGGGACTTGGGAGTGTTGGTAGACAGGGACCTTAGTTTCAAGAACCAGGTGGCACAAGCAACAGCAAAGGCCAATAGAATCCTTGGGGTCATCAGAAGGTCCTTTGATCACCTTACACCAGAAACCTTTGTCCAACTCTACAAGTCCCTTGTGAGGCCAATTCTGCAGTACGGTCACGCAGTATGGCAGCCAAGATTCAAAACCCTGTGTGCGGATCTGGAGGATGTCCAAAGGCGAGCAACAAAACTCATTGGCCCCCTGAAAGAAAAATCATATCCAGAGCGCCTGGCAGTACTTAAGCTGCCAAGCCTGGAACACCGCAGAAATAGAGGCGACATGATTGACACTTTCAAGTTCGTGCATGGTTTATATGATACAGACAGACCTCAGTTCCAGCTCCACCTAGGTAGAGACACAAGAGGGAACTCTCTAAAACTTGAGAAAGGACATTGAAGACTAAACGTGCGTTCCAACTTCTTTGCGCAGCAAGTGGTGTCCACATGGAACAGTCTTCCAGATAGTGTTGTGACGGCCCCGAGCATTAGTGCTTTTAAAAGAAGACTGGATGCCCACTGGGAAAGTCTGCCGAACAAATTTGACCCCAGCTGTTACAACTAGACTGCTTTTGCCATGCCACGCACGCAAGTCTAGTTTGAACAGGAGTGGTGAACAGGCCTTATTAAAAAAAAAGGCCTCAAACACCCAATACATCAAGTATCAAGTAAGTAAGTAAGTGTGTGTCGTGCGTGCGTGCGAATAATATATGTGTGTGAGCAAGAGAGAGAGAGAGAGGTGTTTAAAAAAAAATAACAGCAATTCAGTATGCACACTTACCATTTCCCCAACCTCTTTCGCAATGTTCTCCCATGCAGCTGCCACAACATCTCTGTCGGCATGTCTCTTGTCACTTTTGGTGTAAATAAACGTTCTGAGCCTCACAGCACTGATCAACTTCTCTTCGTCCATGTTTGCAAGGGAGATAGGCCCTAAGTCATTGAGAAATCAGGAACGGAGTTCTCCCCCTTTCCCTTTTCCTTTCCGTGAACCGGCAAACGGCAGTTTTGCACGAAAGTCGAAACGACGGATTGTAAATGCCGGGCCGGGCCTGCTTCACTATGGCCACCCACATCCGTCATCGGTGACGCTACAGAGCAATTACGCGGGCACGATCTTTTACCCGGGCCAGCAAAAAAAGACGGCGGTAAAAATCCGGGTTTACTATGGCCTCAGCCTTACCCTTTTAAGTTTTAAGAAGTATGGACGAATGTATTCCAAAGACTAAGTGTAGCCAAAATAAAATGCTTAAACCACTTTGGATGAATGATAAAGTACTTAAAATGATTAAGAAAAAATATAATCTTTTTCAAGGTAAGAAAGATGGGAAAGAATCAGTAAATATGCAAGAATGCGAAATAAGAGCAAAAATGAAATCAAATCAACAAGAAAAGCTTATGAACGTAAAATAGCAGAACAATGTAAAAAAAAATCCCAAATGTTTTTGGAAATACGTGCAAGAACGTACAAAAGTAAACACAGGGGTAAATTACTCTAATGATGGTAAAGGAGGGTTGGCTGAGTCAGATATGGAGAAAGGTGAAGTTTTAAATGAGTTCTTCGCAAGTGTCTTTGCTAATGAAGATACAAATAACATACCTGATCTTATGAATGTAGTAAATCTAATGGAATTTCAGTTACATATATAATAATTACTTCAGCTGCAGTAGAGAAGAAGTTGTTTGAATTGAATCAGTCTAAAGCGCAGGGACCTGATTTAATACCACCTAAAGTTCTAAAAGAATTAAGTAAGGAGTTAGCTGTACCGCTCAGTAGATTTTATAATAAATCATTAGAGACAGGAAAAATTACCCCTCGACTGGAAATCGGCAGAAGTTACTGCTATTTTTAAAAAAGGGTCAAAATCTGAGCCAGGCAACTATCGTCCGGTAAGCTTAACCTGCATTGCATGCAAAGTGCTAGAATCCATTATAAGAGATGTCATAGTATCTCACTTCACTGATAAATAACTTGTTTGCAGTATGGCAGCATGGCTTTCGTAAAAAAAGGTCTTGCATATCACAACTACTTGAAGTTATGGAAGATTTAGTTAACATGGCTAGAGAAATAAGTACTCTGTTGATATAATTTACCTAGATTTCCGTAAAGCTTTTGATACGGTTTCCGCATGAGAGATTATTGGAAAAAAATGGAAGCATACGGTAATAGTAGGTAAGTTGCTAAACTGGATTAGAGATTTTTTGTCAAATAGAAAACAAAGAGTAAGAGTGGGTAACTGTATGTCGACAGAGAACGATGTTATGAGTAGTATTCCCCAAGGGAGCATTTTAGGACCTGTACTGTTTACTATTTTTATAAATGACCTTCCAGATGAGGTAAATAGTTTTTGTAAAAATTTTGCTGATGATACAAAAATATATGACAAATCAGATAACTATAATAGTCTGCAAGAAAATTTAAATTGCCTCCAAAACTGGTCAGACAAGTGGAATCTATATTTTAATGTTGAAAAATGTAAAGTTTTGCATGTTGGCAAAAAACAATCCAGAACATGAATACAACATGAAAATAGATGGTGGAAATAGGCTGGTACAGAAATGTGAGGAAGAAAAGGATCTGGGTGTAATCTTTGATAAAGATTTACTTTTTGATTACTCACATTCAAAAGTGTATAAATAAAGCAAACCAAATGATTGGATTAATAAAAAGAACTTTTATTTACCTAAATAAAGAAACGTTTTTAAAGTTATATAAAGCTATGGTTAGACCGCATCTTGAATATGGCAATATAATCTGGTACCCACACTTGAAAAGACAGTCAATAGCAATCGAAAGAGTACAGAGAAGAGCTACTAAAATCTTGCAAGAATGTACAAACATGTCTTATACAGATAGATTAAATTACTTAAATTTGCACTCTTTAAAAGGTAGACGTATTAGAGGGGATTTGATTGAAGTGTTCAAAATATTTCACCAGCAAACGGACATACAGTGGGACTATTTTTTTGAGGCTGTTAAACAGATAGAACAAGAAATTCGGAAGGCAAATATTTGTTAAGCAGTTTCATACTAATATGGGGAGATTCAAGTTCAGTAACAGAGTTATTGCTAACTGGAACAGTTTGCCAACTGCAATTAAATTTGCTAAAAATACTAATGTTTTTAAGAATTTGCTGGATGAAGACTTGAAATTCAAAGTACAGTTTAGAAGCTTTGATGAATAAGAAGGAAAATTATATTGCATGCATTTTCAACCCTGTCATAAAAGTAAAATAACACGAGGGGTCATTGAAAGGCTTAACGGCCTATGTATTGATTACGTCCCTACACTACTACTACTACTATCCTTCTTCTTCTTCTTCCTAAAATACTGTTTCACTCAAAAACGAGTAGGTCACCAGCGCACATCTGTGTCTTACTTCTACTCCTACCACCACTGCATGATAACGCAACATCACACATATTTAAACGTGATGTCACACAGACCCGCATACCACAAACCACATCATACTTATTACACGAAAATTAAAGTGATGCAACTGCAAGGCAAGATCCTGATCCAGAAGACGGGAAACCCAGCGAGAGGTTAACCCATGGCAACGTCGTCAGATACTAAATTTGGCTAGACTAAAATCGGCGGCACTGTCGGAAGTCGCTCACTTGAGACCACTGAGGCCGGTCGAGCAACAATTACTTTTTGTGACATGCAGAACGGTTTGACCAGCCTGAACTTTTTGAAAGCTTGTTGAGCTAGGCAACAGCGGCGCTACATAGGCGTTACAGGTGTCGGGGGGAACGATTACAAAACTCAACTGTTTGATTTAAATTCTGTGCCAGCAAATCCCGGCATCGGACTGCGAATGTACAAGTGGCAGATGTGTACTTCTCCACAGCTTACATGTAAATAATCCGGTGTCCATGGGCGAGGGAGAATCGTTATAAACAAAAAAATCAAATTTTGCCTTTTTTCTTTTCTTTTTTTTATAGGCCTAGTTAAGATCATTCAGTGAAAATAAAAAGGTGGGGCGGAGGCAGAGAAAGAAGGAGAACAGTTTCGGAAGTGTATTTCAATTCATTGCGATTGATTTATTTTTCATTGGACTAGGCCTACTTGTGCAAATCATGGGAAACGCCTGGCAAACACAAGGGAATCCCCAGCATACCCATGATCCACTTCTTGCTCTTGAGGAAACTGAAAGGGAGATCACTCGCAATCCCCTTCATGTCAAAGTTGTATTCGAGCGTTTGTCGTCTGCTGCAAATGTGGCCACTTGTGCCGACAACGGTGGAAATGAAGGTCAGTAACGTCTTTAAAGGCATATACTTTTCAGTAGTTAGATTAGCTCCGATGCAGCTTCTCGTCCTTTGTCATATTCATTCATAAGCTGGGGAAAGGAATTCGTATTTTCCCCCGTCTCTGCTGTTTTTGTAGAACATGGACTTCTCTTGTCCACAAGTTCTTGTGCCATTTAGTGGCTTTGCTAACTCACAGTATATATTCTGCATTGCACCGCTTCTGCAAGACAGAAAGGTGACTGTCGTTATTGAAGGGAGATGGACTCAGGAGACCCACAGATGAAGACCCTAAATTGAAAGATCTTTTCTTTAGCGTGGATTGAATATAATGTTATTTATAAGATGCAACCAGACCGAAATTAAATTGAAAAATAATGAGGGGACGCAAATAGGCCGTAAGGCCTAAGGCTAAAAAAAAAGCCGTTCCCTATTTCTTTAACTACTACTATTACAGGACTTGTTCCTAGGACGCAGTCGCCTCCTACTTCACAGTAAATTAGTAATAGTGACCTAATACTGTCCTCAGCTGTGCGCCAGTTTGATGATGGCACCACCAGTCAGAGACATCAGTGCAGTCGACAACCAACACCAGCTACAGCTGGACCTGGACAAACTCGCTTATAGGGAAGAGAGATGAAAAATGGCTTCTCATCTCCAGCAGCTTTCAGTACTGTATATGAACAGACAGTGACAGAATTTAGACCACCCAGGTTATATAATTATGGTGAGGTCCCCTGCTGCAGAGTGAGGAAGAGGTAAAGTGCCCAAGGTTTATAATTCAAAGGACCTGAGATGGGATGCACAGATCTACGACATGAGTAACCAAGCAAACAAGATCTGAAGTTTGTCAGGCGCAACCTAAAACTCCCATGTGTAAAAGAGACGGTCTACAAGGCTCTTGTGAGAACTGTGCTAGAGTATACCCATCCAGAATGATATTCTTTTTCTAACACCAGTATTATCACCATTGAGAAGATCCAGAGATTGAGCGGTCAGCTGTGCCTGACATGTCTTCAGACAGTCTTCCAGTGTGGACAGTATGCTGGCAGAGCTGAAGTGGCCAACTGTTCAGTTAAAACGAAAGATGGTCTGACTGACCCCATGGAACAAACATTGCCACAACCTCATCACACTAAACACCAGGCACTCCCCTCCCCCCTTCATCTGTAGGAAAACCAGCAACAATCCCTTCCTGATGCCTTCGATATCTCACAGGGCCCTGTTTGGCACGAAAACCTTCCTTCCTTGCGCAGTGCCAGAGTGGAGTGGCCTCCGATCGGAGGCTGCCTGAGCTCCTTCCCTGGAGCAGTTCTCTTCCTCTTCAACTAAGAAGAAAAGAAAAAGAAACACCCGAAGGTGCTGGGGAGGACCCAGAGAAGCACTGTCTTCACCTGCCCTTAGAGCAGTCCTGTACCACCCCTGGAGGCCTGCGCTGTGTTGACGATGGGTACAGGCACGCGCAGGACACTCCATTAAGATATCAAGGGACATAACTGCTCCTGAACAGAGGTAAATTAGACTACAGGATGCAGCTCATAACAGCCTCAAAGTAGCATCCCCCATGGGTGTACCAGCCCGTATTTCATGACTGCAGAGCCCACCGGCGAAAAACACCACCCCCCAGCTGCCGAGCACACCCCACAGACCCAACCACCCCTGCCCACGGACAGATGAAGACAGTGCCACTCCAGACACAGCCAAGCTTTCGCCATACGGTCTTATGTGCCCTCAAGAGAGAATCCAAAGTTGTAGTCTTTCCCACTGTCAACAGGACTTTCCCTGTGGTCAGTGGGTCTTTCCTCACCGCCACTGGACCTTTCTCCAGGGTCAGCCTAGTTAAGGCAAAGAAGAAAGTTGTAGATGAAGACAGTGCCACTCCAGACACAACTAACAACTAACATTTCAGCATGCCCGCCTTCCCACTGATAAGAAGGGTCACTAAAAGCTGTGGGTGCAGACCTTCCCACTGATAAGGAGGGTCCCTAAAACCTAGGGTGGAGCCTTCCCACTGATAATTAGGGGCTCTCTCTGCTGCACATCATTAACACATCGATGAAACTTTGCTTATCATTTTTTACACATTGATGAATCTGTTGCACATCATTAACACGTTGATGAATCTGCTGCACATCATTGACACATTGATGACACTTTGCACATCATTAACGCATCATTGAAACTGTTGCACATCATTAACGCATTGATGAATCTGCTGCACATCATTAACACATTGATGACACTTTGCACATCATTAACGCATCATTGAAACTGTTGCACATCAGTAACGCATTGATGAATCTGTTTCACACCATTAACACATCGCTTAATCTGTTGCACATCATTAACACATTGATGAATCTGCTGCACATCATTAACACATCAATGAATCTGCTGCACATCATTACACATTCATAAGTATGCTGCACATCAACACATTGATGAATCTGCTATACATCATCAACACACAGAGGAATCTGCTGCACATCATTAACACATCGATGAATATGCTGCACATCATTAAACATCGATGAAACTTTACACATTATTAACACATTGATGAATCTGCTACACATCATAAACACATCGATGAATCTGCTGCACATCATTAAACATCGATAAAACTTTACACATCATTAACACATTGATGAACCTGCTGTACATAATTAAACATCGATGAAACTTTGCACATCATTAACACATGGAGGAATATGTTGCACATCATTAACACATGGAGGAATCTGCTGCCCATCATTAACACATTGCATTGATGAGTATGTTGCGACTAAAAACAAATCTGCCGCATGTCAAACTGCGACTCTTCACCATGGTAGTAATTCAGGTCATTGATCTTTACAATTCATTGACATTATTTATCATTCATTTGGTGCTAGCAGCTGCAATTTATCAATGAGTCTGGAATGGGTTATTCAAATCTGCCATGTCTTATGTATTCATAATGGATATATTGTGTAAGAATGCTCACCAGTCACAAAAGTAAGTGTTATTTGTTTTGTAAGTCGTGTGTATGATGTGAATGGCAGGGAAGAATAGTAGTTGATGTACCATGCAATGATACATAGTCAGTGGTAGAATGTTTTGGGTGTTTGTAAGGCATGGTGAATCTGTCAGAAGAAAGGAATTCAAAGATAGGAAACGTCACAAGAAGTTCCATGTATCCAAAAATTACACATGTAAACTTTTGCTGCAAATTGATGGTATGTTACACACAAGTATTAATAAACTGAATTATGATTTTCAAACAAACAAACAAACCAATTACCAAAATCACCTCTCAGATATGAACCACAAACTTGCAGCCAAATTGTTCATCTGTATCTGTCTGTTTTTCTATCTAACCATATGGCCTGATGCATGGAAAGGTGTCCATATTTGTGACACTGACACTGATGATTTAATGTTGAAGTCGGTAAGTTCAGTGTTGTGTTGAAAGGTTCACTGATTTCAGGCTAAAACAGAGGTTAGTGTAATGATTTTCAATCATTTCTGTGATTATTTACTTCACAATTTAAAAGGGAAATCTAAGAAGTGTTCATAACATCGGACAGTGTCGCAAAACAAGTTAAGAATTTCCTAGCTTAAAACCATTTATGGTTTATTTATTTGAGTGAGTCATAAAGAGTATTATTCCTTTTACATTGCAGTGGATGTTTTCTCTCAGAAAAAGAAAAAAAACAAAAAAACTTCATGATATACATATTAATCAAAATCCAAGGAAAAAGACTCCATTCTCGGGACCATTGAAGTGAGGGGGGAAAAAAAAAGAGAGAAAAGACCAGCCGCCGTGGCGAAGTGGTTAACGTCGCGGACTCCCGGCTGGGAGGTCGTGGGTTCGAATCCCATCAGAAGTCATGTGGGTTTTTTCTGCCCCGACCGGCTCCTACCCAGAGTTGAGTTTGCTGCGGACTCAGTTGGGAAGACTGGGACCACACAGTCGAGTTTCATCCACTTAATGGATGCGTTTCTGAGAGTGTTGCTCAAATTTCCTGACCAACACTGCAGGTGCCTGTATCTCTCGGGCCTGGTTGACGCCGGGATATATTATGTAGTCTCAGACCGAAACGGAAATCCGTAGCATCATCTTAATCATCCTCATTCTCATCGATCAGCATAAAAAAAAATGTCTCAAATTCTGTGGCCCTTCATGCCCTGCTCTCATGGTGACCTCAATTTCGATGTCCTCTCCACGTCTGTGACCTTGGTTTGGATCCGTCGAGGTCACCGCGTATCGGCGAGTCCATGGGGGCTGTCGTTGGACGGACGTGGTGGCGCCCTCCGGAGGGAGAGCTCACTCACGCCGGCTCCGCGACTAAGCAATTATTGTCGTCAGTAGGGGGCTTAGTAGGTGGTGTCCTGCGTATGTTAGATCAGAACAGGCGTCACTGAACACCACCGAAGTGACTCGGCAGCAGTGCAGTGTCTCCTCCGGTGGGTTGCCTCTTGACGACTTGACATTGACTGCTTCCTGTGGAATGCCGGTGCCGGGACTGCGGCGGGGCCGACCGGACTGTGGCTGTGGACGGGGTGTCGGAATGAGTGGCGTAGGTGCACTGCCTCTGAGGTGGCGCAGAGAGTGGGACAGCAAAAAAAAAAAAAAAAAAAGAGAGAGAAAAGTGAAAATCAAATCTGGAATGCCACACAGCAATGCCTCGTGTGGAGGTGGCTTTTACTAACCTAAAACTAAAAGAAGGAGAGGGATTAACATTTTTATAAGACATCGGACAGGTGTTGATAAACTATGATGAATGATAAATTCTAACAAATAACAAATTTATGTCTAGAGTAAAACCAATTTTAAGCAGATCTATACAGATTCTGATATACATTCAAATTTAAAGGGAAAAATACCATCAGAGACCATAACAGTGTGAGTGGAGGGGGAAAAAAAAGGAAAACATATCTGAAGTGCCGCATAGCTCAACCTCACTTGAAGGAAGCTTTTTCAGTTGGACGGGAGAAAGGACATAAACACAGACTAGAGAGAGGGAGAGACAGAGGAAGAAGGAAACAACCAATTTTGACAGACTTGTGCTCAGACTATATTCAGTTTACCAGCTGTGACAAAACATTACCTCACCCTCAAGCAAATTGAAAATTATATACATCCAAGTCCAAAGGAAACAAAGCAGTCACATACACACACTGGCATGCATATGTGCACTCACGCACACACACACACACACACACACACACACACACACACACACACACACACACACACACACACACACACATACGTGTGTGTGTGTGTGTGTGTGCGTACGCTGGCACACACACAAGTGCTCAAGTTAAGCTTAGCTAATACCATTAAATTACCATCACAGTAAAAATATTAAGATTTTAAGACATGAGTGCTATAGAGCTATCTGACTGTCCACATAAGTGTGGATTTTAAATCATGTTTAAAAAAAAAAAAAAGCAAATTTAATGCAACAGCGCTCAATATTAACCTAGCTCATAAAAAAAAGAAAATTTTTTTAACCCACCTTAAACAACCCCATTTTCAGGGACAAATTTACTCATGTGGAACTAACTATACAAAGGTAACGAAATACTTTCTTTTTCTACATCATTGCTGCTTAGCCTACCTCCTATGGGTGTCAAACCTACTCTGAAGAGGAGAACACATACACAACACACACACACACACACACACACACACACACACACACACACACACACACACACACACACACTCACACACACACACACACACGAATTGTGACATGGCAGTAGCCTATTTTCATCCCCAAGGCATTTACAACTTGTCACCACATGGAGTGCCACCCATTCTGCCACCTCCATCTGACCCGGATTTGAAAGGGCAGGTAAAAACATAAGTGATTGAATAAAGAGATACATAAAAGATGAAAATGAAATGTGAAAAGTAATAATAAAACTGATAATAATGATAGAAATGATATTCTTGAAAATAACATTGATAATGATAAATTAATGAATCGGTCGTTGAAAACATATGAAAATATATGTGCACATTCACATATTCATACATGGGCAAACACGCTGCAGGATGGACAGATAGTGTTCAGCCTACACGGCGTGCATGATTTCTACTTGGTCCGTAGAGCTCAACAGGAAAGCAGAGAAGGTCAGTGGGCGGACTCAAACCCCCCACATATTTTCTGCCCTGTAAACCCTCTTTATAACATCTTTTTTCTTGCTTACTTGCTATTTTTGCAGTGGCATTCCGAAAGTCTAAATTTGGCCTCTTCCCTGCCCTCAAGTGACTCTTCCACTTTTGTGTTTGTACGTCTCTGGTCACTGGCGCGGCTATAAACGCCCATAAACCAAAAATGGTCACTGACGCGGCTATAAACGCCCATAAACCACTATGTGTTTGGGTCACTGGCGCGGCTATAAACGCCCGTAAACCACTATGTGTTTGGGTCACTGGCGCGTCTATAAATGCCCGTAAACCCAGGAAGAGTCGCTAAAAAGGGCGTGAGGGGATTGCCCAAATTAGACAAATAGGGAGCAGGCAACCAAGTATAAGAAAACACTACTATTGGAGGCATATTCTCAAAGCTCTTCACATCTGGCCGTGTTATACGTGACTCTCTGGATCTGGCTTGGGGTCCTAGTGTGCCATAGGGTCTCAAGTTAGACCAGAGATGATCGGTAATGTAGCCAGATGTGAAAGAGTTTTGCACTTTTTTTATAATGATATGCCAGAGAGAAGGTCAGTATGCGGACTCGAGCTGCCCTTTTTTTTTTTCTTTTTTTTTTCCGTGTAAACCCTCCTTTTCAAGTATACCAACGGTAAGCAAGTGAAAAAAATGTTTAAAAGCGGCAAAAATAGCAAGTAAGCAAGAAAAAGATGTTAAAAGAGGGTTTACAGGGCAGAAAATATGTGGGGGGTTGTGAGTCTGCATATTGACTGTCTCTAAAGCTGACATGCCACAAATTGTGTCTCACAGCCAACAGTAAGTGCAAAGAGTTTCAAGAACAGTGGCAGGAGAATGGTCAGCAAACGCAGAAAAAGAATGGAAGATAGTAAAACAGAGAGTGGAAAGAAAAGAGGAAGTTGTTTGCACAGAACTGCTAGAAAGCAGTAGAGCTATTTGTACTGAAAGAGCCCCTGCACTACTACAAGGACATAATATGGTCCATAATGTTCCCAGGGTTCACACATTTCCAGAACTTTCTTTCTTTCTTTCTTTCTTTCTTTCTTTCTTCTTTCTTTTTTTTTTTTTTTTTTTTTTTTTTGCTGTGTAAACATGTTTGTGATCATGTCAAAACATTGATGATAGTTTAGAGCATATGTGTTTGCTCCTTTTTCAACAGGAGATATGCAAACACCAGGTCCAAAAGATGAGAACGACACCACAGCGGAGAACGACCCAGCGAAGGGGAATGACTTCATTCAAGAGAGCAACCAGACCCAAGACAGCAAAGGGACACGTGACAGAGAGTCCTCACAAGACAAAGAATCCACACAGGACAGTGGAGCTGCACAAGGCAGTGAACCTTCACAAGACGATGAAACAGAGGAAGACACAACTTCTCCTCAAGCTTCGGGAGGTGCAGAACAAGTCATGCGTGTGGCAGTACAAATTCCGAGAGAGTTTCTTCAGCTCCTGTCCTCTGGCAAAGATCATTCCCATGTCATCGTTGTTGCTGACCGAAGTGGCTCGATGGCTGGCAACCCATGGAAACAGGTGAGATACACGTTTGGTTACATCGACTGAATTGAGTCAGTTTTAAGGTTTTCTACAATTGCTGTGGGCTTGGTAAAGTAGAAAACCTTAAAACTGACTCACACACCATCTCTACTCTAGCGCCGGATGGGTCATATCTGGTACACAGACTGCGAGCGCTCACCACAAAGCCGACGTTACTGTCGGAGTACAGTAAACTAAATTTAAGCAACAGCGTGGAATGTCCAGCCTCTCTAGCACCATTGTACCACACGCTAGCTCAGAGTTGGAATTCCAGACCGCTTCCTGTTATCACTTACCTCTGCCAGCTCAGCACGTGGTTACTTGGAGTCAACTTTCACACCCGTCACTAAATCAACATGTGAGTACTGCCACCAGTCCTGGTGTGTTTATCTTGTCACTCAAGTGTCTGGGGAGGGGAACTGAGTAGAGATGGTGTGTGTTTAGTGTTTCCATTCCTGTAATGATAGCTTGAAGTTGTTGTGCCATAAATGGTACATTCGGTCTTTCATGAAATTTTCAAGGAGGTAACTCGTTGTGTGCGTTCCATATCTGGCACAACAGGCGTTAGGTGAAAAGTCGCAAAGAAACGATGTTTTATGTGTGACTTTCTGTTCCAAATTTTGCCAACTTTTTAAACGTGAAACTAATAATTAAATGTGTCTCTTGTGTTAGCAATCTATAAAATATATGTGAACATTTTCAAAATATAAACAAGCATTGTAACTATTTGTGATTTGTTTGTTTGAATTCCCTTGAGTTCTTTGATTTCTTTTGTCTCTGATGAAATCTCCTTCGGTTTAGCCTTGTTATTTGTTTTCTCTTTTTAAATCCTATTATTCATTTGTGTATTTATTTATTTATACAATGGTTTTTTTTGTCTGTTAAATAGTTTAAAATCGATCATTTTAAGTTAATTTTCATCTGTCATTGTGCATTGTTTATCTGAGTTTCGTTATTGATGTTTATTTTGTTGTTTTCTGTTCCATTGTTTATATATTTCTATTCTTCTATTTCTATTCTTTCTCTTTTTTCTCCCTGTCTTCTGTCGTTTACTTACTATTTATTTGATTTTGTTCACAGCATGTCAACTCAACAGGTACCAGTCACAAACGTCTGCCGTTTTGTCACTGATGACCAGAGTGATTTTGAGGAATCCTGCAGCTCTGGGGATGAATGGACACCACCTGTTCATGAAGACCAGGAGGATGAAGAGGAAAAATGCCGTGTTGTATTCAAAAAGCGGTCAGTTCGAACGAAACACCGAACGAGTGCCATGACCACCAAGCCGGCCACCAACACCTCGCCCAGCGATGATGACAGCGATGATGACCAACCTCTAGCATCAGTGCGCCGGCAGTTTACGGCAGAAGATGATCTTCCGCTTGCATCATTGCTGGCAACTAATGAAGATCTCCCTCTAGCCAGCATTGCTGATGATGACCTTGGTGCATTGGCTACAGCACCAGATGAAGATGACATCCCACTTAGCAGCCTTGCCAATATCACTCCACTGTTAGGAGCAGAACAAGTGGATGAAGAACTGAATAATCTGATGGCCAAGCCCACCTGGACTGACGTCGCTTTTCAGCCACCAGACACCACCTTCAAAGGGCAGCTGGAACAACCCCCAGAGGATGGCCAACTGAAGACTCCTTATCAGTTCTTCAAAGAATTGATCACGGACGAAATGCTAGACAATGTAGTCACACAGACTAACATTTACAGCATGCAAAAAACCGGTGTTCTCATCAAGACGACAAGAAAAGAAATAGAGATTTTTATCGGACTGTACCTCAAGATGGGACTTGTACAAGGCCACTCTCTTCGCTCCTACTGGGAACACGGAACCCGATACGCCCCTATCGCTGACAACATGGGACGAGATCGTTTCCTGAAGCTGGCATCAACCATACATTTTACCAACAATGTTGTTGTGCCTGCTGAAGAAAAGGTTTCCAAAATCTGGAAACTTGAACCCTGGCTGAAAGACTTCAGGGCGTCTCTCAGCCGCATTCCTGCTGAGGAACATAATTCAATCGATGAAATCATGGTTCCCTTCAAAGGGAAGTCTGCTGTAAAGCAGTTCATGAGGGGAAAGCCCCATCCATGGGGTTTCAAATTGTGGGCATGGGCAGGAATATCTGGCATCCTCTACGATTTTGATGTCTACGAAGGCTCGGTAGATGGCAAGCGACGGGAACCAACACCTCTAGGCCTTGGTGGAGACGTCGTCCTCAAAATGGTTAGAGGTCTACAGGACGGCCTAAACTATAAGATATTTGCGGACAATTTCTTCTCCAATCTCCCTCTTGTTCAGGCTTTGAAGAAGAAGTCGATGTACTTTGTTGGGACATTTCGAGCAAATCGTCTCAAAGGATGTGATTTGAAGTCAGAAAAGGAACTGAAACGAATGGGGCGAGGATCCAATGATGCCAAAGTCGAGGTCATGTCAAATGTCATAGCAGTACGCTGGTACGACAACAAAAGTGTGGATGTCATGTCTTCCTACACTGGTGTGGATCAAATGGGGAAAGCAGAACGCTTCGACAAAAAGGAGAAGAAGAAAATTGCCATCGACCGCCCTGCCATCATCTCTGAGTACAACAAGTTCATGGGCGGGGTTGATCTCCTGGACTCCCTGACGGCACTCTACAAGTTCCCCATCAAGTCCAGGAGATGGTACATGTACATCTTTTACCACACCCTGGCCCTTGCCGTTGTCAACAGCTGGTTGTGGTATAAGCGCCATGCCAAACTGCTCAGAGAAAAAGCACCCATGAAGCTGAGCGTGTTCCAGGGAATGATTGGAGATACCTTTGTCACTATCAACAAGAAGGTCGGACGTCCTGCTTCAGTGTCTCCAGCTCCCCTTCCTCTCAAAGTTCGTCGAAAGGCTCCTGTGAGCGACGTCCGTCTGGATGGCCATGAGCATTACCCAGAGTGGATGAGTGGAGAACGACAGAGATGCAAAAACAGAGACTGTCAAGCAAAGGGATTCGTCAAGTGCTCAAAGTGCAATGTTTACCTGTGCTTGAACAAAGACAGGAACTACTTTGTGCAGTTTCACACTCTCAAATGAACCAACAAAAACACCGGGTGGAAAAAGAAACAAATGATTTAAATTTTGTGACACAATCAAATTATATAAGCAGAAATCAGACTCAGTGTTCCATATATGGCACAAAAGACTTAGTTCCACTTGGGCCTGATGGGTCATATTTGGCACACGCACCATTTTGATCAGTTTTATTGATTTTGTATAAAATTTTGGTTTAAATCAATCTTATGATGCGTCTTTGTCATTTTGTACAGAAAAAATAATTTTCGCACGTTTCTTTCTCTCCTTAGGGTCTTTTAAAACTGTGTTTTGTTTTTGTGTAATTTTTTTTTTTAAAGATACTCATGAGCATGAATAATTTACAACAACAATGACAAAAGAATCAAAATCGCCCCGGTATTGCTGGCAATTTATGTGGAACTGCAAAAATCAGAACTGCTTTTATGTTTGTTTTTCTGAGTTATTGGTTGTAATTTAAGAGTTGAATTTGAAACTAAACCATTTCACTAGCTTGAAGTTCAGTATGGACTGGACTTGCAGTTTGTTACTGATGTGCACAGCTTTCAACTATTCTCATTTTCTTGATATATGACCACAGAGAAATCTTGATTTTCATAGTGACCTCCACTGGTCCATAGAAGTCGACAACAGTACACTCTGCCCAGACAACTTTCTTTCTGTTCTTTTTTTTCTTTTTCTGTTAGGGTTGGGTTGGGTTGGGTTTTTTTTTTTTGTGATGGCATATTTTGGAATAAACCTTCAGAATTTGTTCACTTGAACAGGAAATCGCTTTAACAGTAACGCATTTAAGACTGTGAATGAGAGACAAGGTGTACCTGCTGTGGTGAAGTAACTTCATTAGTGTAAGTCTGTAAACAGATAATGGACACGGCTCGATTATAAACACTGACTGTTGCATCCAACTTGAAGAAAAAATCGTTTGGTCAAATTGCCAATTGAACTGAAAATGTTACGGCCATTTTCAAGAGCAGTCAGTCCAGTGTTGAAGAGACATGCGTCGTACCAATGGCATGATAGAAAATGTGTAGACGTCTGAAACTTGACAAGTTTCTCTCAAAATTCATTTGTGGAAGGAGTATCTCCTGTAACACACTGCAGCATTGTCTGATTTATAAAACAGTTTGTAGTGTTGAAAAAGAGAACTGAAAACACTTCAGGCAAGTGTATGACAACTCCGCACTGTAAAAAAATGACAAAATGATGACATCCCATGCAATGAATATGTAGTGGGGGAAAATGGAAGCAGGCAAAATATTCCTATGGACTTATGGAAGTACTGAAAAGAGGTGAGTATACAAATGAAATTTTTTTTAAAAGAAAGAAAGAAAAAGACAGAAGCGCAGGTAGGGTAAGCTATGGGTTATGAATGTGATGTTCAAGCATGAATAGTAACTCCTATGAATGTCACCTCATGGGAACCTTTGATTTCTATCAGTGGTGTCCAAAGTTCACTTTGTGATGTGAGTGAAACATGTAGGTAGACCATCCTGTTTGTGTTAGTCTGCTCATGGTGTCTTAAAAGCACCTGCTTCCTATTACTAGTATTAGTCTGTGGTATTTCTGTTAGTCTGTACAATGTATCTTACAGAGACTTACTTCATATCACTGTGTGGTATTCTTTAATTCTGTGCGTTCAAACTGAGACCTGCTGTCTGTCACTAGTATCAGTCTGTTGCAGTCTGTTAGTCTGCGCACAACATCAAACAGAGACCTACCTCCTATCAGTCTGGTATTCTGTTAGTCTCCACACAGTATGAAACAGAGACCTACCTCCTGTCAATCTTTAGTATTCTGTTAGTCTCCACACAGTATCAAACAGAGACCTACCTCCTGTCAATCTTTAGTATTCTGTTAGTCTCCACACAACATCAAACAGAGACCTACCTCCTGTCAATCTTTAGTATTCTGTTAGTCTCCACACAGTATGAAACAGAGACCTACCTCCCGTCAATCTTTAGTATTCTGTTAGTCTCCACACAGTATGAAACAGAGACCTACCTCCCGTCAATCTTTAGTATTCTGTTAGTCTCCACACAGTATCAAACAGAGACCTACCTCCCGTCAATCTTTAGTATTCTGTTAGTCTCCACACAGTATGAAACAGAGACCTACCTCCTGTCAATCTTTAGTATTCTGTTAGTCTCCACACAGTATGAAACAGAGACCTACCTCCTGTCAATCTTTAGTATTCTGTTAGTCTCCACACAGTATGAAACAGAGACCTACCTCCTGTCAATCTTTAGTATTCTGTTAGTCTCTACACAGTATCAAACAGAGACCTACCTCCTGTCAGTCTTTAGTATTCTGTTAGTCTGTGTGTTGTATCAAACAGAGACATAGTTCCTATCAATCTTTGGTATTCAGATAGTCTGCACATGGTGTCTAACTGAGATGTACCCCATGTCAGTCTACAGTATTCTGTTTGTCTGTGCATGGTATCTAACAGAGACATAGTTCCTGTCAGTCTGTGGTATTCTGTTTGTGCATGGTATCTAACAGTAACAAAGACATATTTCCTATTAGTCTGTGGTATTCTGTTTGTCTGTGCATGGTGTCTTACAGAGACCAGTTCCCATCAGTCTGTGGTATTCTGTTTGTCTGTGCATGGTATCTAACTGAGACCAGTTCCCATCAGTCTGTAGTATTCTGTTTGTCTGTGCATGGTATCTAACTGAGACCAGTTCCCATCAGTCTATGGTATTCTGTTTGTCTGTGCATGGTATCTAACTGAGACCTAGTTCCTATCACTATCAGTCTGTGGTATTCTGTTTGTCTGTGCATGGTATCATTATCAAACTGAAACCTAGTTCCTATCACTATCAGTCTGTGGTATTCTGTTTGTCTGTGTATGGTATCTAACTGAGACCTAGTTCCTATCACTATCAGTCTGTGGTATTCTGTTTGTCTGTGCATGGTATCTAACTGAAACCTAGTTCCTATCACTATCAGTCTGTGGTATTCTGTTTCTCTGTGTATGGTATCTAACTGAGACCTAGTTCCTATCACTATCAGTCTGTGGTATTCTGTTTGTCTGTGCATGGTATCTGACTGAGACCTAGTTCCTGTCAGTCTATGGTATTCTGTTTATCTGTGCATGGTATCTGACTGAGACCTAGTTCCTATCACTATCAGTCTGTGGTATTCTGTTTGTCTGTGTATGGTATCTAACTGAGACCTAGTTCCTATCAGTCTATGGTATTCTGTTTGTTTGTACGTAGTTTTTTTTTTCTGTACATAGTATTAAACAGAGACATTTCCTGTCAGTCAGTGATAATCAGTTAGTCCACTTGGTGTATGTTAAAAGTCGTACCTTAGGTCAGTCACCACCACCTCAGCGAGCATTCGAACAGAAAGACTCCCAGAACAACCAGGGGAATAGATAGAAAATGATATGTAGAAGTTGGATTTGAAGTAAACAGAAAGAATGAAGAGTAACCAATGCATATCAAAAGAGATGTGAGCCTATGGTGGTGGATCCAGAAAGAATGCAAGGGAGGTCAACATGGGCCGGTGGTCAGGATGGTCAGCTCTGCTGTTGAACAGTTGTAGCACTGCCAGTCACATCCGGTCTAAGAATTGTGAAAACACCCTCCACTTGCTTGAAGCAGTTACACGGAACAAGCATGCTGTAAGGTTGGTTCTGTCATTTCTGTGCACACAGCCAACAGAACTGGGGGCACCTGGTGAATTATTCTTCAGTGTGGTGCCCCAGTGTCCTCCCCACAAAGTTGAGGAAGAAAAAGTTCGGCAAGTATATGGTGACACAGACTATTTTCTGACTGAGAGTGACCAACATGCCTCCACACACCTGCAAGCATGCAGGACGAAATATTCATGCAGGTGTTCATTATTTCATAAACATATGTGAGGTTGCAGTCTACTGATATCTACTGATATGTGGGATGCACACAGGAATGCGTCTGATAATGTCGTTTGAATTTTTTGTCATTGTTGTGGTTCCCATCTGAACGTGCCCTCTAGATGAAATTAACAAGCGGAAAACTACTAAAAGAACACAGTACGTTGTTTGTGCAAAATTTAATGACATTTTATCCACTGTGACAGTGAAACAGAAACATAGAAGATAGAAGGGAGGAAAAAGGGGGAGGGTAAGGAATAGGGTAACATTGTATATGGCGGTATGTTCTTCTCGGAGAAAGCATCTTAAATTTCATACTCAGAAATGAATTGTGAGGAAGAAGTTGTAACACACAGTACAATTAAAAAGATGAAAGACATGAAACAAACACCACACAGTAAACAGTCAGTGTTTTCCATGGCTGTCTGAACATGTTGTCATTCAGGTTGTGTCGGTGTCACGTTACCTAAGTCCCCTCACCTGTTCTGTCCTCGGATGGTTATCCTTGTCAGATATAATCACTTGAGACCAGTGCACTATTCAAGCTGCATGTACAGCTGTGAACAAGGCCAGAGCAACGGTGCAGGGACTCCTGTGGTAGGTTGCCTCCTGGCAACCTGACTGATATTGAAAGGTCTGCGTGGTCTGCAGGCACACAGACTGGGTGTGGCTGTGCAGGGTTAGCCTGTGTCAGGGGGATGAGAGCAGTGCCAGGAAGACGGCAGGCAGGAGGAAACCACCACCCCCCCACCCACCCCCTGAACAACAACAACCAAACAGAAAAGATAATGAAACAGACTGCAGGGTGACTGGAAACATGGTGATTTACAAATCGACACACAAAACAAGAAGCAAACAAACAGGCATTTGATTCACAGTATGAATCAGACGCGAGTTTTCCCACCAACATATCTTCTTTGCACTTTACAAACAACAGACATCTTAAATGCCTACAACAGTGCTTCCCAGATGGCTGTCAGTTTGAGAGTGGTGAGGTGGACATTGAATTCAGCCCGACCGTTTCAGGTCCAGGGAGCACTGGGTGACATGGTGTCCGCCACTCTGGACAGGAGTGACATTGTCTTGGACATCGTGGTGTACGAGGCGAAGGCTTCTGAGGTCCACTTCACAGCCGAGAATTACACGTCGGTCTTGACGTCCCTCATAGCCTTAGGGGCCACCAGCTTCCATGCGGCCATGGACAAGGTGGATGAGGTGATGAAGAAGGGGCAAGGTGAGTGCATGACTGTGAGGAAGGCCTGGGGTTGTGAGTGAAAGGGAGCTGCTCCGTGTGTGTGTGTGTGTGCGCGCGCGCATGTGTGTGGGCACGTGCGTGCATGAGTGTGTGTGTGTACTGCTGTTTGTTTCCTGGAGTATGTTTAAGTGTCCTTGAGATCATCCAGGTGTGCTTGTATCAGTGTGTGTTACTGCTGGTTGTGTCCAATATAATGTGTGTCTGTTCATCCAAGTGTGCTCATATCAGCGTTTCTTTAAGAGTGAGTGTGGGTGTATCCTGTATATTATTCTGGAGTGAAAATGTCACTGAATGACTGAAAAAGAAAGTGCAAGAAAATGTTAAGGTGAATGCAAATCAACCTGGTAGTGTACAAGTGAGTTTTGAATGTGCAAAATTGGGTGTGAATATTTTTATGTGTGAACACATTTATGTAGACATACGTTGCTCGCAGGTGAGGCTTTCACTAGCACTGCTGTCATGTTCCTAACGGATGGACAGGACACATGTCGCCAGACAAGATCCCTCAGCGTGTTGCGAAATGGAAAACAACACTGCAGTCCTTTGACCATGAGGTTACTGTCCATGCTGTAGGATTCAGTAGAGGTGTGTGCTGTTTTTTCTTTTCATTTGCAGAGCAGTTATTGTAGTTTAAGGCCAGAGCTTAAACCAGCCATGAAACATGTGTATGTCTGTATTGAGGTAGAGCTTAAACCAGCCAGTGGAATGTGTGTATGTCTGTACTGAGGTAGAGCTTAAACCAGCCAGTGAAACGTGTGTATGTCTGTATTGAGGTAGAGCTTAAACCAGCCAGTGAAATGTGTGTATGTCTGTACTGAGGTAGAGCTTAAACCAGCCAGCAAAATGTGTGTATGTCGGTATTGAGGTAGAGCTAAACCAGCCAGCAAAATGTATGTCGGTATTGAGGTAGAGCTAAACCAGCCAGCGAAATGTGTGTATGTCTGTATTGATGTAGAGCTTAAACCAGCCAGTGAAATGTGTGTATGTATGTGTGTATGTCTGTATTGAGGTAGAGCTTAAACCAGCCAGTGAAATGTGTGTATGTCTGTATGAGGTAGAGCTTAAACCAGCCAGTGAAATTTGTGTATGTCTGTATTGAGGTAGAGCTAAACCAATCAGTGAAATGTTGTGTATGTCTGTATTGAGGTAGAGCTTAAGCTTAAACCAGCCAGTGAAATTTGTGTATGTCTGTATTGAGGTAGAGCTAAACCACCAGTGAAATGTGTGTATGTCTGTTCTGAGGTAGAGCTTAAACCAGCCAGTGAAATGTGTGTATGTCGGTATTGAGGTAGAGCTAAACCAGCCAGCAAAATGTATGTCGGTATTGAGGTAGAGCTAAACCAGCCAGTGAAATGTGTGTATGTCTGTATTGAGGTAGAGCTTAAACCAGCCAGTGAAATGTGTGTATGTCTGTTTTGAGGTAGAGCTTAAATCAGCCAGTGAAGTTTGTGTATGTCTGTATTGAGGTAGAGCTAAACCAACCAGTGAAATGTGTGTATGTCTGTATTGAGGTAGAGCTTAAACCAGCCAGTGAAATGTGTGTATGTCTGTATTGAGGTAGAGCTTAAACCAGCCAGCGAAATGCGTGTATGTCTGTACTGAGGTAGAGCTTAAACCAACCAGCGAAATGTGTGTATGTCTGTACTGAGGTAAAGCTTAAACCAGCCAGTGAAATGTGCGTATGTCTGTACTGAGGTAGAGCTTAAACCAGCCAGTGAAATGTGTGTATGTTTGTATTGAGATAGAGCTTTAAACCAGCCAGTGAAATGTATGTATGTCTGTTTGAGGTAGAGCTAAACCAGCCAGCAAAGTGTGTGTATGTCGGTATTAAGGTAGAGCAAACCAGCCAGCAAAATGTGTGTATGTCGGTATTGAGGTAGAGCTAAACCAGCCAGCGAAATGTGTGTATGTCTGTATTGAGGTAGAGCTTTAACCAGCCAGTGAAATGTGTGTATGTCTGTATTGAGGTAGAGCTTAAACCAGCCAGTGAAATGTGTGTATGTCTGTATTGAGGTAGAGCTTAAACCAGCCAGTGAAATGTGTGTATGTCTGTACTAAGGTAGAGCTTAAACCAGCCAGTGAAATGTGTGTATGTCTGTATCGAGGTAGAACTTAAACCAGCCAGTGAAATGTGTGTATGTCTTACTGAGGTAGAGCTTAAACCAGCCAGTGAAATGTGTGTATGTCGGTATTGAGGTAGAGCATAAACCAGCCAGTAAAATGTGTGTATGTCTGTGTCAAGGTAGAGCTTAAACCAGCCAGCAAAATGTGTGTATGTCTGTATTGAGGTAGAGCTTAAACCAGCCAGCGAAATGTGTGTATGTCTATGTCGAGGTAGAGCTTAAACCAGCCAGTGAAATGTGTGTATGTCTGTATTGAGGTAGAGCTAAACCAGCCAGTGAAATGTGGTATATCTGTATTAAGGTAGAGCTTAAACCAGCCAGTGAAATGTGTGTATGTCTGTATTGAGGTAGAGCTTAAACCAGCCAGCGAAATGTGTGTATGTCTGTACTGAGGTAGAGCTTAAACCAACCAGCGAAATGTGTGTATGTCTGTACTGAGGTAGAGCTTAAACCAGCCAGTGAAATGTGTGTATGTCTGTACTGAGGTAGAGCTTAAACCAGCCAGTGAAATGTGGTATGTCTGTACTGAGGTAGTGCTTAAACCAGCCAGTGAAATGTGTGTATGTCCGTATTGAGGTAGAGCTTAAACCAGCCAGTGAAATATGTGTATGTCTGTATTGAGGTAGAGCTAAACCAGCCAGCAAAATGTGTGTATGTGGGTATTGAGGTAGAGCTAAACCAGCCAGTGAAATGTGTGTATGTCTGTATTGAGGTAGAGCTTAAATCAGCCAGTGAAATGTGTGTATGTCTGTATCGAGGTAGAGCTTAAACCAGCCAGTGAAATGTGTGTATGTCTGTACTGAGGTAGAGCTTAACCAGCCAGTGAAATGTGTGTATGTCTGTATTGAGGTAGAGCTTAAACCAGCCAGTGAAATGTATGTATGTCTTATCGAGGTAGAGCTAAACCAGCCAGTGAAATGTGTGTATGTCTGTATCGAGGTAGAGCTAAACCAGCCATGAAATATGTGTATGTCTGTATCAAGGTAGAGCTAAACCAGCCAGTGAAATGTGTGTATGTCTGTATTGAGGTAGAGCTTAAACCACCCAGTGAAATATGTGTATGTCTGTATCGAGGTAGAGCTTAAACCAGCCAGTGAAATGTGTGTATGTCTGTATTGAGGTAGAGCTTAAACCAGCCAGTGAAATATGTGTATGTCTGTATCGGGGTAGAGCTTAAACCAGCCAGTGAAATGTGTGTATGTCTGTATTGAGGTAGAGCTTAAACCAGCCAGTGAAATGTGTGTATGTCTGTGTCGAGGTAGAGCTTAAACCAGCCAGTGAAATGTGTGTATGTCTGTGTCGAGGTAGAGCTTAAACCAGCCAGTGAAATGTGTGTATGTCTGTGTCGAGGTAGAGCTTAAACCAGCCAGTCAAATGTGTGTATGTCTGTGTCGAGGTAGAGCTTAAACCAGCCAGTGAAATGTTGTGTGTGTCTGTATTGAGGTTGTGCCATCTGCAATGCTTCCACTCCTCCGCAAATTGGGCGGATTTCAGTGAAAATGAAAGTGAGAATCCGTGAAAGGAAAAAAAATATTCCAGCAAAGTTTGGAGAAAAAAAAGAAAATTTCAGGAATAATGAAAATAGAAACATGTAAATCTGCAGAGTGCTGATGGTGCACATGGTGCACTAGTTAGGCAACGCTGGCATCGGGAAATCTCATGTGAACTCGACAGAGCGGGCCGCCACTATTTTGTCTATACTGTCAAAGGCAGTATTGTCACACTCTGACTCTGATAAACTTGTGCCAGCAAGACGCCACAAACATGAAAGAGACTGGCAAAAGCTGGACAGAGACATGGTCCTGGTCATGGTTGGCCCGAAAAATGGAGAACACATCCCTCGATGCTCAAGACTCGCTACAGACGGCAAGATTCTGAAAGCAGGTTTCAGCATTTGTTCAGGGAGAGGAAGAAAACAGTATCATGGTACTTCTGGTAGCTGGCCCTCTCACAGTAGTCATTGAGGTTCCACTGCATAATGTAGTCTGTGATTCAGCTTCCGTCTAGTGACCATTCTCTTCATCTTCCATACAGACAAATTTAATGTTACCCTCAACACAAGATGTGTATTGCCTTCGATAGGAGCGAAGTAGATTAAATCCTAAACACAAACAAGATACGCGTTGCCTTCAAATTCAATACAAACAAGATGAATGCTATCCTCAACCCAAATGAGATGTATGTTGGCTTCAATACAAACAAAAAATGTTATTTTTGACATAAGTAAGTTATATGTTGCCTTAAAGAGAAACGGGATAAATGTTATTGTCAAAACACAAAAGATATGTGTTGCCTTCAACAGAAGTGACATACATTTATCTTCAATACGAAAGACATGTGCTTTTAACAGAAATGAGATAAATGTTATTGTCAAGACAAAAAGATGTATGCGGTCTTCAGCAAAAACAAGATAAGTGCAAACTTAACAGGAACAAACAAGACAAACTGATAAATGTAAGCATCTACACAAAGAAGATGTATGTTGTCTTACACAGAAACAAGGTAAATCTGGTCTTCAACAGAAACGAGATAACCCTTATGATCAACACAAAAAAGATAAATGTGATCCTCAAGGGTCATGAGATCAGACTGGAAATGGTTTGTTATGTTACACATCACTGACCTTTTTCCATGTGCACCGTGTATAGTCGCCTCCTGTGAGTGGTGGCGTGATCCGTGTGCCCTTCTTGCTGTCCTTTGGCAGGTCACGATTTCCAGTTCCTGCAGGGTCTGTGTGAGGTGGGCACCGTGTATAGTCGCCTCCTGTGAGTGGTGGTGTGATCCGTGTGCCGTTCTTGCTGTCCTTTGGCAGGTCACGATTTCCAGTTCCTGCAGGGTCTGTGTGAGGTGGGCACCAGAGCGGGTCTGTTCCGCTACTGTGAGCCGGAGGACGGCCCCGAGACGCTGAAGATGAAAGTGCAGGAACTGTTCGACTACTCTGTCTACAGGTGAGTTGGTGCTTACCTGGTGATGGTAGGAAAGGATTGGAGGGCTTGGGAGGAAGAGGTTGGGTGTCTGGATGGAGTGTGTGTATGTGTGAGTGAGTGTTTGATAAGTGTGTGTGTGTGAGTATTTAATGAGTGTGTGTGTGAGGAGTGTTTGATAAGTCTCTGTGTGTGTGTGTGCGTGTTTGCGCGCATGTGCACGTGAATGCAGCAGCTGTTTCTGATTCTCTCACCGTAGCTGTACTGCTACTGCCGTGACTGTGAGCTATGTCATTAACCTGCTGCTGCTGTTACTACTGCAACTACAGCTGCTGCTGATGATAATGGAGCTACTACTTCTGTCATGAGTATTGCTGCTGCCTGTGCTAAATTGAGCTGCCCCGTCAGTCAGACTCCTATCATGACTGCTGTTGATGATGATGGTACTGCATCTACAGCTTCTGTGATTTTCCTCCTGCCTCTGCCATTGTTAATCCAAATCATAGTGAAGACCACACCTTTTTTCTTACTGATCTGTCCAAACAAGTGCCTTCATTCCACTTGGTGGACAAACCCTTGCCGCGATCCATATGCGTGAGAATATGAAGGGCGCTACAGTAGTCTTCATCATTACTTACTCACTTGCTTGGCTCAGGTCTGTTTAAATGGTTGACTGCCCTGGCTGTTCCTTTCCTTTCTAGTCGTTAACACATGCTCCAAAGTTTGCTGTCCCACTGGAGGCCTCTCACTCACGTTTGTCACGGTCTGTTACATCGGGATTTCCTTTCAAAACACAAAGTATTTCTTTTGCTGTAGAAAATGTTGACACAGGACTAAAATTCATTGAGTAACTTTGGAAATCCTGCACCGCCTTCACTCAATCCAGTTTTTCCAGATCCATCATCCTTGAAAAATTGGAAATGAAATGAGGCAGGGAACAGTAAACAATAAACAGTAAATAAGTGGGGTAACGTTTGCTCCCATAAGAAAAAACCCAACACAGAGTAACTTTTATTCAAGACTGGCACATACGCACAATGCCTCGGAGCAGGCAATACAAATATATCTCTGCCTTCAAAAAGGATTGCGATGGTTCCCTTATGCAGCTAGTGAAGAGTTTGCATATCTGTAATATATTTTCTTAATTTCATGTTCCCAGTTTCTCCATCTTCAACCCCCCCCCCCCCCCCCCCCCCCCCCCCCCCCCCCCCCCCCCCCCCCCCCTCCTCCTTAAGTCCGAAACTTTGCCAAGTCATTACTATGAAGACAGTTCAGTTGTTGGCCTGCGCTTGTTTTTTCCCCCACTATTAGATTGTTCGTCTATGTATTTTGTCTGACTTTATTCAAGTTTAAAAGGCTGTGCCAGTCTTGAATAAAAGTTACTCTGTGTTAGGTTTTCTTATGGGAGCAAACTTTTACCCCACTTATTTACTGTTTATTGTTTACTGTTCCCTGCCTCATTTCATTCATTTCCAATTTTGATTAAACTGAGGTTACTTGTATTTTGTTTCTGTCTGTCTGTGTGTTTGTCTTTTGATCTCCCTTGCATCTTTGGGTGGATCCTCAAGCGTAGGCTCAAAGATTTGTCCCCTACATTTATACTATTTGCATAATGTCTTTAATTTTTCAGCAACTTGTTTCCTCCCCACACTTTCGTTTGGTTTCATTTACTACCCTTCACTGGCTGCTTTGGGGTGCTATTGGATTCTTTTTGCACCCTTGGTGGTGAGAACACCACAGTATTATGAACTGTGGTGTGTGTCTATTTGATGCCAGGAGCGCAGACACAACCAGCCATGTCTCCCTGATGAGTTCCGACCCAGTGGACGAAAGGCCTCGGAGCAGGCAATACAAATATATCTGCCTTCAAAAAGGATTGCGATGGTTCCCTTATGCAGCTAGTGAAGATCTGCATATCTGTAATATATTTTCTTAATTTCATGTTCCCAGTTTCTCCATCTTCAACCCCCCCCCCCCCCCCCCCCCCCTCCCCCCTCCTTAAGTCCGAAACTTTGCCAAGTCATTACTATGAAGACAGTTCAGTTGTTGGCCTGCGCTTGTTTTTTCCCCCACTATTAGATTGTTCGTCTATGTATTTGTCTGACTTTATTCAAGTTTAAAAGGCTGTGCCAGTCTTGAATAAAAGTTACTCTGTGTTAGGTTTTCTTGTGGGAGCAAACGTTACCCCACTTATTTACTGTTTATCCTTGAAAAAGACTTTGGCTTTGTTTTTGGCAGTTGAAAGAAATATTAGAACTGTGTGCAAATGCTTGAAATAGGCAAATTATAATTGATGTCAACAGAGACCATATAGTAGTGTGAAGGGAGACCAGGGCGTGCACAGTGCATTCCTATTCCATTAGTGGGAGTAGTTTTTTCCTTGTTTGCACTTCGATGGATGCGTGCACTGGTTCTCCGATCCATATTCTTTAATCTTCAGCCTCGACTCCATTGGAGATTTGTAGTTACTCTGTATAGTTCTGAGAAGTGTAAAATTCAGGATTTTTATCAAAGGAGAACGCAGTAAACTGTCCTTAAATGTCAAGTTTTCGTCAGTGTCTGGGGGGGGCTCACCTCCCAGGTCCCCCAGCAGGGAGTTGCCCCTGCACTCCACCAAGGACCATAAGTGACCCCTGTACCCCGGCGTCAAACTTTTCAGTATTACCAACATAAATTTTCTCACTCCCACCCATGCTATTGCTTTGACTGTTCTTTTGTAAGCTTCATTTATATGTGCCAACTTTGACCGGTCCGGCTGCTAGGCATTCTGTTGTTTGAGAGGACTTGACATCATCATACACCTGAACCCTGGCCACAGTAAGGTTGTCATCAGACCCCTCTGCCGTTGGTGTATTGAGATCCACACTTCCCAGACACTTCCACGCCACTAACTGTAGTTTCATGTGATCTGAGTTATTACACTGTCATTTGCCAGACTTCTCTTGCAGAGTCTGCTTTTATCGAAACCAGAGCTGGCCCTCAAAGTTTATGTTGGATGCACCTTGTGAAAAAACCCTTCTGACTGTATGTAGAACCTAGACCTCACCTTTATCCTCAGCTCCACCAGCTGACCTTCACCTGTGTCAGTAAACTTTGACCTTGACCTTCACCAGCTCACCTTGACCTTGTGTTGTCAGTGCGACCCAGAAGTTGGATGTGAATGTGGAGATGGACGGAAAGAACCGGATCCTTGGAACGTGCGAGCTTTTAAAGACGCACACTGTTGAAGGGGAGATAATCCGCTCCGACCAGGAGGGCAGCGACGTTGATGGTATGGTCACGTTGTGTGTGTGTGCGCACGTGTATGTGTATGTGCATGCGCGTGTGTGTGAAGGTGTGAATGCGTATGAGGAAATGTATGTGTGTTCAGGGGAAAGGAGAAGGAAGGTGGCAGGGGAAAAGGAGGGTTATAGGTGTGTGTCATGGGAGGATGAGTGGAATCTGTGTCTGTATGTGTGTGTGTGTTTGAAAGATGTGTGGGTGTGAAGGGTATGTAGGCTTGTAAGAGGAAATGTGTTCAGGGGAAGGAGGGTGGTAGGGGAAGAGAGAGGGGTGTACAATGTTTGAGGAGGAGTAGAAACCTTGTATTTTCATGAATTATTTTTTAGTGTGTGTGGTGGGGAGGGGGGGGGGGTATGTTACTGTATTGACAATTCAGATCAGTAGTATTTTGTGTCACGGCAGGCACCAGGGAGATCACTGTGCAGACCGAAATGTGGGTGTGGGTGCCCAGCGTATCGGAGTTACCCTCCCCAGTGGTCAGCTTGAGCAAGACCATTGTCCAGGTGTTCTATTTGCCATTTTCTTTTCTATTAATCCATTTGTCCACTCTTTATCGTTTGATGGTGTGGGATGTGTGTGTGTGTGTATGTGTATGTGCACGCATGTGCATGTACAATGTGATCAATGTACTGGCATGTACATTTTTGTCAGTACAACCGTGAGTTAATCTGACAATAAATTGGTTTCAGTCAGTCAGTCAGTGTGTGTGTGCGTGTGTGTGTGAGCTAGTTATTTCCTATTGTCTGTCACTGTCTCTGACTCTCCTTTTTTTTAATCTTATCTTCCATTACTGTCTACTGTTTTTTCCTGTCTGGCCGATTGGATTGTATTTTTACAGTGAAGTCTTTTGTGCTTTTCTTTTTGTTGTTGTTGTTGTTTATCTTGTTTCAGTTCATAGCATGCAGCTTCTCGCCATTAGATTCAATTTTCAACATTTTGCGAAGACAGGTTTTTGGTTACCTGTATTTCGTCTGTTTTCAGGGGTAGCATATGTTATGAAAGTGTTTATGAAAGGTATTTATACTTCAGTCCAAACTTTCTGGAAGTCATAGAAGTGACCAAAACATTGTCTTTGCTGATCGGTGAAAGTTTGAGCTAATGGTGAAACCATTTTCCTCTGTTGGACTTGTTTTTTGTAGTCAAGCAAATTCCTTCAGGTGAGATACCTTAAAGAATTTCTCATGAAGTCCTATTTTTTTTTGGTCAGGATAGATGGTGGTTCAGTGATGATGTCATTGCTGATGAAGAAACTTGTCATTTCATGGAACTGAAAATGCTTGCTTCACCATCTTTCATGTGCATGTGTGTGTGTAAGAGTGAACTCCCTTGGAATAATTTTGCTCAATACGTATGACGCATGTAGAAGAAAACTTTGTCAAAATGCAGTCTGTTGTATTGTACTGAGGAGGGCGCATTTCGAATGAAACATTGCCGAGTTTGGTCTAGTTTCAAGCTTTGACACCATCGGTCAAAATGGAAGCACTCAGCTTTGATGTGATGCATAAATGTATTGGTAAGACACTCTATTTCTGCTCTGTGTTTGAAATCTTAAAATGTATTTGGCCATTTCATGGCACGTGTACCAGGGCACAATTGAAATAGTTCCCCCATCCAGAGTATCACTGGCTGTCCCCATCTGTTCCGACGGCCTCCTTATAGATAGTTTATATCACCTTTTTTCATCTTACCCAAATTTTTCAGGATGCTCCGTGTTTTAAAAAGTGAGGGAATTAATATAATGATGATGATGATGGTGTGATCAGAATGGAGTCCACCACACCTTCAAACTGCCGTGCGTGTGTGTGGGCGTCGAGGAAAAAGTCCTGGAGGAGCCAGCCAGCAAAGCATCGTGGGAGCTAAGCATTTTGTCGCGTAACACTGAGGTCCTGGCAACCCAGATCGCTGATGCCATCCGGGACAAAAAAGGTTGTGTGTGTTTGTCATCTGGGTTTTTATGTCTTTGAATTTTGATTAGGTCAGCAACACATTTTGAAGGTCTGAGTGTGTGAAAGAGAGTTTAATGAATCTCTTTCTCTGTCTCTCTCTTACTTTCCACATCTGTCTCTGTCTCTCTCCATCTCATTGTCTGTCTGTCTGTCTGTCTCTCTCTGTCTTACTCACTCTGTGTCCTCAAGTAATATGCTTGTGTGTGTACGACAAGAGAATGAAGTATGTATGTTCTCTCCAGTGTAACGGTTTGTTTATGGTTGTGTGTGCATGTCAGGTGTGTTTAGAGATCAGAAAAGGCCATCGCATGCACACGCAGACACGCCCAACAACAGACCACTTTAAAATTACCCTTTCATACTTCTTCAAGCACACATCAAATGGGTAGAAAGAAAATGACAGCAATTAAAGACTGCTTCCTGGGAAGCAGTGTGGCTAACCTAATAAACAAAAAAAATATTCTCAGAGTATTCCCACTCCCTATCCAACCTCATTCCCATCAACTCCAAGGGGTGAGGAGTTGGGGGGGGGGGGGGGGGGGGGGGGGGGGGGGGGGGGGGGGGACAAAGGTTTTTCAGAAAAGAAAAGAACTGAGGTCAAAAGAGAGAAGGTCCAAGAAAGGAACTGAGGTCCATTGGATGGCAGAGATAGAAGGAAGTGAAAGAGAGACAGAAGGCGGAAGAAAGAGAGAGGATAGAGTACACAGAAACAGACTGAAGGAGGAAGAAAGAGAGAGGATAGAGTACACAGAAACAGACTGAAGGAGGAAGAAAGAGAGAGGATAGAGTACACAGAAACAGACTGAAGGAGGAAGAAAGAGAGAGGATAGAGTACACAGAAACAGACTGAAGGAGGAAGAAAGAGAGAGGATAGAGTACACAGAAACAGACTGAAGGAGGAAGAAAGAGAGAGGATAGAGTACACAGAAACAGACTGAAGGAGGAAGAAAGAGAGAGGATAGAGTACACAGAAACAGATTGAAAGGAGGAAGAAAGAGAAAAGATAAGGGGAGAACACGAACAAGAAACACGCCTGTCAGACACTCGCTGTAGGAGATCCACTCATGACATTTCCAGTCTCAGGGGAGGAGGTGCAAGATCACAAGCACTTTGGGTCTCTCCCAGTTCAGCGTTATGGGGTTGTGGCTCCTGGGCGCTGTGTGTGTGGATGGTCTGTCCCCACCTGCACAGTGCCACGTCTTGAGTGTCTGGAGAAGGGCTTTGACCCCAGGGTCAGTGACCCAGTCTCCCTGGGTGTTTGGATAGGGAGGTGAAGCAGGAGAAGAGTGAGGTTGAGGAGCCAGTCACTGAGATACTCAGCTCATGTGCCCACAGAATTACACCAGAAAAAGATCGACAGAAACCCTTCCCCTCCAGCACTTCCAGATGTGGGTCACCAGTGATAACCTCTTTGGACTGTGATCAAATGCATGTTTCAGGGGTGGGGTTTTGTTGTGTGTTTTTTCCACAGATGTGACCACCTTACAGAAGCGGCTGACACGAATTCAGAGCCGACTGTCCAACACCAAAGTGTTTGGCAAAGGAATCACTGCCGACCTTCGCGCTTCGCTGTTGGCGTCCATGAAAGATATTCAGTCCAAAGTGTGTATGGGTTGTGGCACGATGTCTTATGGTGTAGCATTAAACATGCTGTGGTTGGTGTCTGTGTTAGGGTTAGATGTGTTTGGGTGTAAACAGGTTAACCCTACCAAACCATATTTTTCTTCTCGACATGATTTTGTGGCAACTAACAAATAAATTTTTCAAAGCAGTGAGTAAACTTTGAAAGAACAACCTGTTGATGTGTTGTCAGTGTTTAAAACTGACCATCGTGGTCACTTCCCTCTCCTTCGTTGTGTAACTGTGGAAGTAGTTGCCTGGCAAGGTGGCCAGCCAGTGGGTTCCAGAGGGACACAGCATGCATGCTTGACAACGACATGAGGCCATGGAGTATTTCATCCCTGCCCACCAGTGACAACAACAGTGGTGAACCTTGATAAAATAAAGGGGGGATTCTTTTTTAAAGATGGTGAAAACAAGGGAAATTAAAGGTATGCTGACAAGTATAGCAGCTTCCCAGCAGGCACAGCAGGCACATTTACAAAACTGATGGTAGCTTATTGCTGGCAAGTAATGATTTTACAAAAGGGAGGGGGGTGGGGGGGGGGGGGAAGAAGAGGAAAGGGATGATGAAACAAACAACAACAAAAAAGTTGGCAACCAAATTCACAAAGTCACTAATATTTGCATTTTAAAATCGTACGATTTTGGTTCATCAGTGGCAAGATGATCAAATTACCAAATAGTGAATATAAAGACATGTACACAGATTGAGCATGTTGTTAACATGCGCATTCACAGAATGATAAGGCTATGATTTATAACTGGTAAGGTAATTGGATTACAGGATACGGTGAAGACAAAAAGATGGTAAAAGGAAAGTCAAACACAGAAAGTGATAAAGGAAAATCAAACACAGAAAGTGACAAAGGAAAGTTAAACACAGAAAGCCATAAAGGAAAGTTAAACACAGAAAGTGATAAAGGAAAATCAAACACAGAAAGTGACAAAGGAAAGTTAAACACAGAAAGCCATAAAGGAAAGTTAAACGCAGAAAGTGATAAAGGAAAATCAAACACAGAAAGTGACAAAGGAAAGTTAAACACAGAAAGTGATAAAGGAAAGTTAAACACAGAAAGTGGTAAAGGAAAATCAAACGCAGAAAGTGATAAAGGAAAGTTAAACGCAGAAAGTGATAAAGGAAAGTCAAACACAGAAAGTGATAAAGGAAAGTTAAACACAGAAAGTGATAAAGGAAAGTTAAACACAGAAAGTGATAAAGGAAAGTCAAACACAGAAAGTGATAAAGGAAAATCAAACACAGAAAGTGACAAAGGAAAGTTAAACACAGAAAGTGATAAAGGAAAGTTAAACACAGAAAGTGATAAAGGAAAGTTAAACACAGAAAGTGATAAAGGAAAGTCAAACACAGAAAGTGATAAAGGAAAGTTAAACACAGAAAGTGATAAAGGAAAGTTAAACACAGAAAGTGATAAAGGAAAGTCAAACACAGAAAGTGATAAAGGAAAGTCAAACACAGAAAGTGATAAAGGAAAGTCAAACACAGAAAGTGATAAGGGAAATGAAAGACCATGTAAAATCAAGAAAATGAGAAAGAATCTCGAGGTGTTCTGATAATCAATCACTCACTGTTTTTGTTGTTGTTGTGTTTTCCTTTTCATTGTTGTCCTCATGGTGTTGATTGTCATTGTCAAAGCTGCCATTGTCATCATTGCTTGTATTATCTTTGCCTTTAAAAAGGTGATAGCAGTTTCAGCACCATTAGCATTGGCACAGTATTGCTGTAATTATTGCATCATTATCATTCATTGTCATCATTACCACCACCACCACACAATCATTATTTTCAGTATCACCATCATGGTCATCGTCATCACCATTGCCATCACTATCACAACATTCATTCATCACCATTATCATGTTCACTGTCATTGTCATCATCTTCATCACCCAGAAGACCATTATCACTGTCATCGTCATCACCACCATTGTCATCATCACTATCATCATAATCATCATTACCATCATCACAGCGTACAGCAGCAGAAGCATTACATCATCATCACCAGAATCACATCAGCATCATCAACATTCTCATTATCATTATCAATACTGCCATCATTATTGTCCTTTATCAGTTTTGGGTCATGGCTGTGTATGTACAGATGGACACATGCATGGTATGTTGGCGCGCTATTCCCGTGGAGAGACGGCCTCCGTGTCCATCTTGGCCAGGCTCCACGACCTTCGCTATCAGGCCCAGGTAAGAAGTAGTCCCTACCTGTCCGGTTGCCTCTGTTCAGCTCGCATGGTATTCCGGGCTGTTCAGAGCAGGCCACTTAGCGTTGAGAAAGCAAGGGAGAGAACTCCTGGCCCACAGCTGCAGAGGCCAAGCCCTGTGTGCAGGACAGGCGAAGGGCTGTCTTCAGCGGGCCGCTCCCTGTCGGCCAGCCAACCGCACTTTACTGGGTGAACGGTCGTGTCAGGTGTGCAGAGCGGGTCTGGCAGCAGCGTGTTCGGCATTGCTGAGCGGGCCGCTACAAATGGGATTGTCAGGTTGATAATTAGTTGTTGTCGTGAAGAATGAAGTATCGATGCGCTGCTGAGACGACTGAATTGGCGAACACCCGACAATTCTTTCAATACCAAACTGGAACTAGGTTAATTTTCCTGCAGACAACAAAGAAACGCGTGAAAGATAGTTTTGCAAGTGGTCAGGCAGAATCAAAACAATGACAACACACATAAAATCATGCAAAAATAACTCGCGGTCGGCTCATTCTAATACTTCACAAAGAAGGCTCAGTGTACACGGCTAGCATAGGATACAAAAAATCAGGTACAGTTGATGCCAGACACGGTTGCCTGGGCCTTGAATTAAATGGCTTGCGCAGGGCAGAAAAGTATGGCCATGTATTAAAATGGCCATCCTAGATGGACTCTGTAAAATGTTCTTTTACACAACAACAGCAATTACACACGAACAGTATAAACTCGGTTCACATCTCTCTGTGTTCTCTGGGTAGACTGTTCTTTGACAGCAGCCAGAAGGAACAATAACATACAAGAAGAAGAAGAAAAGGCAACTGCTCCCATCAAGGTCACACTTCTCTGAATTCACTGCCTGACGTGTTCTTTTCTGTTTACTTACTGTCTGCCATGCTGTTTGGTTGAAAAAACATTGCTAAACAACAAGCTGAAAATGGAAAGAAATGTACCAACAACAGGGATGGAGTTCACGTTTCTCTGCATATTCACTGTGTGTGCAGTTCAAAAAGTCGCGTCGGCAACGCATCATGGACAAGCGGGCTGTGCAGAATGTGCGCAGCGCCAAAGTGGATGAGGCCAAACTGGACGACCTGAAAGTGGACGAGGCGGACATCGCCCGCCTCTCCCAGGAGGCCGTGGAGTTCTTCTTCTGCGCCCTGTCCCTGGAGTCCGTGGTGGACATTCTGAGAGACCCGGCAAACAAGGAGAACGCCATTGGGATTGGGATGGCTGTGTGCCGCCCCGAGTACACTGTCGACAGCCCTACCTCCGTGAGTAAAAAAGAAAAGGATGGGGGAGGGGAGGGGGGAGGTTGTTCCACTGCTTGGTTGTTTTGTGCCTTGCATCTAGATTTTGTTCGGCATCTCATTGTGCCTGGTTGGCAGTGCTTGTGTGTGTTAATTGTGCTTGTCATAGGGGGAAAAAGACATGACGAAGGTCTGGCTTTTGACAGAAATAAGATCTTTCTGTTGTTTGCCGGACCAACATGTACTAGAACGACAATTCTTGGACAGTGTCTCAGTTTTTGCATGAATGTTTGTGTTTGGTGTCATTCGAACAGTGTGACCTAACAGATTGTTTTCCAAAGCAAGGGAAAATAGTTGTCCCTATACTCCTGTTGACAGCCTCCACTATAATGCTTGTATGATCAGTATACAAAATGAGACATAGTATTTATACACAATGATATGTATGAGCAATATGCATAATACATTTGGTTTGCAAAATGCTGTATATACTGTTATAATAACGCCACATTCCTAATGCATGTGGTATTTAAACCGTCAGGTATAGAGAAACTAAAATTTAAAGTAGCTTTTCTGGGGGGGAATTTTTCAGCAGGCATGACACTAAACTGTTGAGGAGATCCTGCAATGATGTGAATGTGATCTCCAGTCAGTCGGAAGGATCTTCCCAAGTGTGAAAACTGTTTAAATTAGAGTAATTAGCGCTGACTGATTAGTCCAACTGTTGGGCTAGCATGGACGGCATTGGTAAGACAGGGCCCTGTGCTGCGAGCATGATAAGCCAGCCAGCCGATGCACTCACTTCTGTGACCCTGCATAGTCTGATGTGTAGACACGAAGGCTGCTGCCATGCTGTTTTTAGTTAATGTGGAACCTAATGCCCCACCCATCCTTTCTTCCTCCATGTTCATGTGCCGTGAGAGAAAGATGACTCAGTGTGATGGTAGCAAGGAATGGGGTGGAGGGGAGAGAGAGACAGTCATTGGAGGCGGGACCAAAGAATATGCAGTCTGTATCATGTGTCTGTGGTGGGAGTTGGGGAAGCCTTTCTGTTGCCAACACAGACCACACAGAGCAAACTAGGAGACATCCCCTACAATCCCTTCACTATTTACTGTACCCTGCCTCATTAAAGATCTCCGTTTACAGTGTTCTGTGTGAAAATTCTCAATGGATACCACATGCTGTTCACAGCTCCAGCTGTGCCTGGTCAGTGGTACACTGGTCAGTCGGTCTTCCATGCTGGATGCCCTGGAGTACAAGGTCAACCTGGCTGGTCATCTGCAGGCTCACAACGGCTTCAACTTTTTCCACGGCGGGCAGCAAAGGGGTGGCGGCGACTTGGGATATGCCACTGTCGGCATGGGGCGTGAACCCATCAACGCCTGGCTGCCTCTGTACGTCTGTCGGTCACACTGGCAGAGAGTGAAGGTGAGTGTGCATGCGTGTCTGTATGTCAGTTTGTCTGTCTTTCTGTCTGCTTGGATGAAAATGAATTCAAACTGAATCGTAACGGGCTAGAACTGTTTCACCTGGTAGATAAACAGAAGAGATTTGAAATGAACAGAAGCATGCAACAAAATCTGGCAGTGTCCTGTTGCTCTCTTGCCTACCACAGGACAACGCGAAGTCTGCTCTGTTAAATGGTTCACTGACATGAAGAACAACCCAACTCCAATACCCACAAGGTTCATCCTCAATATCCAATGGCCAGAAATTGTTTGTTACAAAAACATTGGGGAGAGAACAAAGAAAATCCTGTTGATGTAGGCTGTGGCCCGGTGCCCACAGGGGAAAAGGGCGGTGCCACAAAGCAGGCAGTCATGGCGTCAGTGCGTGGATGATGAAGTGAAGGCAGTCACAGTGGTCCAGGCATTGAAGAGGTCAGCTCTGAATGGAGTTGGCGGAGTGACTGAGTATTGCGGCAGCCCTGTGTTCCTCAGGGAAGTTCAGGTCCTAAAGTCAGGTGTCCATCCCAGGTGTTGCTCTCTCTGACAGGTGATCCTGAAGCCCAGCCTTGGCTACCTGTGCACTCTGGACCCTCTGGGCTTCGACTGGGCTCAGCTGGACGTTCCCTTCGCCATCCTGGGTGCCCTGATCGGCCAGCTTAACCAGGCCACCGCTGGCACTCATCAGCTGAGACTGCTCTTCACTTTGCTGCGGACATGTGTCGGTCAGTGATCCTCTGTGTTTGTGTGTCAGTTTGTGTGTGTGGCCATACATTGTGTGTGTGTGTGTGTGTGTGTGTGTGTGTGTCCATACGTGTGAGTGTGTGTGTGTGTGTGTGTCCATACGTGTGAGAGTGTGTGTGTGCACAGACCTGTTTACCTATACGATTTTGCCGTATTTTGTACACATGTTTGGCAAAAATATGACAAAGACGACAAATCAAAAAGAAATATGGCCAAAAAAATTCTGTGGACAGAGATCTTGAGCAGTAATTGAACTTGTGGACAATAACTGTGGCAGAGGCTTTGACGAAAGAGCAACCACTCTTGCTAACTTCTGCGTGCAAAATCGCATTTAGTAATGTCTGTTTCATTGACAACATGCCCTGTAACGTCGAAAAACCGGCGAGAGAGCATGAACATGTGCCGAGTATGCTGATGAATGGGTTGAAAGTAATTTGTATCAGAAAGAACCAGTGCAAGGTCAGGGTGGGTTATTGAAGACTCTGCACAATGAATTTTAATAGTAATTGCCCTGGTGTGAACTGGTGAATTTAAATAACAGAATGTAGATAAATTTAAGTTCAATTTTAGACAAGGCTAGAAACAAATTTTGATGTTTTAAATATGGATTTTTCTGTTATATATTAAAAATGCTCAGCTTCAGGGGCGCTGCCCCCTGACCTCCGCAGGGGCGTTGCCCCTTTGACCCCGCAGGGGCGTTGCCCCTTGAACAACCCGCCCCACAGGGCTCTGCCCCAGACCCCCACAGAAAAATCTCCTTGCTTTTTTAAAATCTGTTCTCATCCCTGATTTAAAAATAATCAATAATATCTGAACGCTGCTGTACACTCCATTAATCCCTGTGTGCCATACGGACGTGCTTACATTCCACATGTACACGCCAGTTGCTGTCAAACATTATGCTAAAGTAGAACCATTTCATTTCTGTAAGTTGCACAATCACAAGAGTTGATAATGTTGAAACCCCAAATACCATGTTGTAGATGGAAATGGGCCCATTTTTTGTGGATCAGGTCAGATGGTGCCAAACAAAGCCACAGGAGGCCACTGTTCAGCCACGCACAAAACCCTTTTCAGCATGCCGCCGGAAAGGTCCAGGAAGCCTCATGTTCAGCAACAGCCACTGCGGCAACAGCACCCCCTCAGGGCAACAGCTCGGCACCAGCAGCCACAAGCCGCTGAATCGGGCGGCCTCTTCACCTTCTGGTGCTACAACGGCGCCAAGTCGCAGAAGACCTTGCAGCACCTCCCAAAACCTGCCCATCGGCAATCCTCGCTCACCTCACAGTCATGTGTGGCGCATGGTGACACAAAAAAACGCTGATCCTGCACCATCCCTAGACTAAGAGGGGAGAAGAGCGAGTGGCAAGGGAGAGAGAACTGCAGGAAGCATCAAGTCAATGAGGAAATTTCCACACTGTCCCAAAAATGGACTCCAGCTGGAGGTGTGGCCCGCTCCAAGCAGTCTGGACTGGAGGTGAGCAAAAGGAACAGAGATCTGTCTGTGCCTCAGCTGCGCTGCCACACGCATTAATTTCTTTCACATAATGCCCTCCCATCTTCTGCAAACCCACAGCAGAATTTCTCCCCACAGCTCAACCGCCTCATCAACAGCTACCATGTACTAGCCCACTCCACTATCACAGCTTACCATGTACATAGCCCTCACTCAACAAATCACACTACCATGACATAGCCCTCCACTCATCACAGCTCCATGTACATACGCCCTCCACTCCATCACAGCTACCATGTACATAGCCCACCACTCATCACATCTAACCATGTTACATAGCCCCTCCACTCATCACAGCTACCAATGACATAAGCCCATCCCACCATCACAGCTACCATGTACATAGCCCTCCACTCATCACAGCTACCATGTAACATAGCCCACCCACTCATCACATCTACCAAGTACATAGCCCACCACTCATCACATCTACCATGTACATAGCCCTCCACTCCATCACAGCTAACCATGGACATAGCCCTCCAACACATCACAGCTACCATGGTACATAGCCCACCACACAACACAGGCTACCCATGTACATAGCCTCCACTCATCCATCGTACCATGTACATAGCCCTCCACTCATCAACATCTACCAATGTACATAGCCCTCCACTCATCAAGAGGCAACCATGTAACATAGTCCCTCAACTATCCAACTACCATTTACATCGCCCCCAACTCATCACAACTACCGATGTACATTATAGCCCACCACTCCATCAATCTACCATGTACATAGACCTCAACTCCATCACAGCTACCATGTACATAAGCCCCAACTCATCACATCTACCATGTACATAAGCCCCTCCACACATCACATCTACCAGTACAAGCCCACCACACTCATCACACAAAATACCAGTACATAGCCCTCAACTCAACACTCTACCAAGTACATAGCCCACCACTCATCACATCTACCAATGTAACAGTAGCCACTCAACTCCATCACATCTAAACCAAGACATAGCCCACCACTCATCACATCTTACCATGTACATACCCACAACTCAATCACATCTACCATGTACATAGCCCTCCCACTCATCACAAGCTACAAGTACATAGCCCTCCACTCATCACAGCTAACATGAACATATTCCTCAACTCATCATCACAAACTACCATGTACTTAGCCCCCCACACGTCACAATCTACCATGTACATAGCCCTCCACTCCATCAACATCTACCAATTACATAGCCCACCACACATCAATCAACCATGTACATAGCCCTTCAACTCATCACAATCTACCAAGTACATAGCCCACCACTCATCACATCTACATGTACATAGTCCTCAACTCATCAAAACTACCATGTACTTAGCCCACCACTCATTCACGACTACCATGTACATAGTCCCTCAACCATCACATCAACAAGTACATAGCCCTCCACTCCATCACATCTTACCATGTACATAGCCCTCCAAAACTCATCCATCTACCAAGTACACAAATCCCCCACCCACTTTCATCAATCAACCATGTACATAGCCTCAAACTCATCACAACTTACCATGAACATAGCCCTCAACTCATCCACAACCATGTACATAGCCCTCCACTCATCACACTACCATGTACAATAGCCCTCAAACTCATCCAAATACCATGTACAATAGCCCTCCACACATCACATTCTACCATGTAACAAAGCCCACCACTCAGCACATCTACCATAGTACATAGCCCTTCACCTTATCACATCTGCCATGTACATAGCCCTCAACTCCTCCAACTACCATTTACATAGCTTCCACTCATCGCAGCTACCATGTACATAGCCCTCCACGTCATCACAGGCTACCATGTACATAGACCTCAACACAAAACAGCTACCATGTACATAGCCCTCAACTCCATCACAACTACCATGTACATAGTCCCTCAACCCTCAACGCATCACATCTATCTACCCAGTACAATATCACAACTACTACCATGTACATAGCCCTCCAACTACATCACATCTACCAATGTACATAGCCTCAACTCATCACAGCTACCATGTACATAGCCCTGAAACTCATCCAACTACCATGTACAAATGGTCCTCAACTCATCACACTACCCATGTACATAGTCCTCAACTCATCACATCTACCATGTACATAGCCCACCACTCATCACATCAACCATGTACATAGCCCTCAACATCAGCACATCTACCATGTACATAGCCCTCCACCTCAACACAACTACCATGAAACATAGCCCTCAACTCCTCACAGCTAAACGCATTGTACATAGCCCTCAACTCATCCAACTACCATGTACATAGTCCTCAACACTCATCACATAAACCATGTCATAGTCCTCAACTCAACACAAACTGCGAAGTACCAAGCCACAACTAGGCTAATTGCTGTGGTTTACTCTGAAACCCTCAGTCTGCTGAAAGTAATCCATAAAAGAACACCATACCCGGCAGTTCAGACTGCTGCATTAAGGTCAGCTTAGAGTCCAAATTCTCCAAAATCGTGAAACGGAACAACAGAAGAAAACAAATTGTTCGCAGCGCAGAGTTAGCCAACCAAGGCCGGGTCTGTAACTGGTTAGCCTAGGCGGACTGGTACTGAAACCCAAGAGGTTCCCTGGAGATAAGGGCCCCATAGCGCTTTGGTACTGAAAGCGTTGGAGAATACGAACGAACAAACATACACTGCTTTGGTGTCTGTATCGCGCCAAAAGTGACCAATGTTTTTACACAATCCGGCTGCACACAGGAGGGGCGAGTGTACACCGAGAACCAGCGGGATTGTCTTTGTCCACAACACACTGTGAGCGCTTTTTCCTGCGAAGTTATTCTTACACAATACACGAATTCTTACACATAACAACGAACGCACGCACGTTCGCGGCGCACAGGGGGGCGCGCGCGCACATGCGCACATACACACAACACACACACACAACACACACACAGCACACACACGTGCGCCCACACGCATGCACAACATGCGCACGCACGATCACAAATTACATAAAAGCAGAAACTTACCGTTCATACCCTCATTATATTATTAAAATTACAGATGTGGGTTTTTAGGTATGAACTTTAACAGCCTTAACTAATGGAAAAACACAAAACAAAAAAACAAGAACCAAGGCTTGACAACGAAAAAAACTGCTGCAACACGCCAAAGTCGAGTGTGTGTGTTTGTGTGTGTGTGGTGTGTGTGTGTATGTGTGTGTGTGTGTGTGTGTGTGTGTGTGTGTGTGTGTGGTGCAGTTTGTCTGTGAGAGAGAAAGAGAAGAGAGAGAGGAGAGAGTGAGAGAAGAGAGAGAGAGAGAGAACGAGAAAGAGAGTGAGAGAGGAATGGTTGATAAACATGTCTACACAATACACTGCACGCCAAATTTTACCACTTATAAAATCAATAGGGAAGAAAAGAACATGCACAGTGTACACCGGGCGCGCATGCAAAAACTGAGAGAGAGAGAGAAGAGAGAGAAGGAGAGAGTGAAGAGAGAAGGAGAGAGAAGAGACTGACATAGAGAGAGAGGGAGGGGTGAATGGGGGTGGGAGGATGACTGATTTTGAGAATACATACATAAAGAAACAGACATGCACGATAAACCTTTTACATCACAAAATCAATAAAAGCAATGCAGAGGAAGAGAGAGGAGAGGGAGAAGAGTGTAGTGGGAGGGAGGACAGATTCATAATATATACATATATGAGAACTGACAAGCACAGAATAGCATTTGTACATGTATAGACAAATCAATAAAACATGATCAAGAGAAAAGTTTCCACATGACAATGGCTTGCACTCAAACTGAACAATCTCTCTCTCTCTCTCCTCTCTCTCCTCTCACTCTCTCTCTCACTCTCACTCTTTCCCTCCTTTCCCTCTCCTCTCATCTCTTCTCTCTCTCTCCTCTCTCTCATCTCACCTCGCTCGCCTCTCCACACCACACATACACACACACACACACTCTCTCACTCTGCTCTCTCTACTCTCCCTCACACACACACACACACCACTCTCTCTCTTCTCCTCAACACACACACACAACCACACAACAACACACACGACAACAAACACACACGACACTAAAAAAATAACATATACACTGCACAACGGCTAACGAGTCTGAGGCGAGAGAGGAGAGAGAGAGAGAGAAGAGAGAGAGAGAGAAGAGAGAGAGAAACTGAACTGAAACTGACGGTGCATGCATGACTTCACACAGAAATAACAGATATCACACCACACACACACACACACACACCACACACACACACACACACACACACACACACCATACACGCACACGGGTCAAAAAATAGAAAAAACGAGACAGAGTGGGTGGGAAGGGAGGAGGAGAGGGAGAGAGACAGAGAGAGAGAGGGGGGGGGGGGGAGAAAAGAGAGAGAGAGATAGAGAGAGAGGAGAAGAGAGAGAGGGAGAGAGAGAGAGAGAGAGAAGCGAATGAAACTGAACGTGCATTGCATGACTTAACAGAGAAAAAAAACAGAATCACACACTACACACACAGACACACAAAAACAACACACACACACACACAACACACAACACACGTGACATCACACACACACACACACACACACACACACACACACAACACACACACACAAACGCACACACAACACACATAATCACACGCGCCACGCACGCACGCAAACGCATGCAAACGCAACGCACGCACACACCACACATGTTACTCGACGACCCTTGTAGGTAAAGCTGGTTGTGTGTCAATAACCACTTTCTCAATCACCATTAACTGTACACTATCACTTTTAACACAACACAACTGTCTTTGTAGGCACATGTCTCCGTGTGTTGGTCCTACACTCTCAGATCAGCGGCTTGTGTTTAACAGAATAGTGTGAACACTGACAGGCTTTTGACCTGTTGTCCCCCTCGTTCCCACTCTCAAACCGACCCCCAACCCCCACCCCCGTCCCCCCCCCCACACTTAACATGAAGTACACTTGGCACGTTTGAAAAAAAAAATCTAAAACAACAACAATAGTTGATGTTCAGTATTACTCTCACTTCATGTAATAATTAAAAACCAATAGTAACAAAATATATGCATAATCTTGGAAACACAGGTCATATTCTAGCTATATATAACACCCATTACAAACATGCAAATTCAACTTGTATCAGTAACATATGTCCAACTTGAAAGAAACATATAAGCACTTAACGTTCTATAGGAAGATTATGTACAACAATTATTTTGTGTCAATATGGATAGTACTCATGTAATGCTTTTTCATTTCAACAAATCTGCACTGATACAGTTCTAGGGACTTTGCCGGAGTTGTGGGCTTTCAGATGAACGAAAAATGAAATATCACTATCAATAATCAAGTTTGATTGGCACTTTCGTTTTTGGCTGGTTGGGAATACTGTTTGAGAACGGAGCAGATTTTCATTAATCTTTTCTCTGGACTCCCCACCTTTACTCTGCTGTTGAAAGTGAGCGCATAGCGCACACGACTTACCAGAAAGACTGGGATCAAACAGGTGCCATAATTTTGAGGCTTTTTCATAATTCTGCCATGCAAGGCTCTTTTGCTGTAGTTTGAATTTTTGCGGTTTATCAGATTTTACAAAGTTCTTGCACAAAATCACAACACAGACTATATTTTGAATGTACTTCCTCCCTATCTTCCAGAAACATTCACATTGAAGATTACATTAAATTTCAGAAGCAACCTCAAACCTGTTACCCACTGATTTGTTATTATCTTTCTTTAAATCTCTTAGAACCTATCCCTCACAGTCCTACACAAAACCGTTAAACGTTCTAAATGTACAAGTGAGAGATGACCGTTTTGTTCCATAATCCTGTTCGGCCACCCCACCCCCTCTTCCCTCTCTCACTCTCTCCTCTCTCTCCTCTCCACTCTCTCTCTCACACACACAACACACACACACACACACACACACACACACACACACATAAAAATAACAACCCTAATGGGTACTTACCAACCGCACACAACAACTTTAAATTTGAATTTGCGATAGAAATAGTAGTAGTGTTTTGGAAATGAAGTATTATAATAATTATGAAATTGTTACTTATACTGTTAGGCCTACTACCATTTACTGTTACATAGTGTTATTTGGCTTGTTATAATTATGTTTTAACCTCTACTTTCCCCTTTAATTATTAGCCTACGTTGCTCTAAACATGCAACCATAGTACATATAAAATGTAGCAACAATGAAGAAATATGTGTGTTATACAACGGTGTACATACGACACTCCCTTTACAAATGCCCAACTTTTTTCGTTCACAATGAACTTGGCCCAAAGTTTTGACCTACTTCGCTTAAAAGCACATCAGCCCAAACGACGCAGCCGCAACGCGCAGGTCCGTCGAACCGGTCGCAAAGTTTCTGTCAGAAAAGTTATAAACCACAATCTTAATTATGGTACTCACACAGAGCTGGTCGAAATGGCCAGTTTTTGTCACATCTCAAGTACTCACTAGTCAATTGCTGACACACAGAAATTATAGGTCTAAAAACAACTGCACAGTAAATATAACTAATGAAGTTGCACAGGTCTCGAAGCGGTCCACACTCACACACACAGCAGTACACAGCGTCCTTCCGCTGAGCGCGTCTGGAAGTGGGTGGCTGACCTGGTTACTGCCTAGCGGGTAAAGAGGCCAAAGCGCTGGAAGGCGAACATATTGCATGTTGCTCTGAGTGTACCTGCGGCGCCGGCATAGGACAACCAACTAGAAGACTCTGCACTGCTGCCAAAATCACCTTGGGTGCTTCCTTTTCTCGATCCAAACCTAATGCAGGACAACCACACATTTAGCCCCTCAACTGTGAAGTGACGAAATCCGTCTGGAGGGAGCCATCCCCCAACACGTCCCAACCAGTGAGACCCAAGGAACCATGGCAGTGCCAACGATTTTTGACATGACCGAGAACAAGACAAAGTGGTCGTGGAGAAGGGAAATACAGTGAGAACAGGGGCTGATAGGTAAATGTTTTTAAAAGCATTGATATGACAAACATTGGTGATGGCATTATGTACAAGTTCCAAACTGGATCCGAGCAACCAATGATAAAATATTCAACTGTAAGTTCGTGTTTATGATTTAATAATCCTCCCATTAAACAAACCAGCTGCCAAAAGTACAGAGGACAATACTTCAGAGATATGTGGTCAGGATAATTGAGGAATCCCCCACTCAGAGCTAATCCATTTAGTGGATGGAAATCAAAAAAGCAAATTGGTAACCACGACTGATAAATTGCTTAACCAGTAACACAAGTGGGTATTTTTTTGCTCCCATCAGAAACACCTAACAACAACAGCGAACACAATTCCTACTCAGACTGGCCCAGCCTTTTAATACATGAAAAAATTCAGCAAATACAATAGACAACAAATAATATTGGGGGAAAAAACAAGCGCATGCCAACAACGAACTGCCTTCATAGTAATGACTTGGCAAAGATTTGGACATGAGGGGGTAGGAAGTTTGTGATGAGAGAAACTGGGACCCTTAAAATAAAGAAAATATATTACAGATATCAGGACCCACTTCACAAGCTGCATAGGTAACCATCGCAATACCATTAGAAGGCAAGATATATTTGTAAATAGCCAGCCCGAGCCATTCGTCCGCTGGTTGGAATCTCAAATAGGGAGACACAGCTGGTTGTGTCTGCAACTCCTGGGCGTCAAATAGAGACACAACACCACAGTCCAAAAATACTGTGGTGTATTCTCCAACTCACCAAGGGTTCAAAAAAGAATCAATAGCACACCCCAAAGCAGCCAGCGAAGAGTAGTAAATGAAAACTCAAGGCGAAAGTGTGGGGAGGAAAAAAAGTTGCTGAAACAACTAAAGGCATAATGCAAAAGATATAAATGAGGGGGACATTTCAATGAGCCAAACGCGAGAGGATCCACTCAACGCTCAAGGGAAACACAAAGAGCCAAACACCAGAGAATATATCGATACAGTTCCCTGCCTCCTTTCATTATCCGATTTATTGTTTTGATTAAATTGAGGTTATTTTATTTGTTCTTTTGTTTCTGGTCGTCTGTGTGTTTGTCTTTGATCCTCCCTGCATCTCCACCTCCCCCATACTACTACCCTCAACACCCCACAACCCCCCCCCCCCCTCCCCAATACACTACCCTCACACCCCGTACATCCTACCTCCACCAAAGCATGCTAAACCTCACACCCCGCCCACATCCCACCTCCACCATAGCACTACCCTCACACCCAACATCCCCATCTTCCCCACAGCACTAAAGTTAACATCCACAACCTCCCCCCCCCCCCCCCCCCCCCCCTCTCTCCCATAAACAAGCCATATCTTAATTGTTCTCTGTGGGTCCTGCTTTACTATAGGAATTCCCAGTGTTAACCTAAGCAATGTTGTTTTTTTTTTTTTCAATTTCCCAAAAACCCTTTTGCTTCTATTTTCATTAAAAAATTTGTTTTCAAAAGTGAGTCCTCATTTTGTGTCAAATAAGAAACAGAAAGCCAGGCTCCTCACTGAGACGCCCCAGCGACTACGCAGGTGGGCGCTGTGGCTTTAACCGGGGATACATAGTAATGTCTGCCGGTCTTCCTCCATACGATGATACATAAGGTACTGTGCAACTTTTACCTTTTTTTTACCTTTTTTTTTTTTCAATGGGAGGTTTGCCTAACGAAATTCTGATGCTTTGATATTTATTTCATAAAGAGAACAAAATCATATGTAGTGGTAGCACTTTTCATGGTCCTGACGGAAATTCGGTGTCGTAAAAAAAATAAAGAAGATCACCAATTCAGCAACAGACAAATCTTGTGCTATTTAGTTTAGACCAGGGAAAAAATCCCTCAGGCTTTTCCCTTTTCTTCCCTCCCGGCTCTAGGGTTCTATTTTTCTCAGGCTCAAACGGAAATAACAATTTTAGAAAAAAAATCTGGAAATCACTTTAAAGTTGGAGTCACTGATACTTGCCGACTGTTTTCAAGGGCCCCAGTTTTATCTCAGCTAAACAAGGATTTCCTTGAGAAAACAAGGGAGAACTGATCGGACTTATTGCACTGCAAACAACGGTTTTTCCATTCATATGCCAGAACTGCAACCACCATGTTTTCGCTTTCTGTATGTCTGCTTTAACACTCTGTGGTTTGTTATGTTGGCAGGTAGGGAATATTTCGTGACCGAAACGACATACTTCAAGCCTTCAATGTCAGGTGGGAAAAAGAAGGGAAAGTGGTGTTTGGTCTGAAGACAAAAAAACAACAAAACACCGCGGGAGTGGAGGGATATGTGGGGGGGATGGGGTGTTGGGTGGAAACTCCATAAAAAAAAAAGTGTATATTGATTGTCCAGCCAAGTGCATAAATCAGTGAGCATGCATACCTGGATGGTAAGAGATGGTGTTTTGGGTATATATATTATACTCTACATTTACGTTGTAAATATGTTATATATGTACATGGGGTGTGAATGTAAAATGGTTGGATGGGGAAATTGTGGGAGGGCGGGAATGTAGAGAGAAAGGATGAGGAGAGTTGTAGGAAAGGAAAGTGAGGGCAAAGAGCTGCAATGATTCAAACTATAAAAAAAAAAGTCCAGGTGTGGGAGCCGAGTCCATCAGGGAATCTTGTTCCAAGGCCAGAGAGAAACCTTGAAATTCCATGAATTTCATGGAAATCAAGACCGTAAAGCCTTCAAGGAACACAAATGCTTGATCTTAGCACATTTATGTCAGTACATTAAGAAAGCGTTTTAGGGCCATTACAGTTCTTCATAATTAAAAGTTGTGATGAAAAAGTTAATTTTAAGGTCCATGAAAAATGTATAAAAATGGCATGGATAAGTCATGGAATTTGGAATGTATCTGTCTGTATTATACCTGACTTTGACCATGGTCTGCTAAAGGTGTGGAAGTGAAGAGGAAAAAAGGAGTGGATAAACATAATATTGTACTGTGACATTGTTATGAAAGATGTAACTACTAGTTTTAGTTATTTCGATGACAGTAACCAAATAATGTTGAATGATGAGCCTGTAATCAAAAAAATGTTGGATGCTACTGTAATTCACCTAACTAGGACAGAGAAGACAAAAAAAGTACCACAACTATGACCATGTATTAAAAAGTTGGTTATTCACACTAAAATCAGCAAAAGTATGTCCTTTTGTAAGAGAACATACAGACTAATGCAGGTGTGTAAGAGAAAAAAAAAGAAGAGGTTGTTTATTATATTTAAATTTGGTGATATTGTCTCAAAGATATGGGTATTATTGTAATTTGTGACATGTCTGAAAATATGGGTTATTATTGCAAATTTCCAGATGACATTGATACGGAGAAAGAAGCGTTTTGAAACTGAGACAAAACCATCGATTTTCCTCCATTTTAGGAGGTCACTACTGCCAAGTAAGACAAGTGGACACCCTCGCTCACGGCAATGCTCGGATGGTTAATGCCTTGTATCCATGAGTGCATGGCCGAACACTGTCGTGCAGCATGTCTCCCTTGCATGAACACAAACACACAACAACACATACACACTCCACATGTGTTTTGCCCGTTGTAAGAACCGAGAACACGTAACAATGTAGAAGATGACAGTCCCTAGTTGCAGCTTCTTCTGGAGCGATGCCATGTCCTGTATCTTGTAAAAGCATTAATGACATGGAAGGTAACATGATGAATTTGTAGCTAGCTTTCCTTTTAGGGAGAATTGCCTTTTTTTCATGTGTGCCCTCTTTACTGGTATAAGGTGCATGGTAAAAATGGGTGTCACGAGCAGCCATTGGCTTGGAGTAAGCACTTGTTGTCATTATTCAACATGTGAACCATGAAATTACATTTCCTTGTTTATTGTTGACTTACCTCCCCTCACTTTAAAGGTGCCCATGTGACCTTTTTTCCGAAACAGTTCATGCCTGTAGGGTACATTGAGTGTGCGGCAAAGAGAAAAGTTTAAATTTTCTCGTAGAAAATAGATATAGAACGAAGCAAAGAATCAACAGCTCAATATGTCTGGATTTATACATGTATAAACTTACTTACACTTCAAACTCAAAGGTGGGAGCAATTTTGAGATGACTGATCATAGTAGATTGTCTGTGTATGACTTTCGAAGTCAAGCATTCCCTATGTACACATCATAGCCTCAAAAGATAACCCCACAATGTTCATGGTTGCGGGAAGTAAGGGAATTTGTTTCATTAGATGCGCTAAAAAATCACTACAAAATGTTTCCACGACAGCCATGGACGTAGTATAATACTTTTCATGCACAGATGCCAGAGATCACCAATTCTTATGTTTGTTCAGGAATTAAGTGAGCCTTGGTATAACACCATGACCTAGAGAACACTAAACATAAGACATCAAAGATCCTAAATCAGGAATTCAGTGGGGCTTAGTATGCACATGACCTTAGAGAATACCCAACAAAGGTCACAAAAGATCCTGAAAAGAAAGTACATCACTGGCAAAATAACGGCACAGATCACCTAGTACCTGCTAGTGGTTGATTTTCCAGGCGTTAGGGACACCTATCCTACTCAAAATGCCACAGATCACCACAACAAAAGTGCCCCCTTTGTCATTCAGACGGCTTGTGGTTCCAGTAGCAGACCCACACCCAGCTGTCGAAGGGCAGAGGCGTGCACCCTGTCCTGTGGTGCCTGGCGCAGTGGCCTTCCTTCAACGCCCTGTTTGAGCAGGGAGCGACAACACAACCTGGAGCGATGAGTGATGGTCCTGCCGCCCTTCAGAGTGGATTTGATGAGGTCAAGGTATCGCTGAGGAACCCGCATTTACAGAGACATGCAAGTAAATGTATGTGGAAGAGCATATTACCTTAATGTAATCCTTTTGCTGTTAGCGTTCTTGTTACATGATGCTGATAAACGTTTAGCATCGTCGAGATCTGGGCTAAATTTAACTTTACCACTGAAAAGACACGAAGCCCTAAACACCACTCAAAGGCCTGACGTGAAGAACAGAATAACTCCCAGCCAGTCCTTTGAATAAAACCATAAAATTTTAGTTTCTATGTGTGAATGTACACACAACATCGTGTGGCATACTAAAAATCCAAATCACCACTTTCGGAAGAGAACACCAGTTTGGCCGATAGTATAATGGCACGCAGCACTACCATGCTCCGAAGAATGAAAATGTGAATGAAAAAAATGAGTGATTGACAGACTGGAAATGACACAGGAAGGTGGCTGGATTGTAGTGCCCGCAGGCAGCTCTTCATCGGCTTACCCAGGTGTGTAGCCCGTTGTGTTAACAAGCGTAAAGTGCCATAAGGTTCGGTATTCTAACCAAGCTAGGGGCTGTGTAACTACTCTTAACCCCTTTCCCTGCCACAGTAATAAAGTTCTTTCTGTATTTGCTGTGTGCCGGGGCCAAATATGCTTTTTGCAGTAGGTTCACTCATCTGTTCACTACTCATAATTCATTTATGAATAACTCTAGATTTTTTGCAAGTTATTTTTCAAAAATAAAACCCCTGTGCTATGATGTGGTGTCATAATAATTTGGATTTGGCTGGTCATAAGTAAAAGATAAAAACAATATATCCCTACCATTTTTGTAAAAAAAATGACACTTTTTCTGCATACCACACACATTGGCCAGCACAATCAAAACCAAAGAGACCAAAGAGAAAAAAACTGTGATTTATTGACTGAACATTATAACAACATCTGGATTCATATTACTGCAGCAAATGTTTTTCTGTGTGGGTACCACCATGCATAATTAGGGGTACCCCCCCCCCCAATCCCAAGGTAAAAGGGACAGAATTTTTATAGTGGTAGGTTCACTAATCTGTTATCAATACCATTCATCTTATGGAGATATGTCTTAGATTTTTTTGCATGTTTTCTTTTCTTAGTGCCTGGTCTATAATGAGATCTCATAATATTTTGAATTCTGTTTGCCAAATAGTTTGGTAAAAAGTATTATGATAAAACCTTTTTGAAATAAAATAATTGTTTTTGAACATACACACAACACCTTGAAACACATCAAACCACACAATAACACTGAAAAAACAATGGGTGTTTTGTATTGGCTGAGCATCATACAAAACATCTGGTAATGATATCATTCCAATCAAATTTCTTTTATGTGGTAATACAATGCATCACTGGGTTACCCCAATTCAAGGAGTAAAGGGACAGAATTTTGATTTTTGTGGTAGGTTCACTATCTGGTTCACTACTCATCATTTAATTGAGATAACATTAGAAAGTTTTTCAGTTGTCCCTCTAATAGTCATGAGGTATTTATGTGGGTATCCATAATATATTTGATTTTGGGAGCACTAGTATAGAAAAAAGTAACACAATCCCAACATGTTTTGTTAGAAAATGACAGTGTTCGAGCACACCCACATACACATCTGCAACACATCAAACCACACAACACAACAAAAAATTGGTGTGAGAAATGCCTGAACATCATACAAACATCTGGTATTGAATCATTGCCTAGCAAATCATCTTCTGTGTGGTATACATACATTCTTTGGGGTACCCCAATCCCAGGAATAAAGGGACAGAATTACTGCTTTTTGACAGTAGGTTCACTCATCTGTTCACTACTTCATTCATTTAATTGAGATATCCTCTTAGTCTTAGATTGTTTGCATGTTTTCCCTTTACCTTGTTGCATGATGGTGAAGTCATTAAATTTTGATTTGTGATAAGTATATGGCAAAAAGTAACATAAAACCAACTTTTTTTAGTAATGAAATGGACTTTTTTTTTTGGCACACACACATACATTGCAGCTCATCAAACCATACCAAAATGAAAAAAATTGTGTTAGTATTGATTGACATCATACAAATCATCAGGAAATTGGTATGCCCACCAAAGTCTTCCTTCTGTGTGGAAAATATATACATCTTTGGGGGTACCCAATCCCAGGTAAAGGACAGAAATCTGCTTTGACATTAGGTTCACTCCATCCTGTTCACTACTCATTCATTTATTGAGATATCTCTTAGAGTTGTTCATGGTTTTCCCCTTAAAACCTTGTGGCATGATGTGATGGGTCATTACATTTTGAATTTGTTGAATAAAGTAATATGGCAAAATTAACATAAACCCAACTTTTTTAGTAATGAAATGACTGTTTTGGGGGCACACAACACATACAATGCAGCTCATCAAACCATACAAAACATTGAAAAAAATGATGTTAGAATGACTGAACATAATATAAACATCTGGCATTGATATGAAATGCCAGCAAAGTCCCGATCTGAGTGATAAACAAACATATATCATTGTAGGTACCAAAATCCAGACAAAAAGGGACCCAATTTTGCCTTTTTGCAGTTCGTTAACTAATGTGTATCACTTACTGTACACTTTTACTCAGACAAGTCTTACATCTTTTATTGCATGTTTTTTTTCATGCATCATTGGCTATAACCTGATGTACTTAATAATCATTTATTGTTAGTAAACAGTAAAAATTTGATGAAATCAAATCTTATGAAAGTTTCAAAAGAAAAACAGAGTCATATTGCGTATATAACACCACACAAAACACTAGAAAAAACTGATGTTAGTTTCAATGGAAGCGAGGAGAACAACTGGAACTTCACTCAGTACATGTCTGTTACACTATCCCCAGTAACAAACATTCGTACATCACGCTAGGTTTTCTGGGGTTGTTCTTGGGTTGAGCAGCCTCACTAATATAACCCCCAGGGTGTTTCCCCCCCCCCCCCCCTGATTATTTCCACCAGTTTGAACAGTTTCAGAAGAAACAACCACCAGTGAAAGAAAGAAAAAAAAGGAAAACCACACAGGCACTCAAGAATATAAAAACACAGAGATAAAAGCACACGCAACTGACTAACTGAAGAAGATCTAAGAAAAAAAAAAAAATGCACTGCAAAATCACTAAGCTGTGCTACAGGATCCACACTACCTTCCCAGTGGTTGAACTAAGTTGATACTCCATTTAGCACTGTGGATTAGCACATTGCAGCATGGAGGGACAGGAGTGGCAGTGTGACTGCACATCACGCCTGATCTTCAAGCTTTCTTCATGGTGCAGGACCCTGCAGGAGGCCCCCTCGTGTGCTGCCTTGTTGGTTAGTTGTTGGATGGGGAAACATGAAATGCCTCTCCATCAGCCCTCACTTCATTGTTTTGACACCGGTAGCAGAAGGTATAACTTTATCACCGAACCTGACAACCCTTGAGGGGATGTATTGGCGAAATATAAGCCTACCCTTGGCAAAAGAGTAGGCTTTCATCCAACACACACCACTCACCGTGGCATCATACACCTCCTGAAATCTTTCAATGGAGGTGGGTCAGAGCCCAGTACTGGGCGGTATCTTGTACAGGCCGGTCAATACTGGGGTATGGTCTGGTGGGAGGCACGCAAGTTTGTGAAAGTGGATAAATTGTAGATGATCTGAATAGGATAGAAAACATTTGATCATGAGTGTAAACAAGCAAACACACACACGATACCACAGACACACACACACACACCCACACACACACACACCACACAACACACACACACACACACATACACCACACACACACCCAGAAACAATCAAGTCCACAAACAAACATTGTACACACACACTCCACACACACACACACAACAACCACAAACCAAGACAACACAAATACAACCACATAGAAGTATACACACAGACACACCACATAGAAGCACACAACAAACACCACACACAACACACCATAATCAATGACACACAAATACACCACATAGAAGCATACACACATACACAGAACACAAGAAGCACAACACACACACACAACACACACCACACTACCACACACACACATCTACACACACACACACACACACACAACATCCACAGAGCACACACATACACCACACACACATAACAGAAGTGGCACACAAATCACAATTAACAGAGAAGCAATCACACACAACACAACACAAAACAACAACACCACACACACACACACACACACACACACACACACACACATCATCCACATCTATTGTAAAGCAAAAAAGAAGATGACTTCAACAGAAAGGAGTTGAGAGGCGGGTGAAGGAAGATTTCTGAGAACAAGTAAACAGAGAGAAGAGACTCAGAGGAGTAAAGAAACTTACTGAAATTCTGTTTCTTGTCATTACTGAGCTGAAAGACTGGAATGCGGTACAGCACTTCTTTAGAACTCATACAAGCTCAATTGCAGGCAGTCGCACGATTCCCACAGTATTCCCACTGATTTGCAATTGAATACTGGAGCACGATTGTCTCTGAGCTCCACGCCCTCGCCACGCCCCCTTAATTTGAAATGCTGTCCAGTGGCCTCAAAGAGAGGTCTTTCCCACTGCCCCAACCACGACCTCTCATGACAGTAGAGGGGTGCTGTGCTGGTGCTCTGGGAAATCGGCTCTGTTCTGATACTTGGTCGGAATCATGGCCGGTATCGCTCTTTACCCAAACATCACGTTGGTCTAAGTCCGGGCCTTCTTCTTCGTGACCACCACGAGTTCCGACAAAAGTGGATGGTGCAGTTACCGTCCTCTTCTCGTCCCTCATCACTATAATCAGCTGTCACCTGATGCTTGGAAGTCTATCGTCACCACCATCAATAAATCATTCAAAAACTTACATCTAAAACTTCCAGTTGCGCTATAACGCTTCAAAACAGGGACTCTGTGTCGAGGCTCGTCTCTGATCGATCCCGCCATCTTGATTATGAATAAACAGCTCGACCCCACTTGAATACTCAACCGACAATTTTAACTTACCGCTTCAGTACCAAACCGAAAAAGGGACAGAACTGTTATTTAAACACCCCTTAGAGTCAGGGACAATTTCTCTATGGTTAATTTTTCCCGTACCGATTTTCGAAATTTTCGATGACGAAGATAACCCCGAATAGACACGGTTACGGGCGTACGGAATCGCGGAAAACGACGGCCCGTAATAAGGACACGGGCAAGCAAGGGAAGAGGTATAACAATAATGGTAATAATAATTAAGAATTATTATTGCTAATTGATCATGCTGTTGTTAATCAACCATGGCCTTTTCCCCCCCAGACTATTGGCGCAGTGTCAACAACAAGTGGCTAACCGACAGCGTAGAAAAGACCGTCATTGTGGAACGAGAGACTGTAATCTGACAGTGCCTCAGGCACACAATCGTCCCGCCGTCGTCGTGGCAAAGAAGGTGCTGGTGAAGCTAATATGAAATGACAACGAGATCAGCGACGAAGGGTGAAAGATTACGCCCATCAGAGGAAGATGACCCATGAAGGTGAGTGGTGAGTGGCTGGTTGTGACCTCCTCTGCACACGATTGGGCAGGCCATGGTGGGGATCGACATCAAGCAACAGACAATCATCTCAACAGAAAGTGAAGACTTATTTCATACTTGAATCGACGCAACAGACATACACATCAGAAATTGAAGTTAATAATCATACTAGGATCGACCGCACAGGCATTCACATCAGAAAGTGGAAGATTATTTCATACTTGGATTTCGACGCACAGACATGCCCATCAGAAAGTGGAAGATTATAACATACCTTGCTATTTGATATTTGAAAAATATTAAACTGAGTGTCAGCAAAAAAAAAAGAGAGAAAATTTCTTTGGCATTTTTTTCCAAAAACGATCAGAGAATGCTTGAAACTTTTCCGTAACAATCTATGAGAAGAAGGGACGGCCCAAATTTTATAAACCAAAGAGAGTCTCCTTTGTCTGGTAAAGACAAAGAGCAAAATTTTCAAATGGAAAGTAATAGTTTTTCCGATATTAATACCTGTCCAAGCAAACACCTTATTCCTGTTTGGAGAGAAACATCCGTCCCAGCCATCAGATTACCACCCCCTAGATTTATTTTTGGGAAGAAGGGAGCTAAATCTGTACCAAAGTAAATCAACCTTTACCACCACTTACACATTTAGAGTGATCTTCCCTCGGAACACATTCATACTTATGAACTGTAGGTTTCCGTACCTTTTCTTCACAATGAGGAGGAGGAGGTGAGAGGAAGTCCTAGTGTTTGGACAAGCAAGTGTTTTAAGGTCTGTTTTAGTAGAACATTCAGTTTTTTTTATACTTACTACTTACTCAGAGAAGTTGGGGGATATCATGAGGGGCTAGGGTTTAGTTGGTTTTTGGGCAGGTAGAAAAAGGGCCTTTGTTTTCACGGGTAGGTAGGAATAAGGCCTTGTTTTCACAGGTAGGTGGGAAAATAAGGCCTTTGTTTCACAGGTAGGTAGGAAAAAGGGCCTTTTTTTTCAAAGGTAGGTAGGAGAAAAAACAAATCCTGGAAGATAGGAGAGTCTTTGCTGGAGGAAATTTTTAACACTGAAGAGAAATATTTAACACACACACACACATGAAATGCATGCACACATACACACACGCGCACATACACACACACGCACATACCTACACACGCACATACATACACACACGCATACACACACGCGCGTGGGGCAACCTCATTAAAGGGAGGTAATCTTTGTCAGGAGGAAAACTAATAAAACAAACGCTGTTCTAAAAGAACACAACTCTGACAGGTAGGGAGTCTGTATATGAGGGGAACTCTAGCATAGAAAAAGACTAAAACATCGCAGGGAAAAAAAAGTTAATTAATGGAAGGGGGTCTTTATTGGGAATGGACAGTCGGAGAGCATATATATGTACAGCTGTGAGGAAGGGGAAAAGTGTGACAGAAAGATCTTTAATGGTAGTTCAGTCCTTGTGAACAAAGAGAAATCAGTGGCAGAAAAAAAGATGTCCATATTGGGAGATCAGTGTCCATACTGCGAGATCAGTCTACGTTGGAAAGAAGAAAGCTGTTGCTGCAAAAGAGATGCTGGTATTGGAAGTTCTTTACTGTGATGAATAGAAGATGCCTTTAAAGGGTGAGAGCCTTGCTGGGGATTTGTATGGGAGGTTCTGCAGCACTGTTTGTTCTGAAACGGATACCACCCCCACCCCCCCCCCAAAAAACCAACATTGTGATGACAACCACACACCCTCGTACCTTCTCATTCCACCCCAGGTGCTGAAGAGAAGCAGCAAGAACAACAGAAGCCGGGTGACCTTACCCATGATCCTTCATGCTCTTGACCCCAGTGAGAACCAGGTGAAGTCACAGGGGCTATGCTGTGTCAGCTGTGGTTAAGGGCAGTAACATGAGCCCCAAAGGGAGGCCGTCACGAAGGGCAGTTTCTGGATCTGAAGGAAAAAGGTGACATTGGCTGGTTTGTGTTGTATTGTGTTGTACACTGCCAAAACAAACCTCCTGTAGAGAGAGTCTAAAAAAAAGACTCCTGCCTTTCAAGATTTTTTTTTCTTCTGGAAAATCATTTTTTTAAATGTAAGTGCTCCATTTGAAGCCCTTTTGTAAAGCCCCTCTCCCTTTCAGATTGTATCTCTCGGAAATCATCGCCTCTGTCAGTGCAAGATTTACCTCCCGGGAAAAGCCCCTACCCTTCAACTCTGTAGAAAGTTCTTATCTTCTTTAATATAGATTGGCTTCCCAACAAAAAACCTTCCTTTTGAAAACCTATTTGTAAAGTAGAAAAAACAATTCTAACAAAATTAGTCTAAAAGAAAAAAAGAAGAAGAAAATCAAGACCATTAATAGCAGTTTTTTGTGAAATGTGTATTTGGGTCCTACAAGCACATGCACTTGACCTTGTGTACTGTACAATCCTTGGTTCTAGAGAGGTTTTCGGATTGCCCTAATTAAAGCACGTAAAGTCCTCAAAATAGTCCTTGAAAGCTCCTGTAGTTTTTAGTTCTAGACATTTAAGGGAACCCTGTTTAAGGGTTTGGTGGGAGAGAGGGAAAAAAAACTTCCTGAGGGAGAACCCTGAATCTTGGCGTCAGATCGCTGAGGGCATTTTTCCTTCTTTTTTTTTTTCTTTTTTTTTTTTTTTTGCTGTCCCAACCTCTGCGCCACCTCAGAGGCATGCACCCCGCCGCTCATTTCCGACACCCCGTCCACAGCCACAGCCCGGTCGGGCCCCCGCCGCAGCCCAGGCACCGGCAATCCAAAAGGGACAGTCAATGTCGATCGTCAAGGGGCATCCCACCGGAGAAGACACTGCACTGCTGCCGAGTCACTTTGGGGGTGTTCAGTTGGCGCCTTTTCTGATCTAACATACACAGGGCAAACCACCACAAAGCCCCCTAAAAGACGACAATAATGCTTAGTCGCGGAGCCGGCGTGAGTGAGCTCTCCCTCCGGGGGGCGCCACCACGTCCTCCAACGACAGCCCCCATGGAAATCGCCGATACCTGTGACCCCCGACGGAACCAAACCAAGGCCACAGACAAAGGAGAGGACATCGAAACTGAGGTCACCATGAGACAGGCATGAAGGGCCACAGAATTTGAGACTTTTTTTATGCTGATCGATGAGAATTTAGGGTGATAAGATGATGCTAAAGGATTTCCATTTCGGTCTGAGACTACATGACAGGCTGTACTCTACGCTTTCCTTTCATAATATATCCCGGCGTCAACCAGGCCCGAGAATACAGGCACCTGCAGTGTTGGTCAGGAAATTGGAGCAACACTCTCAAAACGTATCCATTAAGTGGATGAAACTCGACTGTGTGGTCCCAGTCCTTCCCAACTGAGTCCATAGCAAACTCAACTCTGGGGAGGAGCCGGTCGGGGGAGAAAAACCCACATGACTCTGATGGGATTCGAACCCACGACCTCCCAGCCGGAGTCCCCCGACGCTAACCACTTCGCCACGGCGGCGGTGCTGAGGGCATATTTCACCGGACGCAGGCTTCAGCTTGCTGAGGGTGGTTGGTGTCAGAAAAGACAATAGCCTGAAGCAAAGCAAAATGGAGGAAAATTTGCTAGACGACAACTCAAAGAAGAAAAAGAAATTTCTTGCAGAGTGCCATCATTTAGGCACATGATGTCCTGATCCTTGGGTTTGAATCCGTTAGCTTTTGTCATATAAACGGCATTTACTGAAAAACACTTAAGTTGTGTTTATTTTGATGAGGTCATGGTTAATCCATGTGCTGGCAAAGTAATGTTTATAGTTGATGAGGTCATGGTTTTAAACCATGTGCTGGCAAAATAATGTTTTTTGTTGATGAGGTCATGGTTAATTCTTGTGTTGGCAGAGTAATGATTGTTTCTGATGAGTCATGGTTAATCCATGGGATTGGCAGAGTTATGTTTATTGTTGATGAGGTCATGGTTATCCATGTGCGGCAAAATAATGTTTATTGTTGATGAGGTCATGGTTAATTTTTGTGTTGGCAGAGTAATGATTGTTTCTGATGAAGGTCTTGTTAATCCATGCATTGGCAGAGTTATGTTATTGTTGATGAGGTCATGGTTAATCCATGTGCTGGCAAAGTAATGTTTATTGTTGATGAGGGCATGGTTAATTCTTGTGTTGGCAGAGTAATGATTGTTTCTGATGATGTCATGGTTAATCCATGCATTGGCAGGTTTTTT
>CM031617.1:12378500-12403500 GCA_018398815.1 Conus ventricosus
GAAAAAAAAAGAGAGTTTCGCTGATTGTACAGTGTCACATTCCGTATAGTCCACACGCCGCACAGGACTGTTGGGTCACAACAGGGGACAACCACAGCACATACAGCACAACACAGCAGATTGTTCTCACTGCACTCATGGCCCACAACACAGACCGTGTTTACGCCGGCTATGGCGTTCAGTTCGCGTTTCTGCATGAAATTCTGCCACGTCCAATAGAACTGACCACAGCTGACTCTTGCACATGAATTTGGTATCGGCATGATCGAAAGGAATTAAGGAAAATGAAAAATCATTAAATGAAAAGTTAATCTTCAACTTATTAAGGAAAATCATTAATTAGTGGAGCGCGACCTGAAGATACGTCTTGTCGCCAGCGTGAACCTGTGTTCACCCCCCGAGAGAGAGAGAGAGAGAGAGAGAGAGAGAGAAGAGAGAGAGAGAGAGAAGCTGAATTGAAACTGACGTGCATGCATGACTTAACAGAACAAAACAGATCACACACACACACACACACACACACACACACACACACACACACACCACACTGACTCACACACACACACCACACACACACACACACACACACACACACACACACAAACGCACACACACAACACACACACGCACGCACGCACGCACGCACGCATGCACGCACGCACGCACACCACACACACATGTGTACTCACGACCCTTGTAGGTAAAGCTGGTTGTGTGTCAATATCCACTTCTCATCACATAACTGTTCACTATCACTTTTAACACAACACAAACTGTCTTGTTGGCACATGTCTCGTGGTGTGTCCTACACTCTCAGATCAGCGGCTTGTGTTACAAAATAGTGTGACACTGACAGGGCTTTTGCTGTTGTCCCCTCTCCTCTCTCAAACCGCCCACCCCCACCCCGTCCCCCCACCCCACACTTAACATGAAGTACACTTTGCCGTTTGAAAAAAAAATCTAAAACAAAAACTATAGTTGATGTTCAGTAGTTACTCTCACTTCATGTAAATAATTTTAAAACCAATATTTATCAATATATGCATAATCTTGGAAACAAAGGTCAATATTTCTAGCTATTAATACACCCATTACAAACATGCAATTCAACTTGTATCAGTGAACATATGTCAACTTGAAAGTAACATTATAATGCTCTTACGTTCTATAGGATGATTATGTACACAATTATTTTGTGTCAATTTGGGATAGTACTTATGTATGCTTTTTCATTTCAACAAATCTGCACTGATACAGTTCTAGGGACTTTTGCCGGAGTTGATGTGGCTTCAGATGAGACAGAAAATGAAATATCACTATCAAGATCAGAGTTTGATTGGCACTTTCGTTTTGCTGGTTGGGAATACTGTTTGAGAACGGCAGATTTCTTTATCTTTTTCTCTGGTCTCCCACCTTTACTCTGCTGTTGAAAGTGAGCGCATAGCGCACACTGACTGACAGATAAAACTGGGATCAAACAGGTGCCATAATTTTGAGGCTTTTTCAAATTCTGCCAATGCACGGCTCTTTGCTGTAGTTGAATTTTTGCGGTTTATCAGATTTTTCAAAGTTCTTGCACAAAACACACAGACTATTTTTGAATGTACTTCCTCCCTATCTTCCAGAACATTCACATTGAAGATTACATTTATTTCAGAAGCAACACTCAAACATGTTACCACTGATTTGTTTTTATCTTTCTTTAATCTCTTAGACCTTTTCCCACACAGTCTACACAAGACCTTTAAACGTTCTAAATGTACAGTGAGAGAATGACCGTTTTGTTCCATAATCCTTTCGGCCACCCCACCCCCTCTCCCTCTCTCTCTCTCTCCTCTCTCTCTCTCTCTCTCTCTCTCACAAAACACACACACACACACACACACACACACACACACACACACATAAAAAAACACCCTAATGGTACTACCAACAGCACACTTTAATTTGAATTTGCCGATAGAAATAGTAGTAGTGATTGGAAATGAAGTATTATTATAATTATGATAATTGTTTACTTATTACTGTTAGGCCTACTACCATTACTGTTATCAGTAGTGTTATTTTGCTTGTAGTAATTATGTTATCCTCTACGTTTCCCTTTAATTAGGCCTACGTTGCTCTACATGCAACCATAGTACATATAAAATGTAGCAACAATGAAGAAATATGTGTGTATACAACGGTGTAAATACGACCCCTTTACAAATGCCAACTTTCGTTCACAAAGATGCTTGCCAATGTTTGACCTACTTCGGCTTAAAAGCACATCAGCCAACGACGCACGCACGCGCAGGCCGGTCGACCGGTCGCAAAGTTCTGTCAGAAAGTTTTAAACACATGCTTAATTATGGTACTCACAGAGCTGGTCGAAATGCCAGTTTTTGTCACATTCTCAAGTACTCACTGAGCTATTGCTGACACACAGAAATTATAGTCTAAAAACAAATGCACAGTAAATATAACTTAATGATGTTGCACAGGTCTCGAAGCGTCCACACTCACCCCACACAGCAGTACAGCGTCTTCGCTGAGCGCGTCTGGAAGTGGGTGGCTGACTGGTTACTGCCTAGCTGGGGTCAAAAGGCAAAGCGCTGAGCGAACTTAATGCAGTTGCTCTGAGTGTACCTGCGGCGCCGTGCATAGGACAACCAACTAGGGAAGACGCTGCACTGCTGCCAAATCACTTGGGTGACTCCTGTTCTGATCCAACCTATGCAGGACACCACACATTTAGCCCCCTACTGTGAAGTGAACGAATCCGTCTGGAGGGAGCCATCACGTCCATCCAGTGAGACCCAAGAACTTGGCAGTGCCAACGATTTTGACATGAACTGAACAAGACATGGTCGTGGAGAGGAAATTCAGTGAGAACAGGGCTGATGGTAAATGTTTTTAAAAGCATTGTTATGACAAACAGTGGGGATGCATTATGTACAGAGTTCCACTGTGATCCGACACCAATGATAAAATTTCACTGTATGGTTCGTGTTATGATTTAATCCTCCATTAACCAGGCCCAAGAAGTACAGACACTTGCAGAGTTTGTCAGGAGAATTGAGGAACCCACTCAGAGCTATCCATTTAGTGGATGAATCTTAAAATAGCATTGATAAACCTGACTGTTATTGCTTAACAGTAAACAAGTGGGGTATTTTTTGCTCCCATAAGAAAAACCTAACACAGAGTAACTTTTACTCAAGACTGGCCCAGCCTTTTATACTTGAATAAAGTCAGGCAAATACATAGACGAACAATCTAATAGTGGGGGAAAAAACAAGCGCAGGCCAACAACTGAACTGCCTTCATAGTAATGACTTGGCAAAGATTTGGACTTGAGGGGGGAGGAGTTTGATGATGGAGAAACTGGGAACATGAAATTAAGAAAATATATTACAGATATGCAGACTCTTCACTAGCTGCATAAGGGAACCATCGCAATTCCTTTTGAAGGCAGATATATTTGTATTGCCTGCTCCGAGGCCTTTCGTCCGCTGGGTTGGAACTCATTAGGGAGACACAGCTGGTTGTGTCTGCACTCCTGGCGTCAAATAGAGACACACCACAGTCCATAATACTGTGGTGTTCTCACCACCAAGGGTGCAAAAAAGAATCCAATAGCACCCCCAAAGCAGCCAGCGAAGAGTAGTAAATGAAACCAAGCGAAAGTGTGGGGAGGAAAAAAGTTGCTGAAAAACTAAAGGCATTATGCAAATAGTATAAAATGTGGGGGACATTCTTTGAGCCTACGCGTGAGGATCCACTCAAAGATGCAAGGGAGATCAAAAGACAAACACACAGATGTTTATCGTTTACTGTTCCCTGCCTCATTTCATTTCCGATTTTGTTTTGATTAAATTGAGGTTATTTGTATTTGTTTCTGTCGTCTGTGTTTGTCTTTTGATCTCCCTTGCATCTCCACCTCCCCATACTACTCCCTCACACCCCATCCCCCCCCCCCCCAATAGCACTACCCTCACACCCCACATCCTACCTCCCCATAGCACTACCCTCACACCCCCCACTCCCACCTCCCCATAGCACTACCCTCACACCCCACATCCCACTTCCCCACACACACTAACACCCACCCCCCCCCCCCCCCCCCCCCCCCCCCCCCCCCCCCCCCCCCCCCCCCCCCCCCCCCCCCCCCCCCCCCCCCCCCCCCCCCCCCATAAACAGCCATATCTGTACTTGTTCTCTGTGTGTCCTGCTTTACTAATAGGAATTCCAGTGTTAACCTAAGCATGTTTTTTTTTTTTCAACCCTTGCTTCTATTTTCATTATAATTTGTTTTTCAAAAGTGAGTCCTCATTTGTGTCAAATAGAACAGAAGCCAGGAGAAGAAGGTGTCATCAGCGACGAAGCAGGTGGCGCTGTGGCTTAAGCAGGGGAGACAAGCTGCCGGTCTTCCAGACGATGATACATTAGGTACTGTGACTTTTACCTTTTTTTTACCTTTTTTTTTTTCAATGGGAGTTGTGCCTAACGAAATTCTGATGCTTTGATATTTATTTCATTAAGTGAACAAAATCATATGTAGTGGTAGCACTTTTCATGGTCAGGACGGAAATTCGTCAGTAAAAAAAATATGAAGATCACCTTTCAGCAACAGACAAATCTTGTGCTATTTAGTTTAGACCAGGGAAAATTTCCCTCAGGCTTTTCCGGCTCTAGGGATTCTATTTTTCAGGCTCAAACGGGAAATACAATTTAGAAAAAAAATCTGGAAATCACTTTTAAGTGGAGTCACTGATAATTGGCCGACTGTTTTCAAGGGCCCAGTTTTTCTCAGCTATACAAGGATTTCCTGGAGTAAACAAGGGAGAACTGATCGACTTATGCACTGCAAACAACGGTTTTCCATTCATAGTGCTCAGAACCTGACCATGTTTCCTTTCTGTATGTCTGCTTTACCCTCTGTGGTTTGTTATGTTGGCAGGTAGGGAAATTTCGTGACCGAAACGACATACTTCAGCCTTCATGTCAGGTGGGAAAAAGAAGGGGAAGTGGTGTTGGTCTGAAGACAAAAAAACAACAAAACCGCGGGAGTGAGGGATATGTGGGGGGATGGGGTGTTGGGTGGAAACTCCTATAAAAAAAAAGGTGTATATTGATTGTCCACTAGTGCATAAATCTGTGAGCATGCATACCTGGATGGTAGAGATGGTGTTTGGGGTATATATATTATACTCTACATGTTACGTTGTAAATATGTTATATATGTACATGGGGTGTGAATGTAAAGATGGTTGGATGGGGGAATTGTGGGAGGGGCGGGATGTAGAGAGAAAGGGATGGAGGAGAGGTTGGAGGAAAGGAAAGTGAGGGCAAAGAGCTGCAATGATTCAAACTATAAAAAAAGTCAGGTGTGGGAGCTGAGTCCATCAGGGATTCTTGTGCCAAGGCCAGAGATGATCCTTGATTCCATGAATTTCATGGAAATCAAGACTAAGCCTTCAAGGAACACAAATGCTTGATCTTAGCACATGTATGTCAGTACATTAAGAAAGCGTTTAGCCCATTACAGGTCTCATTAAAATTGTGTGAAAAAGTTAATTTATGGTCATGGAAATGTATAAAAATGGCATGGATAAGTCATGGAATTTGGAATGTATCTGTCTGTATGATACCTGGACTTTGACATGGTCTTGCTAAGGGTGTGGAAGTGAAGAGGAAAATCGAAGTGGGAAAAAATAATATTGTACTGTGACATTGTATGAAAGATGTAACTTAGTTTTGTTATTTCAGATGACAGTACCAAATAAGTGTTGAATGATGAGCCTGTATCAAAAAAATGTTGGTTGCTACTGTTATTTCACCTGACTAGGACAGAGAAGACAAAAAAAGTACACAACTTTGACCTTGTATTAAAAAGGTTGGTTATTAACACTAAAATCAGCAAAAGTATGTCCGTTTGTAAGAGAACATACAGACTATGCATGGTGTGTAAGAGAAAAAAAAGAAGAGGTTGGTTATTATTTTAATTTGTGATATTGTCTCAAAGATATGGGTTATTATTGTAATTTGTGACATTGTCTGAAAGATATGGGTTATTATTGTAATTTCAGATGACATTGATACGGAGGAAGAAGCGTTTGACTGTGACACCATCGATTCCTCCATTTTAGAGGTCACTGCCAAGGTAAGACATGTGGACACTCGCTCACCAAGGCTCGGGATGGTTATGCTTGTATCCATGAGTGCATGGGCACACTGTCGTGCAGCATGTCTCCTTGCATGAACACAAACACACACACACATACACACTCTCAACATGTGTTTTTGCCCGTTGTAAGAACCGAGAAACACGTAACAATGTAGAAGATGACAGTCTAGTTGCAGCTTCCTTCTGGGAGCGATGCCATGTCTGTATCTTGTTAAAAGCATTTAATGACATGGAAGGTAACAGGATGAAGTTGTAGCTTTCTTTTAGGGAGAATTGCCTTTTTTCATGTGTGCCTCTGATCTGTATTGGTGCATGGTGAATGGGTGTCACGAGCAGCATTGGCTTGGAGTTAAGCACTTGTCATTATTTCATCATGTGAACATGAATTACATTCCTTGTTTATTGTTGACTTACCTCCCCTCACTTTAGGTGCCCATGTGACCTTTTTCGAAACAGTCCTGCCTGTGTGACTTGAGTGTGCGGCAAAGGAGAAAAGTTTAATTTTCTCGTTGAAAATAGATATAGAACGAAGCTAAGAATCACAGCTCAATTTGTCTGGATTTATACATGTATAACTTACTTACACTTTCAACTCAAAGGTGGAGCAATTTTGAGATGACTGAGCATAGTGATGGCTGTGTTGTCTTCGAAGCAAGCATTCTTTGTACACATCATAGCCTCAAAAGATAACCCCACAATGTTCATGGTTGCCTGGGAAGTAAGGATTTGTTTCATTAGATGACGCGAAAAATCACTACAAAATGTTCACGACTGCCATGGACGTAGGTATATACTTTTCATGCACATGATGCCAGAGATCACCAATTCTTATGGTTGTTCAGGAATTAAGTGTGCCTTGTATACACATGACCTTAGAGAACACTAAACAAAGGTCACAAAGATCCTGAAATCAGGAATTAAGTGTGCCTTGTATGCACATGACCTTAGAGAATACCAAACAAAGGTCACAAAGATCCTGAAATGAAGTACCTCTCTGGCATATAACGGCAAAGATCACCTAGTACCTGCTAGTGGTTGATTGTCCTGGCGTTAGGGACACCTTTCCTACTCAAAATGCCACAGATCACCACACAAAAGTGCCCTTGTCATTCAGACGGCTTGTGGTTCCAGTTGCTGACCCAGCTGTCGAAGGGCAGTGGCGTGCCCCTGTCCTGTGTGCCTGGCGCTGTGGCCTTCCTTCACGCCTGGTTGAGCAGGGAGCACAACCTGGAGCTGATGAGTGATGGTCTGCCGCCTTCAGAGTGGATTGAAGAGGTCAAGGTTGCTGTGGACCGCATTTACTGTGACATGCATGGTATGTATGTGGAAGAGTCATTTTACCTGAATGTAATCCTTTTGCTGTTAGCGGTTCTGTTACATGTGCTGATAACGTGTAGCATGCGAGATCTGGGCTAAATTTAACTTTACCTCTGAAAAGACACGAAGCCCTTACCACCTCTCAAAGCCTGACGTGAAGAACAGAATAACCCCCAGCCAGTCCTTTGAATAAAACCATAAAGTTAGTTTCTATGTGTGAATGTACACACAACATCGTGTGCATACGTAAAATCCTATCACCAGCTTTCGGAAGAGAACACCAGTTTGGCCGATAGTATGAATGGCACGCAGCACTTAACATGCTCCGAAAGAATGAAAATGTGAATGAAAAAAATGAGTGATTGACAGACTGGATGACACGGGAGGTGGCTGATTGTAGTGCCAGCAGGCAGCTCTTCAGTCGGCTTTACCCAGGTGTGTAGCCCGTTGTGTGAACAAGCGTAAAGTGCCTAGAGTTCGGTTTCTAACCAAGCTAGGGGCTGTGTAACTACTCTTAACCCTTCCCTGCCACAGTATAAGTGCTTTTCTGTATTGCTGTGTGCCGGGGCCAAATTTTGCTTTTTGCAGTAGGTTCACTCATCTGTTCACTACTCATTCATTTATTGAGATATCTCTTAGATTTTTTGCATGTTTTTTTCTTATACCCTGTGCTATGATGTGGTGTCATAATAATTTGATTTGGCTGGTCATAAGTATGATAAAAATCAATATAATCAACCATTTTTGTAATAAATTGACACTTTTTCTGCATACGCACACACATTGCAGCACATCAAACCAAAGAGAAAAGTGAAAAAACTGGTGATTTTATTGACTGAACATTATACAAACATCTGGTATTCATATTACTGCCAGCAAATGTTTTTCTGTGTGGTAACACATGCATAATTAGGGGTACCCCAATCCCAGGGTAAAGGGACAGAATTTTGTTTTAGTGGTAGGTTCACTAATCTGTTCAATACTCATTCATTTATGGAGATATGTCTTAGATTTTTTGCATGATTCTTTCTTAGTGCCTGGTCTATAATGAGATCTCATAATATTTTGATTCTGTTGCCAAATAGTTTGGTAAAAAGTATTATGATAAACCTTTTTGAAATAAAATAATTGTTTTTGAACATACACACACACATTGAAACACATCAAACCACACAAAACAATGAAAACAATGGGTGTTTGTATTGGCTGAGCATCATACAAACATCTGGTATTGATATCATTCCAATCAAATGTTCTTTTATGTGGTAATACATGCATCACTGGGGTTACCCAATTCAGGAGTAAAGGGACAGAATTTTGATTTTGTGGTAGGTTCACGTATCTGTTCACTACTCATTCATTTATTGAGATATCAGTTAGATAGTTTGCAGTTGTCCTCCTAATAGCATGAGGTATTATGTGGTATCATAATATTTTGATTTTGGTGGCACTAGTATAGTAAAAAGTAACACAATCAACATGTTTTTGTTATAAAATGACAGTGTTCGAGCACACACATACACACTGCAACACATCAAACCACACAACACATACAAAAAATTGGTGTGAGTATTGCCTGAACATCATACAAACATCTGGTATTGATATCATTGCCAGCAAATCATCTTCTGTGTGGTAATACATACATCTTTGGGGGTACCCCAATCCCAGGATAAAGGGACAGAATTCTGCTTTTGACAGTAGGTTCACTCATCTGTTCACTACTCATTCATTTATTGAGATATCTCTTAGTCTTAGATTGTTTGCATGTTTTCCCCTTATACCTTGTGGCATGATGTGATGTCATTACATTTTGATTTTGTTGATAAGTAATATGGCAAAAAGTAACATAACCAACTTTTTTAGTAATGAAATGACTGTTTTTGGGCACACACACATACATTGCAGCTCATCAAACCATACAAAACATGGAAAAAATTGGTGTTAGTATTGATTGGACATCATACAAACATCTGGTATTGGTATGCCAGCAAGTCTTCTTCTGTGTGGTAATATATACATCTTTGGGGGTACCCCAATCCCAGGGTAAAGGGACAGAATTCTGCTTTTGACAGTAGGTTCACTCATCTGTTCACTACTCATTCATTTATTGAGATATCTCTTAGATTGTTTGCATGTTTTCCCCTTATACCTTGTGGCATGATGTGATGTCATTACATTTTGATTTTGTTGATAAGTAATATGGCAAAAAGTAACATAACCAACTTTTTTAGTAATGAAATGACTGTTTTGGGGCACACACACATACATTGCAGCTCATCAAACCATACAAAACTTTGAAAAAAATGATGTTAGAATTGACTGAACATAATATAAACATCTGGCATTGATATGAATGCCAGCAAAGTCTGTTCTGTGTGATAATACATACATATATCATTGTAGGTACCATAATCCAGACATAAAGGGACCAAATTTTGCCTTTTGCAGTTCGTTTACTAATGTGATCACTACTGACTCATTTACTCAGACAAGTCTTACATCTTTTGCATGTTTTTTTTCTTGCATCTTTGGCTATAACCTGATGTACTAATAATCAGATTTTGTTAGTAAACAGTAAAATTTGATGAAATCAAATCTTATGACAGTTTCAAAAGAAAAACAGTCATATTGCTGTATATAACACCACACAAAACACTAGAAAAACTGATGTTAGTGTTCACTGGATGCGAGGAGAAACATCTGGTACTCACTCAGTACATGTCTGTACACTAATCCAGTACTTCTTTCTGTACATCTCGCAGGTTTCTGGGGTTGTTCTTGGGTTGAGCAGCCTCACTAATATAACCCAGTCTGATTATTTCCACCAGTTGAACAGTTTCAGAAGAAACACCACCATGAAGATGAAAAAAAAAGAAAAACACACAGGCACTCAAGAATATAAAAACACAGAGATAAAAGCACGCACTGACTAACTGAAGAAGATCTATGAAAAAAAAATGCACTGCAAAACTAAGCTGTGCTACAGGATCCACACTACTCCCAGTGGTTGAACTTAGTGTGATAATCCATGTAGCACTGTGGATAGCACATTGCAGGCTTGGAGGGACAGGAGGGGCAGTGGGACTGCACATCACGCCTGATCTTCAGCTTCTTGGTGCAGACCCTGCAGGCCCTCTGTGGTGCTGCCTTGTTGGGTGTTGGTGGGATGGGGAACATGAAATGCCTCTCCATCAGCCTCACTTCATTGTTTGACGGTAGCAGAGGTATAACTTGATCACGAACCTGACACCCTTGAGGGGGATGTATTGGCGAAATATAAGCCTACCCTTCCAAAGGAGTAGGCTTTCATCCACACACACCACTCACCGTGGCTCATACACCTCCTGAAATCTTTCATGGAGGTGGTCCAGTACTGGGCGGATCTTGTACAGCCGGTCATACTGGGGATGGTCTGGTGGTGGCATCGCAGAGTTGTGAAAGTGGATAAATTGTAGGATGATCTGAAATAGGATTGAAAACATTTGATCAGTGTGTGTAAACAAGCAAACACACACACACACACACACACACACACACACACACACACACACACACACACACACACACACACACACACACACATACACACACACACACACCAGAAACAATCAAGTACACAAACAAACATTTGTACACACACACACACACACACACACACACACCATAAACAATGACACACAAATACACCACATAGAAGTATACACACAGACACACCACATAGAAGCACACACATACACACACACACACCATAAACAATGACACACAAATACACCACATAGAAGCATACACACATACACACCACATAGAAGCACACACACACACACACACACACACACACACACACACACACACACACACACACACACACACCACAGAAGCACACACACACACACACACAAAACAGAAGTGCACACACACACATTACAGAGAAGCATACACACACACACACACACACACACACACACACACACACACACACACACACACACACACACATCATCCTCATCTATTGTAATGCAAAAAAGAAAGACTTCACACAGAAAGGAGTTGGAGAGGGAGGGTGGAAGGAAATTTATGAGAACAAGTAAACAGAGAGAGAGACTCAGAGAGAGTAAAGAAACTTACTTGAAATCTGTTTCTTGTCATTACTGAGCTGAAGACTGGAATGCGGTACAGCACCTTCTTTGACCAGTACAGCTCAATTGCAGGCAGTCGCACGATTCCCATCAGTTCCCACTGATTTGCATTGGAATACTGGAGCAAGATTGTCGAGCTCCACGCCCTCTGCCACGCCCCCTTATTTGATGCTGTCCAGTGCCTCTAGGTCTTCCCCTGCCCCTACCACGACCTCTCATGACAGTAGAGGGTGCTGTGCTGGTGCTGGGAATCGGCTCTGGTTCTGATTCTTGGTCGGAATCATGGCCGGTATCGCTCTTGACCAAACATCACGTGGGTCGAAGTCCGGGCCTTCTTCTTCGTGACCACCACGAGTTCCGACAAAAGTGGATGGTGCTGGTTACCGTCCGTCTCTCCCTCATCACTATCACTGTCACCTGATGCTTGGAAGTCTTCGTCACCACCATCAATATCATTCAACACTTCATCTAAAACTTCCAGTGCGCTATAACGCTTCAAAACAGGTCGCTGTGTCGAGCTTCGTCTCTGATCCGCCATCTTGATTATGATAATCAGCTCGACCCCACTTGAATACTCAACCGACAATTTACTAACGCTTCAGTACACCGATAAAGGGACAGAACTGTTATTTAAACACCCCAGTAGAGTCAGGGACAATTTCTAGGGTTATTTCCCGTACCGATTTTCGAAATTTCGATGACGAAGATACCCGTAATAGACACGGTTACGGGCGTACAGGATCGCGGAAACGACCCCGTAATAGACACGGGGCAAGCAGGGAAGAGGTTAACAATAATGGTAATAATAATTATGATTATTATTGCTACTTGATCATGCTGTTGTTAATCACCATGGCCTTTTCCCCAGACTATGTGGCGCAGTGTCAACAACAAGTGGCTAACGACAGCGTTGAAGAAGTCGTCATTGTGGAACGAGAGACTGAAGCTGACAGTGCCTCTGGCACACATCGTCGCCGTCGTCGTGGCAAAGGAAGGGCGGGTGAAGCTAGATATGAAGATGACAACGAGAGCAGCGACGAAGGTGAAGATTACGCCCATCTAGAGGAAGATGACCCCATGAAGGTGAGTGGTGAGTGGCTGGTTGTGACCTCCTCTGCACACTGATTGGCAGGTCATGTGGGATCGACATCAAAGCACAGACATTCACATCAGAAAGTGGAAGATTATTTCATACTTGAATCGACGCACAGACATACACATCAGAAAGTGGAAGATTATATCATACTTGGATCGACGCACAGGCATTCACATCAGAAAGTGGAAGATTATTTCATACTTGGATCGACGCACAGACATGCACATCAGAAAGTGGAAGATTATATCATACTTGCTATTTGATATTTGAAAAAGATTAAACTGAGTGATCAGCAAAAAAAAAAGAGAGAAATTTCTTTGGCATTTTTTTCCAAAAACGTTCAGATGCTTTGAAACCTTTCAGTAACAATCTTTGAGAATGAAGGACGGCCATTTTTTTAACCAAAGAGAGTCTCCTTTGTCTGGTATAGACAAAGAGCAAAATGTTCATGGAAAGTAATAGTTTTTCGATATTAATACCTGTCCAAGCAAACACCTTATTCCTGTTTGGAGAGAACATCGTCCCAGCCAGTCAGATTACCCCCTAGATTTATTTTGGGAAGAAGGGAGCTAAATCTGTACCAAAGTATCACCTTTACCACCACTTACACATTTAGAGTGATCTTCCTCGAAACACATTCATACTTATGAACTGTTGGTTTCCGTACCTTTCTTCACAATGAGGAGGGAGGGAGGTGAGAGGAAGTCCTAGTGTTGGACAAGCAAGTGTGTTTAAGGTCTGTTTTAGTAGAACATTCAGTTTTTTTTATACTTACTACTTACTCAGAGAAGTTGGGGGGATATCATGATGGGCTAGGGTAGTGTTTGTTCTTGGCAGGTAGGAATAAGGCCTTTGTTTTCACAGGTAGGTAGGAATAAGGCCTTTGTTTTCACAGGTAGGTAGGAATAAGGCCTTTGTTTTCACAGGTAGGTAGGAATAAGGCCTTTGTTTTCAAAGGTAGGTAGGGAGAAAAACAAATCCTGGAAGATAGGAGAGTCTTTGCTGGGAGGGAAATTTTAACACTGAAGAGAAATATTTATACACACACACACACATGCATGCATGCACACATACACACACGCGCACATACACACACACGCACATACCTACACACGCACATACATACACACACGCATACACACACGCGCGTGCGCACCTCTTTAAAGGGAGGTAATCTTTGTCAGGAGGAAAATCTAATATAAACAAACAGCTGTTCTACGAACACAACTCTTGACAGGTAGGGGAGTCTGTATATGAGGCAACTCTAGCATAGAAAAAGACTAAAAACATCGCAGGGAAATAAAAGTATTTAATGGAAGGGAGTCTTTATTGGGGAATGGGACAGTCGGAGAGCATATATATGTACAGCTGTGAGGAAGGGAAAAGTGTGACAGAAAGATCTTTAATGGTAGTTCAGTCCTGTGTGAACAAAGAGAAATCAGTGGCAGAAAAAAAGATGTCCATATTGGGAGATCAGTGTCCATACTGCGAGATCAGTCTACGTTGGAAAGAAAGAAAGCTGTTGCTGCAAAAGAGATGCTGGTATTGGAAGTTCAGTTTACTGTGGATGAATAGAAGATGCCTTTAAAGGGTGAGAGCCTTGCTGGGGGATTTGTATGGGAGGTTCTGCAGCACTGTTTGTTCTGAAACGGATACCACCCCCACCCCCTCCCAAACACCAACATTGTGATGACAACCACACACCCTCTGTACCTTTCTTCATTCCACCCAGGTGCTGAAGAGAAGGCAGCAAGAACACAGAAGCCTGGTGACCTTACCCATGATCCTTCATGCTCTTGACCCAGTGAGAACCAGGTGAAGGTCACACGGGCTATGCTGTGTCAGGCTGTGGTTAACGGCAGTAACATGAGCGCCAAGGAGGCCGTCAACGAAGGGCAGTTTCTGGATCTGAAGGAAAAAGGTGAGCATTGGCTGGGTTTGTGTTGTATTGTGGTGTACACTGCCATACAAACCTCCTGTAGAGAGAGTCTAAAAAAAAGACTCCTGCCTTTCAAGATTTTTTTTTTCTTCTGGAAAATCATTGTTTTATGTAAGTGCTCCATTGAAGCCCTTTTGTAAAGCCCCTCTCCCTTTCAGATTGTATCTCTCTGGAATATCATCGCCTCTGTCAGTGCTAGATTTACCTCCCTGGAAAGCCCCTTACCCTTCAACTCTGTAGTAGTTCTTATCTTCTTTAATATTAGATTGGCTTCCCAACAGAGATTCCTTCCTTTTGAAAACCTATTTGTGATGTAGAAAAAACAATTCTAACAAAATTAGTCTAAAAGAAAAAAGAAGAAGAAAATCAAGACCATTAATATGCAGTGTTGTGAAATGTGTATTTGTCCTACAAGCACATGCACTTGACTTGTGTACTGTACAATCCTTGGTTCTAGAGAGGTTTCGGATTGCCCTAATTAAAGCACGTAAAGTCCTCACATAGTCCTTGAAAGCTCCTGTAGTTTTTAGTTCTAGACATTTAAGGGAACCCTGCTTAAGGTTTGGTGGAGAGAGGGAGAAAACAAACTTCCTGATGGAGAACCCTGAATCTTGGCGTCAGATCGCTGAGGGCATTTTTCTTCTTTTTTTTTTCTTTTTTTTTTTTTTTGCTGTCCCAACCTCTGCGCCACCTCAGAGGCAGTGCACCCACGCCGCTCATTCCGACACCCCGTCCACAGCCACAGCCCGGTCGGGCCCCGCCGCAGCCCAGGCACCGGCAATCCACAAGGAGCAGTCAATGTCGAGTCGTCAAGAGGCATCCCACCGGAGAAGACACTGCACTGCTGCCGAGTCACTTTGGTGGTGTTCAGTGGCGCCTGTTCTGATCTAACATACACAGGACACCACCTACTAAGCCCCCTACTGACGACAATAATTGCTTAGTCGCGGAGCCGGCGTGAGTGAGCTCTCCCTCCGGAGGGCGCCACCACGTCCGTCCAACGACAGCCCCCATGGACTCGCCGATACCTGTGACCCCGACGGAACCAAACCAAGGCCACAGACATGGAGAGGACATCGAAACTGAGGTCACCATGAGAGCAGGGCATGAAGGGCCACAGAATTTGAGACTTTTTTTATGCTGATCGATGAGAATGAGGATGATGAAGATGATGCTACGGATTTCCATTTCGGTCTGAGACTACATGACAGGGCTGTACTCTACGCTTCCTTTCATAATATATCCCGGCGTCAACCAGGCCCGAGAGATACAGGCACCTGCAGTGTTGGTCAGGAAATTGGAGCAACACTCTCAGAAACGTATCCATTAAGTGGATGAAACTCGACTGTGTGGTCCCAGTCTTCCCAACTGAGTCCATAGCAAACTCAACTCTGGGTAGGAGCCGGTCGGGGCAGAAAAACCCACATGACTCTGATGGGATTCGAACCCACGACCTCCCAGCCGGGAGTCCGCGACGCTAACCACTTCGCCACGGCGGCTGGTGCTGAGGGCATATTTCACCGGACGCAGGCTTCAGCTTTGCTGGAGGGTGGGTTGGTGTCAGAAGACAGATAGCCTGAAGCAAAGCAAAATGGAGGAAAATTAGCTAGACGACAACTCAGAAGAAGAAAAAGATTACTTGCAGAGTGCCATCATTTAGGCACATGATGTCCTGATCCTTGGTGTTTGAATCCGTTAGCTTTTGTCATATAAACGGCATTTACTGAAAAACACTTAAGTTGTGTTTATTGTTGATGAGGTCATGGTTAATCCATGTGCTGGCAAAGTAATGTTTATTGTTGATGAGGTCATGGTTAATCCATGTGCTGGCAAAATAATGTTTATTGTTGATGAGGTCATGGTTAATTCTTGTGTTGGCAGAGTAATGATTGTTTCTGATGAGGTCATGGTTAATCCATGCATTGGCAGAGTTATGTTTATTGTTGATGAGGTCATGGTTAATCCATGTGCTGGCAAAATAATGTTTATTGTTGATGAGGTCATGGTTAATTCTTGTGTTGGCAGAGTAATGATTGTTTCTGATGAGGTCATGGTTAATCCATGCATTGGCAGAGTTATGTTTATTGTTGATGAGGTCATGGTTAATCCATGTGCTGGCAAAGTAATGTTTATTGTTGATGAGGTCATGGTTAATTCTTGTGTTGGCAGAGTAATGATTGTTTCTGATGATGTCATGGTTAATCCATGCATTGGCAGAGTTATGTTTATTGTTGATGAGATCATGGTTAATCCATGGGTTGGCAAAGTAATGTTTATTGTTGATGAGGTCATGGTTAATTCTTGTGTTGGCAGAGTAATGATTGTTTCTGATGAGGTCATGGTTAATCCATGTATTGGCAGAATTATGTTTATTGTTGATGAGGTCATGGTTAATCCATGGGTTGGCAGAGTAATTTTGTTTTGATGAGGTCATGGTTGGTCTGTGTGTTGGCAGAGTAATGTTTGTTTTTGATGAGATCATGGTTAATCCATGTGTTGGCAGAGTAATGTTTTTTTTTTATGAGATCATGGTTAATCCATGTGTTAGCAGAGTAATGTTTGTTTTTGATGAGGTCATGGTTGGCCTGTGTGATAGCAGAGTAATGTTTGTTTTTGATGAGGTCATGGTTAATCCATGTGTTGGCAGAGTAATGTTTGTTTTTGATGAGGTCATGGTTGGCCTGTGTGATAGCAGAGTAATGTTTGTTTTTGATGAGGTCATGGTTGGCCTATGTGTTGGCAGAGTAATGTTTATTGTCGATGAGGTCATGGTTAATCCATGTGTTGGCAGAGTAATGTTTATTGTCGATGAGGTCATGGTTAACCCATGTGTTGGCAGAGTAAGGTTTATTGTCGATGAGGTCATGGTTAATCCATGTGTTGGCAGAGTAATGTTTATTGTTGATGAGGTCATGGTTAACCCATGTGTTGGCAGAATAATGTTTATTGTCGATGAGGTCATGGTTAACCCATGTGTTGGCAGAGTAAGGTTTATTGTCGATGAGGTCATGGTTAACCCATGTGTTGGCAGAGTAATGTTTATTGTCGATGAGGTCATGGTTAACCCTTTGCTGGGCACAGCGGCCGAAAGCGTCCGTTCATGCCGATGGGCAAAACGTCCGAAAGCGTCTGCTAATGTTCGGCCATCTTCGTAACTTCCATACATGGAAGTTTCCGTAAATCTCGCGCCAAATCTCGTTCAATTGAAGCCACGAGACTTCCGCCACTTCCTGTCCCACTTTCTTTCACTTGTGGCTTTGCATCGAGTTGTAAACAAGGCAAATTTCAACACGTGGTGCGAGAGAAAAAGTTCGGCGATTTTCAAGATGGATCCGTTCACAGATTCCGAGAGTGAGGAGGAGTTTTTTGGGTTTCGTGCGGAAGATATTGAACTTCGTGAAGTTCAAGCAGGCTCAGACATCGATGTGAGTGATGTTAGCAGTGTGCACACATCGGATTTGAGTGACTGGAGTGATAGGATGACGATTTCGACGACGATCGTGATCAGTTCGGTTGGAGTCAGCAAACACGACTGTTCGATGTTGAGGCGTTTACTGCCCAAAGTGGAGTAAATATCGATGGTTTTCTTTATTTAATTCTGCATGTTTTACATCTTATTTGAATGAAATCCATGCTTTCTTTCCAAAGATATTGCGTTTTGAACACAAACACCCACAGACACGCCCATTTCAGCCATTTTCTCTGCCCTGCAGGAAGTAAACAGTCTGCCATGCTGTGCCCAGCAAAGGGTTAATCCATGTGTTGGCAGAGTAATGTTTATTGTTGATGAGGTCATGGTTAACCCGTGTGTTGGCAGAGTAATGTTTATTGTCGATGAGGTCATGGTTAACCCATGTGTTGGCAGAGTAAGGTTTATTGTCGATGAGGTCATGGTTAACCCATGTGTTGGCAGAGTAATGTTTATTGTCGATGAGGTCATGGTTAATCCATGTGTTGGCAGAGTAATGTTTATTGTCGATGAGGTCATGGTTAACCCATGTGTTGGCAGAGTAATGTTTATTGTCGATGAGGTCATGGTTAACCCATGTGTGGCCAGGTGCAGCAGAGGCGCTGATGACCAAGGTGCACCGCCATGTGGTGAGGGTGTGCACCACAGACCAAACCGACTCCATTCTGTGGCGCAGAGCCAACGTCTCTCTCCTAGCAGCCACCAACATCTGGGCTTTTCTTGGTCAGTGTTCCAGTCTGTCTGTGAGGGAGTGTTGTGGAATTTGTGTGCATGTGTGTGTGTGAATTTTTCTTTTCTTTTCTTTTCTTTTCGAGCGTCATACTCTGTAACCCCACATGCCATTCTTGCTGGCATTTACATACACATCACAATTTATCCATTGACAACCCCAGTACAGGCAGTTCACAGGCAGCAGTCAATATTGGGCCATCATTATGGTACATGGTGTTATACTGTGTATTGTATAGTATTAAACGTCATGTTAATCTGTGTGGAATAACAACATTATGCAATGTTCATTTGTCTGTATCAGTTAGGAGAAGCAGAGACAATGAGGGATAGAAAAAGAAGTGACTGGGGAGGGGGGGGGGGGGGGGGTGGCGGGAGAGAAGAACAGAGACCACATTTAGAAAGGAAGAGAGAGAGGTAGATCGAAAGGGAGAGTCGTTAATGCACATCAAGTCAGGTGGGCCTCAGGGTCCATCATGTATCACACAGTGACAGAGCTGTCAGCCCTGGCTAAGTGGCGTGGAGGCTGATGACAGCTGCATTTCTGTCATGTACTGTTGTCGGGGTTTTTTTGTGTGTGTGTGTGTTTTTCTCAAGCCACAAGCTGCTATACTTTTTTCTAAACTGTACCACCTGCAGTAAGTACACTGACACCAGCCTTTTCATCTCATAAAAACTGTATCTTGCCAAACAAACATCTGGCTTTAAAACGGTTTTAACGACTAACATGAACATGAAAACTACATTTAGTCAAGTATAAAGTCTGAAACAGACCCACAGGTGACAAGCCACTCGTTTAGTGGGTTAAAGGTCACAAACTAGGAAGGAGTACAGATGTTTGCAACAGGTGACAAGCCACTGATTCAGTGGGTTAAAGGTCACAAACTAGGAAGGAGTACAGATGTTTGCAACAGGTGACAAGCCACTGATTCAGTGGGTTAAAGGTCACAAACTAGGAAGGAGTACAGATGTTTGCAACAGGTGACAAGCCACTGATTCAGTGGGTTAAAGGTCACAAACTAGGAAGGAGTACAGATGTTTGCAACAGGTGACAAGCCACTGATTCAGTGGGTTAAAGGTCACAAACTAGGAAGGTAAGGTAAAGTAATGTTGCTTATTGCCTAGCCGACCACAAAGTGCGGGGTAAGTAAAGATGTTTGCAACAGGTGGCAAGCCACTGATTCAGTGGGTTAAAGGTCACAAACTAGGAAGGAGTAAAGGTGTTTGCAACAGGTGGCAACCCACTGATTCAGCGGATTAAAGGTCACAAACTTGGAAGGAGTAAAGGTGTTTACAACAGGTGACAAGCCACTGATTCAGCGGATTAAAGGTCACAAACTAGGAAGGAGTAAAGGTGTTTACAACAAGCGTGCTGTTGGTTCCTGCGCCAGAAAACCTTAACCGTTGGTTCAGCTTGGAGGTGTTGGAATTCTGAGTGAATGGGGGTTGAGAGTTTGGGAAGCGTCTGGGAATTTTAAGTGATATCTTTGGCAAGAACCTTGGATAGTGAATTGCCCAGTTTGTACCTTCAGGTTACCTGATGAACACCTACACGGAGAGGTCTGAGGGCTTCTCCTGGCTCCTGGCAGAGATCGTGGATTTGAGTGAGGGGAGTAAAGTCCCCTGCCTGGCGGACAAAGTCAGCGTCATGCTGACAGGGCGTTGGCGTGGTCACCATGTGCTGGCCCGTGGCAACAGCTGCATGCCTGGACGACCAACCTGCAAAAAACTGGAGAAAGTGCTGGGCGAGGAGGTGAGGGGCCAAGGGTCATGAGGTCAGGGGTCATTTGGATTGAGGGTCAGGGGGCCTGAGCAAGAAAGTGGAGAAAGTGCTCTTTGTGTGTGTCGCTAGTTTACATCTTTTTGAGCAATGTATGTGTCAGTGTGTGCACACTTATATATGGATGCAAGTCATCTGGATTAAATTGGAAAACTGGATCCAAAAAATTTTGAAATCTTTGTCTCGGGATTGGTCAGTGTGTGCGCTGTTTCCAGTTCAGATTTTGTTGGGGTGCTTTCTGGTGTCTAGATGTTTTGGGGATGTGATATTTTCTCTTTGGTTTATCTTGAATATACATTAAATTGTGATGCATATTAAAATGAGGAATAAATGTTCCATAAAGAAAATTATTGGTTAGAGTAACCATCATCTAGTAAAGTTTGCTTGTGCAGTTACCGAAACTTCAGCCCTGTCAGCTTGATAGTATAACAGAATTTCAACAGCTTACAATGAGGTGGGGGAGGGCGGAGGGGGGGGGGGGGGGGGGGGGGGGGGGAGGGAAGCCATGTGAGAAATCCCTGAAAAAGGGTCTAGCTGAACAAACTCACTGAAGGTGGACTGGTCTGGGACAGATACCAGACATCAGTGTCAGAAGGTCGATGTCGCTGCCATGCGTGTTCGCCATGTGGCGGAACTTTGAAATACAGCTCCGGTTACTGGGGAGAAACTGTTGGCCACTCATACAAATGATTGATTCCACATTGAAACGTTAGGTATATGCTGCAATATTTCATGTGAAAGTCGAGGAGGAGGAAAGGGGGGAACAGGGAGGTGTGGCCGCCACATCAAACGGCATGTACCACAGAAACAAAGATCGCATAGGTTTATCAGCAAGATCAAGACGAGGATTTGCCTTTTTTTTCCTGGCTGATCTCCCTTTGCCTTACTCTAGTCACAGACTGTCGCGGATCAGACCAGTCTGGTCACAAGGCTTTGAAACCTCAGAAGTGTCTGACTTTGGTTTTCAAGGATAATTGCAATCTGTATATCAACACTTGGTGTTGCATATTTGTGGAAGCAATTGTATAAGGAGGCAAACAACTCTGAAGGCTGACTTCCTCTGTAGTTGTGCTGCTGTCGTTACTGGTGTTGTTGACAGACGTTGAATAAGGAGATAAACAACTCTAATGAGCACTTGAACAAAAAACTTAAGAAAGGAGCCTTGGTGACGTCCCTTTGTTTGGGCATGCTCGGCCAGTCCCTTTTCTGTATCGATCTCTGATGTGATATGTCAGTTTAGTTACGCATCACTGATGTACATCATTCTCCTTGCAGCTGGAACTCTGTGTGCTCACCCTGGGTCATTGCCGGCTGTGAATGTACTTTGCTTGCCATCTGTGTATGCAGGATGCATAAAATGGATAGCATGAACATACGTGTGTTTTATGTAATATACCAAACATGCACATAATGTAGGTTAGAGACTAGTGCCCATGATAGAGAGCTCTTCTTCATTGTCCCATTTAAAGGGCAAGAGTTGTTCGCCTCTTGTAGACAAGCTCTCTTTAATTGTTAGGAGTTGCTTGTGTGTGGCAGCAAGAGGAGGAGGAGTAGCATGAATGTTTTCATCATTGTCATCCTTTTTCCATCGTCATTGTTATCAGCATCGTTATCCTTTCTCACAGGCGTGGGGTCAGATTGATCTCGATCTGAGAAGCGACCTTAGCATCCATGTCTACCGGGAGTCGGACATTCCCAACCGTCATGGCCACTGCAACTCCAATCCCTACATCCCTCCCGCCCTCCGCCTTCGACTAGGCCTGCCCCCAAAGGGTCCAGCAAGTAAAGGCAGTGACACTGTGGGAAAATGGCTCCACAGACCAGCAGACCAACAGAGGAACCGACTGTGATGTGTTGTCGACTACATGACTTTTATTGCAAAGTGAAGTATATATTGTAAACTTGTGTTTAAACCCTACAAGGACTCATGTGTGGTTTGCATTTGTTTGACAGAGGCTGCAGTTTGTGTGTGTGTGAGAAAGAGAGAGAGTGTATGACTCTGTGTGTGAAGGTGTGTGTTATGTGTTTGCTTATGAGTGTATTTATGTGTTTGTGTGTGTGTGTAAGAGAGAGAAAGACAATGTGTGTGACTCTGTGTGTGATAGTGTGTGTTATGTGTTTGCTCATGAGTGTATGTGTGCATGCACTCATGCATGCTGATGCATTTGTACATATATCATTGTGTAACTTTTTTGATGTGACTCGCTTATTTTGTCTTCACAGCATGATAACATCAAGCAATGCAAGATGGATATTAAAACGCTGTGACTTGTTATCTTTGATGTTCTGTAAGGAATGAAAATATAGAGTCAAGACTTCAATTGTTATTATTGGTACAGGCATATGCATGACGTATGAAAAATTGTTCATAGGTGGATTTTGTACATTTATGTTTATATAAATAAACAAAAAAAGCTGTGCATTAAAAGGCGACTATGATTTCATTTGTTTGGGGTTTTTATACACATGAATGTTGTTGTGTATAAACATTCTATGATAGCTAAAAGTAATGTTTCCATATCAAAAAACTTTCTGAGACCATGAACAGAGGAAAACTATCTAAAAAAGATTGATTGTGATTAGTTGACATGTGTTTAAGTGTATAGAATCTGTAAAGAAAGAAAAGCGATTGTAACTATATACAAATGCTCATGACCATTTCATTAAAAGCCCCTCTCCATATTAAGTGACTTACAAAAACAAGCTGTTTTCCTCATACCAGCTCCCTCTCTGTTTAGGAAAGACCCCCCCTCCCCATCCCTCCCCAAAGACCCTTCTACCATCCCTTTCAGCTCCCTCCTCTTTATGACAGTTGGAGTGATGAGCTGAGTGCAAGCCTTTCGGGTGAGACACCTGAAGTATCGGGCAAAGTGCATGTAACGCATGTAAAAGACCCCACAGCAAACTGCCCATTCCACCCCCATCCCCGCCCTGGAAGAAAAGCAGAATTGCACCACTGGTGGAGGACCAAAGAGTATACTTGGACTGCTGAAGCTGAGGAGAAACTACTTAAGAAAATAATTCCTCACTCTCAAAAAAATAAATTCAGAATCATTCAAAATCCAGCTGAAAAGTCAAAACAAAAAATTCTACTCAACATATTTATGGACCATTCACATTGTAACTGACCATACGCTTCTCAAGAAAATAAAGGACTCGACAACAGCAACAAAAATAATTTTAACAATGCTGATAATTCACACTGGCTATTCTCTACTGTTTGTAAATGGGAAGCTTGTTAGGGCACTCACTCCATGTAATCAGAACAGTCTGTGAAGATGACAGTAATCACAGCGTATGACAAGGTGAGGAGGAGGCCTGCACTTGAAAGACGTGATTATCTCCCAGGAAACTTGTCTTGTGACAAAAAGATCTCCCATAACTCATGTAGACTTATTCTTGAAATGGATCTCTAAGCAAACGTGAGTCGTAACTGCTGGGCAGTTCGGTTCAACAATGCTTCTGTTCTATGCTAACTGTTTCATACAAATAATTTGTTGAGATCTTTTAAAGTTGGAACTTGGGGTTTTTTTTTATCCTCTTCATTATTCATTTGGAACTCCCAGGTTCATCATTGTCGACATTTTGGTAAATGAGAATGTGTTTGATGTCACTATGAGGGTTACCTTAGTCTGTATTGGGAGATGATGTCTAAACGTCACTTTTTTAAGATGATTTTCCTTCTTTTTCTTTTTTCTATTGAGCATCCCACGGACACATGCAAACCTACCACTTTGAAGCATGAAGGGAATTCAATGTGAGTGCCAGGTTTGGGGGCGGTTGTTTGTTTCTGTGTTTTGTTGTTCAAGGCATACATTCACATGGGGAACCTGGGCTCAAAGTCTCCAAGTGACGGAGGGTGTTGCAAACTCAGTGCTGACCGAAGAGAACCCCCCCCCCCCCCCCCCCCTCCAACCTTGGCTGTCTGGAGCGGGGTGTTGACTCCAGGACTGTCGGATCAAGAGACCAAGCAGGGAATGCACGTAAAGAGGGACCCTTATATTTCCAAGTAGCATACATAATTGCTTTTGAAGAGGAGGAATAGAAAACACTACAGATCAAGAGAGGAGTACAAACATACTTTCGTTTTTCGCTAGTTACTGCAGTGCCATGATGCACATGGAAGGCATCCCCCATGTTGCAGTGTTGACAGGCCGGCTCTCTGTTGGCCAAACGTGGCAGTCGTTGAGGGAGTCGGACTGCTCAATGTGAAGCACATGTGTGGTGGTTGAAGCGCGGGCAAAGGCTGGGTGCAGGCAGGGGCTGACCGCACACAGAGGACAGGAAGCTGGCGTACATGGTTCCTGGGAACTGAACAGTGCCTACGCAGCACGCGCTTCCTGACTGTTGGGTCTGGGAGCC
>CM031617.1:12411000-12421000 GCA_018398815.1 Conus ventricosus
AGTTCCACACCACTCGTTCTCTGTGTCTGTTTAGTTCCACACCACTCGTTCTCTGTGTCTGTTTAGTTCTACAACCACTCGTTCTCTGTGTCTGTTTAGTTCCACACCACTCGTTCTCTGTGTCTGTTTTAGTTCCACACCACTCGTTCTCTGTGTCTGTTTAGTTCCACACCACTCATTTTCTGTCTGTTTAGTTCTACACCACTCGTTCTCTGTGTCTGTTAGTTCCACACCACTCGTTCTCTGTGTCTGTTTAGTTCCACACCACTCATTCTCTGTCTGTTTAGTTCTACACCACTCGTTCTCTGTGTCTGTTTAGTTCCACACCACTCGTTCTCTGTGTCTGTTTAGTTCCACACCACTCGTTCTCTGTGTCTGTTTAGTTCCACACCACTCGTTCTCTGTCTGTTTAGTTCTACAACACTCGTTCTCTGTGTCTGTTTAGTTCTACACCACTCGTTCTCTGTGTGTTTAGTTCCACACCACTCATTCTCTGTGTCTGTTTAGTTCCACACCACTCGTTTCTCTGTGTCTGTTTAGTTCCACACCACTCGTTCTCTGTGTGTTTAGTTCCACACCACTCATTCTCTGTGTCTGTTTAGTTCTACACCACTCGTTCTCTGTGTGTTTAGTTCCACACCACCCATTCTCTGTCTGTTTAGTTCTACACCACTCGTTCTCTGTGTCTATTTAGTTCCACGCCACTCGTTCTCTGTGTCTGTTTAGCTCCACAACCACTCATTCTCTGTCTGTTTAGTTCCACACCACTCATTCTCTGTGTCTGTTTTAGTTCCACACCACTCATTCTCTGTCTGTTTAGTTCTACACCACTCGTTTCTCTGTGTCTGTTTAGTTCCACACCACTCGTTCTCTGTGTCTGTTTAGTTCCCACACCACTCGTTCTCTGTGTCTGTTTAGCTCCACACCACCCATTCTCTGTCTGTTTAGTTCAACACCACTCGTTCTCTGTGTCTGTTTTAGCTCCACACCACTCATTCTCTGTCTGTTTAGTTCCACACCACTCATTCTCTGTGTCTGTTTAGTTCCACGCCACTCGTTCTCTTTCTGTTTAGTTCCACGCCACTCGTTGTCTGTGTCTGTTTAGTTCCACGCCACTCGTTGTCTCTGTCTGTTTAGTTCCACGCCACTCGTTCTCTTTCTGTTTATTCCACGCCACTCGTTGTCTGTGTCTGTTTAGGTCCACACCACTCGTCTCTGTGTCTGTTTGTTCCACGCCACTCGTTGTCTGTGTCTATTTAGTTCTACACCACTCGTTCTCTGTGTCTGTTTAGTTCCACGCCACTCGTTCTTTTTCTGTTTATTCCACGCCACTCGTTTTCTGTGTCTTTTTAGTTCCACACCACTCGTTCTCTCTGTCTGTTTAGTTCCACACCACTCATTCTCTGTGTCTGTTTAGTTCCACGCCCACTCGTTCTTTTTCTGTTTAGTTCCACGCCACTCGTTGTCTGTGTCTGTTTAGTTCCACACCACTCCGTTCTCTGTGTCTGTTTAGTTCCACACCACACGTTCTCTGTGTCTGTTTAGTTCTACAACCACTCGTTCTCTTTCTGTTTAGTTCCACACCACTCGTTCTCTTTCTGTTTAGTTCCACACCACTACGTTCTCTTTCTGTTAGTTCCACACCACTCGTTCTCTTTCTGTTTAGTTCCACACCACTCGTTCTCTGTTTCTGTTTAGTTCCACACCACTCGTTCTCTTTCTGTTTAGTTTCCACACCACTCGTTCTCTGTTTCTGTTTATTCCACACCACTCATTCTCTGTGTCTGTTTAGTTCTACACCACTCGTTTTCTCTGTCTGTTTAGTTCCACACCACCGTTCTCTGTGTCTGTTTAGTTCCACACCACTCATTCTCTGTGTCTGTTTAGTTCCACACCACTCATTCTCTGTGTCTGTTTAGTTCCACACCACTCGTTCTTTGTGTCTGTTTAGTTCTACACCACTCGTTCTCTGTGTCTGTTTAGTTCCACCACTCGTTCTCTGTGTCTGTTTAGTTCCACACCACTCGTTCTTCTGTGTCTGTTTAGTTTCCACACCACTCGTTCTCTGTGTCTGTTTAGTTCCACGCCACTCGTTCTCTGTCTGTTTAGTTCAACACCACTCATTCTCTGTGTCTGTTTAGTTCAACACCACTCATTCTCTGTGTCTGTTTTAGTTCCACGCCACTCGTTTTCTTTCTGTTTAGTTCCACGCCACTCGTTGTCTGTGTCTGTTTAGTTCCACACAACTCGTTTCTGTGTGTCCTTAGTTCCACACCACTCGTTCTCTTTCTGTTTAGTTCCACGCCACTCGTTCTCTGTGTCTGTTTAGTTCCACACCACTCGTTCTCTTTCTGTTAGTTCCCACACCACTCATTCTCTGTGTCTGTTTAGTTCCACACCACTCGTTCTGTGTGTCTTTAGTTCCACGCCACTCGTTCTCTGTGTCCTCTTTAGTTCTACACCACTCGTTCTCTGGTCTGTTTTAGTTCTCACACCACTCGTTCTGTGTGTCTTTAGTTCCACGCCACTCGTTCTCTGTGTCTCTTTAGTTCTACACCACTCATTCTCTGTCTGTTTAGTTCTACACCACTCGTTCTCTGGTCTGTTTAGTTCCACACCACTCGTTCTTTGTCTGTTTAGTTCTACACCACTCGTTCTCTGTGTCTGTTTTAGTTCCACACCACTCGTTCTCTGTGTCTGTTTAGTTCTACACCACTCGTTTCTTTGTGTCTGTTTAGTTCAACGCCACTCGTTCTCTGTGTCTGTTTAGTTCCACACCACTCATTCTCTGTGTCTATTTAGTTCCACACCACTCATTCTCTGTCTGTTTAGTTCCACACCACTCGTTCTCTGTCTGTTTAGTTCTACACCACTCGTTCTCTGTGTCTGTTTAGTTCCACACCACTCGTTTCTCTGTGGCTGTTTAGTTCCACACCACTCATTCTCTGTCTGTTTAGTTCTACACCAACTCGTTCTCTGTGTCTGTTTAGTTCCACACCACTCGTTCTCTGTGTCTGTTTAGTTCCACACCACTCATTCTCTGTGTCTGTTAGTTCCACACCACTCGTTCTCTATGTCTGTTTAGTTCCACACCACTCATTCTCTGTGTCTGTTTAGTTCCACACCACTCATTCTCTGTCTGTTTAGTTCTACACCACTCGTTCTCTGTGTCTGTTTTAGTTCCACACCACCTCGTTCTCTGTGTCTGTTTAGTTCCACACCACTCATTCTCTGTGTCTGTTTAGTTCCACAACCACTCATTCTCTGTCTGTTTAGTTCCACAACCACTCGTTTCTCTGTGTCTGTTTAGTTCCACACCACTCGTTCTCTGTGTCTGTTTAGTTCCACACCACTCATTCTCTGTGTCTGTTTAGTTCCACACCACTCATTCTCTGTGTCTGTTTAGTTCCACACCACTCATTCTCTGTGTCTGTTTAGTTCCACACCACTCGTTCTCTGTGTCTGTTTAGTTCCACACCACTCGTTCTCTGTGTCTGTTTAGTTCCACACCACTCGTTCTCTGTGTCTGTTTAGATCTACAACACTCGTTCCTGTGTCTGTTTAGTTCTACACCACTCGTTCTCTGTGTGTTTAGTTCCACACCACTCATTCTCTGTCTGTTTAGTTCCACACCACTCATTCTCTGTGTCTGTTTAGTTCCACACCACTCATTCTCTGTCTGTTTAGTTCTACACCACTCGTTCTCTGTTCTGTTTAGTTCCACACCACTCGTTCTCTGTGTCTGTTTAGTTCCACGCCACTCATTCTCTGTGTCTGTTTAGTTCCACACCACTCGTTCTCTGTGTCTGTTTAGTTCCACACCACTCGTTCTCTGTGTCTGTTTAGTTCCACACCACTCGTTCTCTGTGTCTGTTTAGTTTCCACACCACTCGTTCTCTGTGTCTGTTTAGTTCCACGCCACTCGTTCTCTTTCTGTTTTAGTTCCACGCCACATCGTTCGCTTTCTGTTTAGTTCCACACCACTCGTTCTCTTTCTGTTTAGTTTCCACGCCACTCGTTGTCTGTGTCTGTTTTAGTCCACACCACTCGTTCTCTGTGTCTGTTTTGTTCCACGCCACTCGTTGTCTGTGTCTATTTAGTTCTACACCACTCGTTCTCTGTGTCTGTTTAGTTCCACGCCACTCGTTCTTTTTCTGTTTAGTTCCACGCCACTCGTTTTTCTGTGTCTTTTTAGTTCCACACCACCGTTCTCTCTGTCTGTTTAGTTCCCACCACTCGTTCTCTGTGTCTGTTTAGTTCCACACCACTCGTTCTCTGTGTCTGTTTAGTTTCCACGCCACTCGTTCTCTTTCTGTATAGTTCCACGCCACTCGTTCTCTTTCTGTTTAGTTCCACACCACTCGTTGTCTGTGTCTGTTTAGTTCCACACCACTCATTCTCTGTCTGTTTAGTTCTACAACCACTCGTTCCTGTGTGTGTTTAGTTCCACACCACTCGTTCTCTGTGTCTGTTTAGTTCCACACCACTCATTCTCTGTGTCTGTTTAGTTCCACACCACTCATTCTCTGTCTGTTAGTTCCACACCACTCGTTCTCCTTGCTGTTTAGTTCTACACCACTCATTCTCTGTGTCTGTTTAGTTCCACACCACTCGTTCTCTGTGTCTGTTTAGTTCCACACACACTCATTCTCTGTCTGTTTAGTTCTACACCACTCGTTCTCTGTGTCTGTTTAGTTCCACACCACTCGTTCTCTGTGTCTGTTTAGTTCCACACCACTCATTCTCTGTGTCCTGTTTTAGTTCCACACCACTCGTTCTCTGTGTCTGTTTAGTTCCACACCACTCATTCTCTGTGTCTGTTTAGTTTCCACACCACTCATTCTCTGTCTGTTTGGTTCTACACCACTCGTTCTCTGTGTCTGTTTAGTTCCCACACCACTCATTCTCTGTGTCTGTTTAGTTCCACACCACTCATTCTCTGTCTGTTTAGTTCCACACCACTCGTTCTCTGTGTCTGTTTAGTTCCACACCACTCGTTCTCTGTGTCTGTTAGTTCCACACCACTCATCTCTGTGTCTGTTTAGTTCCACACCACTCATTCTCTGTGTCTGTTTAGTTCCACACCACTCATTCTCTGTGTCTGTTTAGTTCTACACCCACTCGTTTTCTCTGTCTGTTTAGTTCCACACCACTCGTTCTCTGTGTCTGTTTAGTTCCACACCACTCATTCTCTGTGTCTGTTTAGTTCCACACCACTCGTTCTCTGTGTCTGTTTAGTTCCACGCCACTCGTTCTCTGTCTGTTTAGTTCAACACCACTCATTCTCTGTGTCTGTTTTAGTTCCACGCCACTCGTTTTCTTTCTGTTTAGTTCCACGCCACTCGTTGTCTGTGTCTGTTTAGTTCCACACAACTCGTTCTGTGTGTCCTTAGTTCCACGCCACTCGTTCTCTGTGTCTTTAGTTCCACGCCACTCGTTCTCTTTCTGTTTAGTTCCACACCACTCTTTCTGTGTGTCTTTAGTTCCACGCCACTCGTTCTCTGTGTCTCTTTAGTTCTACACCACTCGTTCTCTGTGTCTGTTTAGTTCTACACCACTCGTTCTGTGTGTCTTTAGTTCCACGCCACTCGTTCTCTGTGTCTCTTTATTCTACACCACTCATTCTCTGTCTGTTTAGTTCTACACCACTCGTTCTCTGTGTCTGTTTAGTTCCACACCACTCGTTCTTTGTGTCTGTTTAGTTCTACACCACTCGTTCTCTGTGTCTGTTTAGTTCCACACCACTCGTTCTCTGTGTCGTTTAGTTCTACACCACTCGTTCTTTGTGTCTGTTTAGTTCAACGCCACTCGTTCTCTGTGTCTGTTTAGGTTCCACACCACTCATTCTCTGTGTCTGTTTAGTTCCACACCACTCATTCTCTGTCTGTTTAGTTTCCACACCACTCGTTCTCTGTCTGTTTAGTTCTACAACCACTCGTTTCTCTGTGTCTGTTAGTTCCACACCACTCGTTCTCTGTGTCTGTTTAGTTCCCACACCACCATTCTCTGTCGTTTAGTTCTACACCACTCGTTCTCTGTGTCTGTTTAGTTCCACACCACTCGTTCTCTGTGTCTGTTTAGTTCACACCCACTCATTCTCTGTGTCTGTTTAGTTCCACACCACTCGTTCTCTATGTCTGTTTAGTTCCACACCACTCATTCTCTGTGTCTGTTTAGTTCCACACCACTCATTCTCTGTCTGTTTAGTTCTACACCACTCGTTCTCTGTGTCTGTTTAGTTCCACACCACTCGTTCTCTGTGTCTGTTTAGTTCCACACCACTCATTCTCTGTGTCTGTTAGTTCCACACCACTCATTCCTCTGTCTGTTTAGTTCCACACCACTCGTTCTCTGTGTCTGTTTAGTTCCACACCACTCGTTCTCTGTGTCTGTTTAGTTCCACACCACTCATTCTCTGTGTCTGTTTAGTTCCACACCACTCATTCTCTGTGTCTGTTTAGTTCCACACCACTCATTCTCTGTGTCTGTTTAGTTCCACACCACTCGTTCTCTGTGTCTGTTTTAGTTCCACACCACTCGTTCTCTGTGTCTGTTTAGTTCCACACCACTCGTTCTCTGTGTCTGTTTAGATCTACACCACTCGTTCTCTGTGTCTGTTTAGTTTCCACACCACTCGTTCTCTGTGTCTGTTTAGTTCCACACCACTCATTCTCTGTGTCTGTTTAGTTCCACACCACTCGTTCTCTGTGTCTGTTTAGTTCCACACCACTCGTTCTCTGTGTCTGTTTAGTTCCACGCCACTCGTTCTCTGTCTGGTTTAGTTCAACACCCCTCATTCTCTGTGTCTGTTTAGTTCCACGCCACTCGTTTTCTTTCTGTTTAGTTCCACGCCACTCGTTGTCTGTGTCTGTTTAGTTCCACACAACTCTTTTTTTGTGTTCCTTAGTTCCCACGCCCACTCGTTCTCTTTCTGTTAGTTCCACGCCACTCGTTCTGTGTGTCTGTTTAGTTCCACGCCACTCGTTCTCTTTCTGTTTAGTTCCACACCACTCGTTCTGTGTGTCTTTAGTTCCACGCCACTCGTTCTCTGTGTCTCTTTAGTTCTACACCACTCGTTATCTGTGTCCTTTAGTTCTACAACCACTCGTTCTCTGTGTCTGTTTTAGTTCACACCACTCGTTCTCTGTGTCTGTTTAGTTCCACACCACTCGTTCTTTGTGTCTGTTTAGTTCTACACCACTCGTTCTCTGTGTCTGTTTAGTTCCACACCACTCGTTCTCTGTGTCTGTTTAGTTCTACACCACTCGTTTCTCTGTGTCTGTTTAGTTCAACGCCACTCGCTGTCTGTGTCTGTTTAGTTCCACACCACTCGCTCTAGCCCCTACCCGCACTTGGCATTTTTGTTTGATTGATGTGTGTGTGGGAGGGGGGGAGGGCGTGTGTGTGTATGAACTCTCTCCGATGTTTTTCCCTTCTTTTCCCTGCAGTGTGTCGATGCCAGAACTGATTTCAGCTGACATATTTGGTGCAGATGCAGATGCAGATGCAGAGGCCCTTGGAATAAGCCGATGGAAATGGTAACAGGCAATCGACAGCATCCCTGAAGAACTGTTGAACCAAGGTGGAGAGGAAGTGATTGATGTCGGAACTGCCACCTGCAGTAAAATCAAATATGGCGGAGAGGCAGTAATTGATGACCTAACTGCCATCTGCAGTAAAGTCAGGCACACTGGGGAGTGGCCCACGCCATGGACACAATCACCAACCGTCAATCCCCACCCCCACCCCCACCCCACCCCCACCCCCACCCACCCACCCACCCAAAAAAAAGAAACCGCACACACACAAAACAAACAAACAAAAAAACCTCCAACATAGCCAGAACTACCCACAGTATGAGTTCGATTAGCGACGTCAGCAAAGTAACACTCAAAATCATTCCAGTTTAGATCACAGCCACAACCTGATATCAAAATCCTGGATTCCACAAAGGCAAAAGTACCATCGCGAAGATCTTCAACATCTCCGACACAAGAGGACTTCCGCCACGTTTTCATTGACTTCAAGAAGGCATTCGACGACATATGGAAAGAAGAGTTATGGGCCACATGGCAGACATTTTACATTAGGTAAAAGCTAATCAGCACCATTCAGCAACTGTGCTCCAAAGCGATTAGTGCACAGCTCATTCAGGGTGCTGTTGGGAGTAGTTCCCTACTTCTGTTGGAGTTCGCCAAGCTACCTTCTGCCACTCACATTTTCAACATACTCTTGGAACGTATCATGGCTGAAGCACTTGAAGATCATTTCATCACAGCCAGCACTGGAGGAAGAAGCATCACAACACTTTGATTTGCAGATGTCGTTGACGGTTTGGCAGGCTGCGAACAAGAACCAGCCCAGCTTGGTCAAAGGCAGGAACGAAACGCCAACAAGGCATGACAGGCAAATCAGCGCCGAGAAGACCTGGTTGGTGGCCAGCCACATCCCCTCCATCAACACCAGCACAGCTGTCCATGGCAGAAGGTGGAAACTGTCAACACCAGTACAACTGTCTATGGCAGAATGTGGAAACTGTAAAACAATTCACTCACCTGGGAATTCATTATTAGCAATAAGGGATCTGAACCAGCGATCCTCACGGGAGCAGCAAAAACAACGTCAGCACAGTCCAGACAAAAACCTGTATGGAAGGACAGTACCATCTCCATGAAACATAAGACCAGGCTCCTGAGTGCTTGGGCATGCTTCGGCATCTCTAATCTTCCTGCAGGCGTGAGAGACATGGACTATCATAGTGGATCTTTCAGGGAGAATCCAAGCTGTGGAAATGAGCTGCTGCAGCAAGGTACTAAACTTCAGACACACTCATATCACCAACAGATGAGTGCGACAAATCCTCAAGCAGCGCATCGGACCATAGGAAAGGGCCGGAATAGCTCAATTGGTAGAGCGCCGGCCTCGTGATCCTGGGTTGCCGATTCGAATTCCGGTACAGGGGGATGTTTTCCCTCGGAGTTAACATCGGTTCTGACTCCACTCCCCATACAGTCCTTCGAATGAGACTATAAACCGAGGTTCCGTGTGTGAACGCACGCACATCATCTTGCACACACGTCAAATCCCATCACCAACTTTCGGAGAAAAAAAGGCCAGTTTGGCCATTGGTAGGGATGACACGCTACACATAGCATGCACCTTCCCTGAAGATGAAATATGGCTGCCTTAATGGCGGGATAAAAAAAACACGGTCATACACACAAAACTCCACTGCCTGTCTATACAGGCAGTGTCCGCAGGAGTATCAGTCTGCGTACGCAGAAAGAAAGAAAGAAAGAAGGCCCATAGGAAGATTAACTAACATCGGTTAGGACCAGAAACTAACGTTGCTGAACAATTAAGTAGTGGGGGAAAACAAGTGCAGGTTAACAATTCTTCCATCATTATAATAATTACTTGGCAAAGATTTGGAGAGGGGAAAAAAATATCAAAAGAGGGAGGGGGGGGGGGGGGGGAGGATTGTTGAAGAAGAAGAAAATGGGAAAATGTGTACTGTAAATAGAAAAACCTTTCACTAGCTGCATAAGGGAACCATCGCAATTCCTCTCAAAGGCAAAAGAAAACCAACGTTGGTATGACCAGGTCTATTGCATCGCTGAAACAATGCTCCCGGAAATTGTTGAAGGAAGGAGACAGAAATAAATAGAAAAAGAAAAGAGGGCTGCTTGACTTCCAATATTACAGAATGGAGAAGAAAAAAAAATCCTTTGTGCCTCGGCACACACCTGACAGAACTGAGGGAACCTGGTGAATCATTCTTCGGTGTGGTGCCAGAGTGACTCCTCGCTGAGTGAAGGACGAAGCAGAATATTGGGGGGTTAGTGAGTGACAAGCGATCCACATCACACCATTCATTTACGATGTCAACAGTTTTTGAAACGACATGAGCAGACATATCATGATAAATTGGACCTGTTTGCATGAATCATGTTAACATCGCCATCACATGATTGTTCGACGTAAAAAAAATAAAAATAAA
>CM031617.1:12423500-12428500 GCA_018398815.1 Conus ventricosus
CTCTCTCTCATCTCTCTCTCTCATCTCTCTCTCTCTCTCTCTCCTCCCCAACGATGCATCTCTCTCAGCCATGCATGTCTCTCTCTCTCTCTCTCTCTCTCTCTCTCTCTCTCTCTCTCTCTCTCTCTCTCTCTCTCTCTCTCTCTCGCACTCAATAGCTACTTCATAGTGTTGTATGATGTGCCTGTCATAGCCGTAGTCACAGTTCTCCTTTTGTATGACCTGAGGCCTGTATGAATAAACGATCATATTCTCTCCTCTCTCTCTCTCTCTCTCTCTCTCTCTCCTCTCTCTCTCTCTCTCTCTCTCTCTCTCTCTCTCTCTCTGCATGTACTCGTCTTTTGTTGTAGGCCTATGTATGTATGTCCGTATGTTGCTACGTACGTACCTACGTCTGTACATATGTATGTATAAATGTGTGTGTGTGTGTGTGTGTGTGTGTGTGTGTGTGTTGTGTGTGTGTGTGTGTGTGTGTGTGTGTGTAGGCAGATGAGTAGGTATCTGTCCGTTTGTTTGTTTGTTTTTTTCGAAGATATTTCAAGATCTCCAAGAATAATTCCACAAACAAACCAACGCCCGACCCCACAAAATTTCCCATCCACCCCATCCCACCCCCACCCCAGTTTTCCAGTTCTCTCCCTGCCACTGATGCCACGATGAGATGAATAGTGATCTTGAGGAGCACCAATCGCAAGAAAGATAACAGAGTTTGGCCAATCGCGCAGCCCCACACAATCTGCGATATTTGTAAATAGAAGAGATCAACAGAGACGGAAGAATATCACGGGTAATATTGCAAGTTTTCTGTGGTGACCTGACTTATTTTGAAACGAAGAATCAACCCTGTTTTTGATTGCGCTCATTTCTGCATTATTTGTCACATGCAATTCAAAAGTAACGCATGTAGTATGCCGTAAATGTGAGAGCGACTTTTTTTTTTTTAACTTATCCCCATCATCCACTTACCCCCACCCCACCCCCACCCTTAGCCCCCTTTGCCTAATAAACAGCAAACGTGCTGTGATTGGTGGAGACAATGAGCTCCATTCTTATTGCCGTGACAAGACCAGCGGCACTCTGAATCAACAACCTCCTGCTGCATTTGGCCATGACATCCATCAGCCCGCTCGAGGGGCAGAAGGGGGGGGGGGGGGGGGTGGAAAAAGACCAGCGATTCCATCTACCAATCAGAGAGGCGTTGTTGCTGTTCAGGCCTAGGGTGCAGAAAATCATGGAGGAATATCATTGTGTTTAAAGTCAGCTGTTATTTTGTGTGTACAAAACAGGGTGCGGGGGGGGGGGGGGGGGGGGGGGGGGGGGGGGGGGAGGGGGGGGGGAGGGGGTAGGTTGCGCCTTTCTTTTTGGTGGTGGTTGATGCAATATTAAGGTATGGGGGGGGGGGGGGGGGGGGGTTATGTGATCTGCCCAGTTATGTAACGTTCCCTTTCTATTGTAAAAAGGGGGCTTCGGTGTTCATGCGGTGGTGCGTGCCTCCCCACACGGCAGAACAGCGGGTCACGGCGCCTCACACGAACCGCGCGCGACAGCGCCCCAGTGACCCAGATCCATCCTGAGGCTCAATAATTTGGTCGTCTGCACTCCCCCCCCCTCCCCCCTTCTCCCCCCCCCCCCCCCTTCTCCCCCCCTCCCCCCCCCCACCCCCCCCACCCCCACACACACACACACATTGAGCCGGAGGATGATATAAGGCTTCGTCCTCCTCCCACGTTCCGCTGAACCCCAGTCAGATTAGTTAGTTGCTGTGAACCCCAGTCAGATTAGTTAGTTGCTGTGAACCCCAGTCAGATTAGTTAGTTGCTGTGAACCCCAGTCAGATTAGTGAGTTGCTGTGAACCCCAGTCAGATTAGTGAGTTGCTGTGAACCCCAGTCAGATTAGTGAGTTGCTGTGAACCCCAGTCAGATTAGTGAGTTGCTGCTGTTGTTGTTGGTGGTGTCGTTTTTCGCCATACAATCCCGCAAAGAAACAAGCGCAACGTCCAAATCATGGCTGGGTTATGAAAGTTGTTGTTTTTTTAATCCTCCCCCCCCCCCCCCCCCCCCCCCCCTTTCCTTTTTTTTTTTTTTTTTAAGCCTCTGGATTGACTTACTCACGTCGGCTGGTACACACGCACGCACACACGCACGTAGAAAGTGAAAGGCCGCCTCCTCCCCCCCCCCCCCCCCTTCTCTTCCCTCTCTCTTCCACCACCGCTCCCCCTCCACCCCCAGGTTTGACTTATTGGTGCCGGCTGTGCGTGGAGGTAGGGGGACGGGGGAGGGGATGGGGGGGGGGGGGGGGGGGGGAGGGTGAAGAAGTGGGTTGCATCATCATGCAGAAATGTGATGGCGTCTTTTTATTGCATAATATATGGCTGGTCCATGAGTACCTCAACGTGCGTGTAATGTGTGTGCATGTGTGGATTGCAGATGGTTTATGTGTGTGCATTCACCCCACAGAGAGAGAGAGAGAGAGAGAGAGAGAGAGAGAGAGAGAGAGAGAGAGAGAGAGAGAGAGAGAGAGAGAGAGAGAGCAAGTAAATACAATTGTGGCATTAGGCCTATATAAAAATCACCTCAAATTAGGCTACGTGCTGTAAGCTGCGTCTTTTTTTTTTTTTTTTTTTTTTTTTTTCGTCAAGGCAGAGAATGGAGAACCTGCGTCATGCCCGTGTCATTTTGATATATGATATGAACACTTTATTATCTCAAAGGATGAGAAATTAAGATAGGTGCATAATAAACAGTATAACAAGACAACATGCATAAAACAAGAATCATCACAATCAAGTGGCCACTTATAGAATTTACATATACAGTCCGACACACACACACACACACACACACACACACACACACACACACACACACACACTATAATCATTTGAAAAACCTCATGCACATGCACTTACACAAGCACACTCATAGGCTTACACTCACAAGCAGATATATATATATATACACACACACACACAAGCACATATTATAAGCAATACACATATCTTCACACAAGCAAACATCTTCAACCACCCCACAAGCTCTCACTCTCTCGCACCTCCCCACCTCCCCCTCTCTCTCTCCCTCTCTCTCTCTCTCCCTCTCTCTCGCATTCCTTCACATCGCTAAGCATGAAAAATGGTACAAAAGACATCATGAATTCAGAAGATGGATCGACCTGGGTATAAAGTTTTTTGCGCCCTAGATTTGACTCTAAGGGTCCTAAAACGACGTCCAGATGGTAAAATTTCGTAATATTTTGCTAAAACATGGCTATCATCACTGGCAATCTTTCTTGCTTTCCTCTCCACTCGTCTGTCATACAATTCTTGCATTCCAACTTGCTTCCTTCCAATCACTTTGCTACACACATTCACCACATCATTCAATACTCGCTTGCTCTTCACACCCAAACTTCCATACCAGCACATAAAAGAAGCAGTGAGCAATGACTCAACACAACATCTGTAATAAGTTTGTAAGATTACAGGTTTAACACCAATATTTCGTAGCTTTTGCAAACAGAATATTCTTGACTGGCAATTTTTATGGATTTTAGTAACATTTTTATCAAAAACTAATTTATCATCAACAATCATTCCCAGATATTTATACTCATTCACTCGTTCAACAGCTTCACCATTAATTACAAGGTCTGGCACAGGTTCCGGGTTCTTCCGAAAGTCGATTAAGATTTCTTTTGTTTTTTGCACATTTAGGTCAAGAAAGTTGTCTTTACACCAGCTGCAGAACTTTTTGATTTCCTCAAAGTAAACTGAATCAGAGTTTGACATATCTAGAATAGCAGAATCATCAGAATATTTAACGAGTGGAGTTTTCTCTGTGCCTCTACAGTCATTAGTATATAAAGTAAACAAAACGGGAGACAGAACTGTGCCTTGGGGTGCACCAGTAGAAGTCGAGCGTTCAGAGGATAGTGCAGACTGAAAACGAACAGACTGAGTTCTATTGCGCAGAAAACTGACAATCCATAAAGTAAGCTTTGGGTCAACACCTAAGTCAAGCAGTTTCATAGCTAACAGATGTGGCTGTATAGTATTAAAAGCAGAGGAGAAATCAATAAAAAGAATACGCGCAAAAGAACCTGGTTTGTTTAAATGGAAGAAAGCATTGTGAAGCAGAGTTAGAATAGCATCATCTGTACCTCTATGGGTTTTATAAGCAAACTGAAAGGGGTCAAGGTACTGACCAACAAAAGTTAACACATCACATCATTACATTGTAGACTACGTGCTGCTGACAGCATCTTTTCTTTTTGTCTGGGCAGACAGTGGAGTAGTAGCATCATAACCAGTACATTGTCGACACGCTGTGGCTGCTGTGTTCCTGAGCGGCGCCGCTTCACGCAGCCATCGTCAGTGAAAGCCCGTCACACACAGACCGCCGTTTGCCTGGCATCAGGTGCGAGACTACTTGTAATCGTAGTACGAGAAACCTTATTTATCCTTTCGTTCCGTGTTCGCTCGTCCCTTCGGTCATTCTTGGATGTTTTCGTTTATTGTTCCAAGGAGGGCTTTCGGGGAACGTTCGGGTACACGGGAGGGAACGGAGGAGGCGAAAGGAAATCTTTATGTTGTATTCAATGTATTCAACCTGGTCACATCTAGGCCTGAAGATTATTGTTTCACATTTGCTTAACAACTGTACATTTATTTTGTTATTTCGCTTGTCTTTACACAGCAACGAATTCTTGTTCGTTTTTGTGTTCTTTCCTTCTTCCTCTTCCTCCTTTTTCTCTGCCTGTCTGTTGTTTTCTTTGTATAAGCAGCACATTATCAGAGTGAGTGAGCCAGTACACCACACATTAGAACATAAACAAACCCAGATGCATTGTATCAAACGCCAAAACACTAAAATCAGCACACACAAAAATGTCCATTTGTAAGATAACATACAGTCTGAGAGACTGGTTGTTAAGAACAAAGAAAAAGAAAAAAAAAACCCATGTTCGTTCTTTTCTATGTAGTTGAATTTTAGAACCGTT
>CM031617.1:12441000-12448500 GCA_018398815.1 Conus ventricosus
ACGCTGTAATTATATTCTCTATACACTCAAAGCTGCACCTGGCTTTTATCAGAAGATCAGACCTCACTAAATATATATTAACCGCACTACCCATCCCTTGACCCGTTCCATACCTGGCTCTGAGGCAGATCTCAGGTCTGTTTATTTTTCTTTGCAAGCACGATCCACAGGACCCTTCATTTTCCAGTCATCTGCTAGACTTTTCACACCAAAATGCTTGTGCTCTACCAATGACATAGCAACCCAAGGAGTCCACAAATCATGCCTCATTGCGCTATTTTTTTTTTTTTTTTTACTGATATATGGCATTGAACTAATACACTGACCTCAAATTCCAGGATCAAAATCATCTTCTTCACATTTTTTTTTTCACAAGGTCTGGGCGATGTTCATCTGTTCAAACTTTGTGGTTACTACTTGACCCTTGCTGTGACCCTGAACTCTGACCAATAGTCGGAGTCCCGTTCGCCTGTGCATGTCATTGATCACAAGGACTAGACACCTGTTCACAGAAGAGGTCGGACGGGTGGAAACGTCGCTCCAACCAGCATGGCCTAGGCTAGCAGCTGTTTTTGAATGAACGCACCTGGATTGAATTGTGCCAGTGGATAAAGTTCGTTAAATACCACAAGTATGCAGTGCTTTTGTTTTCAATCTTTCTTTTTTTTCCCTTTTATCTTCCTCTTTACATTGAGACTTTCAATGAGATGTTAGAAAGTGTTTACAGGTGGAATTTTGGTCATTGGTTGTGTGATACACTTCTCAGTTGAAAAACGTTCAATTGAAGGAATATGGACATACAGAGCAATTGTTTATGCTTGCGTTTTTCCCGTTGGATGTCACCCACCTTCCAAATACAGAATGGGACTGAAAGAGACGCCACCATTGCGACACGTCACTTGACAAGTCCACCCGAACGGTCCCAAGCACTTGTACAGACTGTACAAACCCAAACAGCAGAATAGATTTCAAATCTATGCCTCTCCCCCTCTCCCTCCATCCCCCTCTCTTACAACAGCGTGAAACGCCCGGCTTAACAGTATGTTACAACGAAAGTTTACGTCATTCTCTCTCCCCCTTCCTTCCCCTCTCAACCCTCCCTCATGCCCTAATATGGTGGCATGACACAGCAAAAAGATTCACCACATGTTGCAACAATGTTGCCCATCTCTTTCCCCCCTCCCCCCTCTCTCTCCACCCCCCCCCCCCCCCCCCCCTCACCTAACCCAACGGCACGGGCCCTCAACTTGCAAACCTCATTCCTTCTCCTCTCTCCCCCCCTCCCTCCCCCCCCCCCCCCCCCCTCTCACCTAACCCAACCGCACGGGCCCTCAACTTGCAAACCTCATTCCTTCTCCTCTCTCCCCCCTCCCTGTCCACCCCCCCCCCCCCCCCCCTTTTAATATTTACCCACCCGCTCACGGACAGTCGCACACAGCTGGGTGACTTGTGATGCAAGCATGTTTGCCAAGCGCTTGGCTAATTAGCATTTGTTCTACAGATACGTGCATGAATTATCATATGTCAAATAAAGTTCAGACAACTGTAGTTTCCATCATTTGCGATTGGCCCAATCCCCGATTCTGTGTACCCCACTTCCTTCTTGCTTCCCCACCCTCCCCTCCGCCCACTCCTCCACTTCTGTTCGAGCACATACACACACACACACACACACACACACACACACACACACACACATCGCGTGCGCTCACACACACACACACACACACACACACACACACACACACACACACACACACGCACGCATGCACGCACGCACACACACACACATGCATGCATGCACGCACACACACACACAGACACACGCATGCACACACACACATGCACACATACACACACACGCACGCAGGTATGCAAGCACACATGCACTCACGCACACACGCATTCGCGCGTGCATACACACACACACACACTCACACACACACACACGCTTTCCTTCGATCAAATGTAACACAGGCATTATAGACTTTCCTTTGATCAGAGTCATGTTTTCATTTTTCATCACACCACCTCCTCCCTCCCCCGCCCACTCTACCGTCCCCTGTCCCCATCCCCATCACCACCACCCACCCCCCACCCCACCCCCAACCGAAACCTGCTCCCCACCCTGCCTTTCTTTCTTTTTTTTCAAATCTTTTGCATAACAATTTCCATGAAGACAGACAAACTTGTAACCGTCATTTCCCTGTTTACATCATTAATTATAAAATGGAATTTAAAGTGAATCCTCCAGATAACAGGGACAGACAAATTATAAGACAAAAACACGACGCGTTTCGACCTCTTAGGTCTTCCCCAAAGATGGAGTATGGCTGCCTTAATGGCAGGATTTTTTTTAAAAAAAGGTCACGCACACAAAACTTTATTCCCTTTATTGGGTAGATGGGATTAACACTTGCCTGTCTATACAGGGAGTATCCGTAGGAATATCATCAGCCTGCATACACAGAAGAAGAAGAAGAAGAAGAAGACCTCTTAGGTCTTCTTCAGGCAAGATAAACACTGTTCAAAACAATGAAAACGAAGAACGAGTGATCAACTCTCAAATTCTGCCATATCATAAGTGATCGATTGTTCTGTTCTTTTATCTGTTATTGGCCTTTCAGTCAGTGACGGAAGATGGCCAGTAACCTCCAATGACAACGGAAGGGCTCGAGCACGTGACGCCATGCAAAATGGCTTCCATCCACAGTTCGTTCACACCTCACAGTGAGAGAGCCATGCCCCTTTGCCGCTTTCAAGATCTCTCATCTCTCTCCTCTCTCTCCTCTCTCTCTCTCTCTCTCTCTCTCTCTCTCTCTCTCTCTCTCTCTCTCTCTCTCTCATTACGTTTTTCTTCTCCCCCTCCCCCCCCCCCATCTCTCTTTCTCTCTCTCTGTACGTGTCTCTGTCTCTGTCTGTCTGCCTGCCTGTCTGTCTGTCTGTCTGTCTGTCTGTCTGTCTGTCTGTCTCTCTCTCTCTCTCTCTCTCTCTCTCTCTCTCTCTTTCTCTCTGTAGGTGTTTCTCTCCCCATATCTGTCTGTCTGTCTGTCTGTCTGTCTGTCCTCTCTCTCTTCCTCTCTCTCTCTCTCTCTCTCTCTCTCTCTCTCTCTCTCTCTCTCTCTCCTCTCTCCCCACTCTCTCTCTCTCTGTCTCTCTTTTCTCTCCCCCCCACTCTCTCTCTCTCTCTCTCTCTCTCTCTCTCTCTCTCTCTCTCTCTCTCTCTCCTCTCTCTCTCTCTCCACTCCTCATTATTTTCCACCAAGCTGACGAAAAAGCAGTGTAACACTTGGATTTACTTGATCCGGCTTAACAGCAGATTGGGTGTGGGTACGAACTGTGGTATCTTGCTTCGGCAACGGAAGGGTGTACTGTTAGTGTTGGAGCGAACAGACCATTGCCTGTGTGTGTGTGTGTGTGTGTGTGTGTGTGTGTGTGTGTGTGTGTGTGTGTGTGTGTGTGTGTGTGTGTGTGTGGCGTGTGTGTGTGAATGTGTGTGTGTGTATGCGCGCGCGCACGCACGTTTGTGAGCGTGCGTGCGCGCGCGCGTGTGTGTTTGATATATAAAAACAGGCGCGCGCACACGCACACACATATACACACACACGCACGCATGCACGCACGCGCGCGCGCATACACACACACACACACACACACACACACACACACACACACAGAGAGAGAGAGAGAGAGAGTCCATGTGGGCAGAAAGTGAAGTGTATGGGAAAAACCAGTCCTCATGTCATGGCGACAGACAATACCTACCCCCCCCCCTCCTCCCCTCCCCACGTTTCCCTCCCTCCCTCAAACACACTTCTCGTCAATTGAGTCTACGTCTCTGTATCCGGTTCCTGTCAATTTGTATGCAACGCGCATAACCGGACGCTTGACTTCCATCCTTGGCCCGTGAAATTCGGACAATTGCTCGAAACATATGAAATCCAGTTGATTTTTTTTCCTGTGTTGTCATCATTGTTGTTGTTGTTATTAGTTAATTACATAAATATTTGCGAGTGAATGCAGTTTTGTTTGGGTTTTGAACTGTTCAAGTTGTGTGTGTGTGTGTGTGTGTGTGTGTGTGTGTGTGTGTGTGTGTGCGTGCGTGCGTGCGTGCGTGCGTGCGTGCGTGCGTGTGTGTGTGTGTGTGTGTGTGTGTGTGTGCAGCGCGCGCCCATGCGCGCGCGCGCGCGGGCTGTATGTGTGTTTAGTCTGCTTTCAATGGTTCAGGTTTTGGACTATGAAACATTGACAAGGGTCGGTCGCATGTTGCTTACATCCCATTTGTTTTGTTGAGCCTCATCTTGCAGGGAAGATGCGAACACCCCGTGTACACAAACAGAAAAGAAATCAGATGGAAAAAAAAAAAAGACTCGTCCGTCAATGTCACCTTTGATTTTTTTTCCCTCGTGTACTGGTCAGGCCACACTTTGGTTTGCCGCTTGGTCAGGTGGAAGGCTACTACTACTACTACTACTACTACAGCAGGCGAAGCGTGGTGTGGTGAATAAAGCTGCTGACACACGAGCCTTTTCGTCCGTACAGTGGAGACGGAACGTTTGAACCTGTGCGGTCCGACCAGTCAGTGTCGAACGGACGGAGTGCTTCACGATAGTTTTAAAACCTTCGAGTTTGATCCCACATGCCGCTTCAAAGGACTGTACAATTAAATACCAAGCTTTTTCTCGAATATTTAGATTCTTATAATTTTATGAGTTGACATTCCAAAGCACATCATGGCCTTGGTACGATTCAATCAAATGTTTGGTCTCCGAATCGGACAGTCTGACCGCCTTGCTGGACGACGCCATTTTTCCTTTGTCATGGGTGTTGGCTCAATGCTGAGCGTTGACTGGCTGGAGGATACTAACTGTCCGTTTCGAATAGATCACGGTGTATCTCGAACGGTCGGGTTCAACTGGATGCCGAAGTCCGTTTCAGATGTACGTTTACTATGACAGACCGGGTTCGGGTTTGAGACCGGGTTCGACCGGTGCTTCCGAAGCGTACGGGCGGGGAGGCTCGTGTGTCAGCCGCTTTAAGTAACACGGCACCACGACACTGAGCGAAGAAGTCACCGGCGGGGGTGGAGAAGGCCTAGGACTAATCACGTGTCGGTGACCAACGTGTGAGCCCCGCCACCTCACTGGAAGGATTAGGATCAAGCTTACTGGGGGTGAAGGTCGGGGGCGGGGGGAGGGGGATGGGCTTCCCACCAAGGCTGACAACACCTGGATACACCGCCTGAAGAGGAACTCTGTCTGGACCCTTCTTCTTCAACAACAACAACAGCAACAACAACAACGACGACGACGACAACAACAACAACAACGACAACAACAACAACAACAATAACAACTAAAACGACGACGATGACAACAACAACAACAACAATAACAACAGCGACGACAACACCGACAACAACAACAACAACGACGACGACGACGACGACAACAACATCGACAACAACAAAAACGACAACGACAACAACAACGACAACAACAATAACAACAGTAACGACAACAATTACAACGACAACGACGACGACAACAACAACAACGACAACAACAACGATGATAGCGACAACAACGACGACGACGACGACAACAACAACAACAACGACAACAACAACGATGATAGCGACAACAACGACGACGACGACGACAACAACAACGACAACGACAACGACGACGATGACAATAACAACAACAACAACAATGGAGGGGGAAGAGGAGGTAGGGCAGACAGAACGCGGTGGACAGACGGCATTACTGAGCAGGGTGGGAATACAACCAGAACCCAAGCCCTTGTCCACGCTCCTAAGAGGTGGAGATCACTCGTGCAGCGGTCACCATAGTGACCTATCCCAGGTGGAGATAATTGCTGCAGCGGTCACCATAGTTACCTTTCCCAGGTGGAGATAACTGGTGCAGCGGTCACCATAGTGACCTATCCCAGGTGGAGATAATTGCTGCAGCGGTCACCATAGTTACCTTTCCCAGTACCCCAGGTAGAGATAACTGGTGCAGCGGTCACCATAGTTACATATTCCAGGTGGAGATAACTGCTGCGGCGGTCACCATAGTTACCTATCCTAGGTGGAGATAACTGGTGCAGCAGTCACCATAGTTACCTATCCCAGGTGGAGATAACTGGTGCAGAGGTCACCATAGTTACCTATCCCAGGGTGGAGATAACTGCTGCAGCGGTCACCATAGTTACCTATCCCAGGTGGAGATAACTGCTGCAGTGGTCACCATAATTACCTATTCCAGGTGGAGATAACTGCTGCAGCGGTCACCATAGTTATCTTTTTCAGATGGAGATAACTGCTGCAGTGGTCACCATAGTTACCTTTTTCAGGCGGAGATAACTGCTGCGGCGGTCACCACTATCCCAGTTGGAGATAACTGGTGCAGCGGTCACCATAGTGACCTATTCCAGGTGGAGATAACTGCTGCAGCGGTTACCATAGTTACCTATCCCAGGTGGAGACAACTGCTGCAGCGGTCACCATCGTTACCTATCCCAGGTGGATATAACTGGTGCAGCGGTCACCATAGTTACCTGTTTCAGGTGGAGATAACTGCTGCGGCGGTCACCATAGTACCTATCCCAGGTGGAGATAACTGGTGCAGGGGTCACTATAGTTACCTATTCCAGGTGGAGATAACTGGTGCAGGGGTCACCATAGTTACCTATCCCACGACCCTGGGGAACTCCGCGATCAGTGACCAGTGACCTTCACCTTCGATCAGACAACACAGACAGGTGTCTTTAGAAGAGGTAGAGGTCAAGAAGAAACTCGTTGAGAACCAAGTACTGATGACGTTGTTGTAGTACATGTGTTTCTAGAACTCCCATAAACAACATGTCTGATTGGACACAGTGTGACACGACCTTTGATTGGTCCATATTCTTTCTGACGTTTTTTTCCATCCCGCCGTCCTGCAGTGACCAGTCGATCAGTCCAGAGGTTGAAGAGCTGGTCAAGCAGTCCGTTGGTAGCACCGGATTTTGTTCGGGTTTTTTTTTTTTTTTAAATCATTGAGGAGATTTTCACTTACTTCTGCCTTCCAAGGTTTTTTTTTCTCCCCACCCCCAAACCACCGCCCTCCCCCCACCCCACCACCACCACCCTCCCTCCCCCCACCCTCCCCCCACCCCTTCCCGTTTGTTCGTTCGTTTTTCGGTCAGCAGGATAATGTGAAAACTACTGATTCCATGGTGAACTGGAATGAACTGATGAACGCAGAGATTTGTGGACATAGAACACAGACCAGTTTTCAGAAAGTAGGGAATCGCGTAGCTCGATGCCTATGATGACTGTGGATATATTATGGGGGCCGGAATAGCTCAGTGGTAGAGCGCCGGACTCGCAATCTTGGTGATCCTGGGGTTGCGGGTTCGAATCTCCGCCCGGGCGTTTCGATACAGGGGGATTTTTCCCTCGGAGTTAACACTGGTTCTGACTCCATTTCCCATACAGTCCTTCGAATGAGA
>CM031617.1:12456000-12461000 GCA_018398815.1 Conus ventricosus
TCTGTCTCTCTTATCCGCAGTCATTATATCACTGGCAAAAGATGCCGGTTTGTGCACTCTTTTTTTTCACTGTGGAGTCTGGCCCAGCCTGGAAAAGATGGCTTGGGTGATTTCATTTCGCCATTCCGTCCTTGAAATCAGCTCATCGTTCTCAACACCAGCTTTTGCCCGCTACAGGTCGGCATGCACTGAGTTCCTGACACCTACCCAGTTTGGGTCCTTGTCGAAGACCTCTCGGTCCGACCACTGCCAACTGCACACTGACACGTTTGGATATGACTGGACACCTCTGTGTCTGTCGTACCTCTAAATACGGTATTGGTGGGTGTCAGAAATGCCAAGCACTAGAGTGATGAGTTAGGCTACATCGGTCTTTCCAATGAGACTAGAAACCGAGGTTCCGTGTGCGAACGCACGCATAACATCTTGCGCGCACGTCAAATCCCATCACCAACTTTCGGAAGAGAAGGCCAGTTTGGCCGTTGGTGTGGATGACACGTTACACATTTAGCATGCACCCTGCGTGAGAAATGGAAAGAATGAAGGAAGTAAGGAAATAGAGTGAACGATATTTCCTTTTGTTCATGATTACTGTCGTCACAAACAGTACTCGGTTAAAATTATAAGGTTTCCTTTTGTACACAATTGCTGTCGTCACGAACAGTACTCGGCTAAAATTTATAAGGTTTCTTTTTGAACGTCATTACTGCTGTCACGAACAGTACTCGGTTAAAATATTACAAGGTTTCCTTTTGTACATCGTTACTGGTGTCACGAACAGTGTTCGGCTAAAATGACAAGGTTTCCTTTTGTACATAGTACCGTCACGATCAGAACTCGGCTAAAATTACAAGATTTCCTTTTGTACAACATTACTACAGTCACAATCAATGATGGGCTAAAATTACAAGGTTTCCTTTTGTACATCATTACTACTGTCACAAACAGTGCCCGGCTAAAATTACAAGGTTTCTTCTTGTACATAATTACTGTCGTCACGATCAGTTCTCGGCTAAAATGACAAGGTTTCCTTTTGTACATAGTACGGTCATGATCAGTACTCGGCTAAAATGACAAGGTTTCCTTTCGTATATAGTAAGGTCACGATCAGTACTTGGCTAAAATGACAAGGTTTCCTTTTGTACATCATTACTGCTGTCACGAACAGTGCTGGGCTAACATTACAAGCTTTCCCTTTGTACACAGCGACTGCTGTCACGAAAAAAGAGGAGGCGGTGAGCCGTAGCGCCGAGTGGAGCTAGCTCCCACACAGTCTTCTGAGCGGTGACTCTTCACAGTTTGTGACCCATGCTGGCGCTGCCGTATGTTTGTTGTCAGTGACGAGCCATGCGAAGGCATACAGCATACATACTGTCGCTTGCCAACATACAGTTCCCAGGTCCCCCCGCGTGCCAGCTAGCTGAGAGGATTAATCTGCGGTTGGCTCACACTGAGAATTAATGCACCAAGGCCTTGCTTAAGAAGAAGTCGAGTATTTATAGACTGTGTCACGGACAAAAAAATGAAACAACCCAACTTGGGGAGTCGCCAGCCAATTTGTTCGGACATAAGTCCAAACTCAAACATTCTAGGCGCCACGTAGACCGGGCCCATGGTTCGGATCCGGCCAATTAAGCTTAGTGGAGAGGCTTCACAGAGACGGTGCGATCCACCCAGACTGACTAAGCCGTTTTGACCGACGCCTCGATGTCTAGCGAGACGAGTCGTAGCGCCTGACTCAGCCTCATCTGGCCAATTTGTGGAACCAGCGTCATTGTTACTCAGACGTCGTGGCGCCTACCCAGACTCAGCTAGCCACTTTAGAGTGACCAGTGTCCACGACTTAAGCCACATGGCGCCAGTTAAGTAGGAAAGGGGGGAAGGTAGTGTGTGGTGGGGGTGAAATCTAGCTAATCAATTAGATGACCAATTGACCACCACAGAGAGTAAGGCGTGTCGGCGTGACTGTCATGATTTGAATATCCAATGGAATTAGAGGGAGATAACTTCGGGTGTCAGGGCGGTAAAAATACTGACCAATGGTACTCGCCCTTTTTGGACAGATCGGAACGAATAAAGAGGATGCGAGAGTGAGAGAACGGGAGAACGAGGGGAGAACGAACAGAGAGACAGAGAGAGAGAGGTCTGAGTGTAATCTCTGAGGAGAGAAAAGCAGAGAGATGAGGGGAGGAGAGAAGAGAACCAAGTTGAGAGATTAGCATGAGATAGTCTGCAGAGGAAGGACTGAGGAGAGATGTGGAGAGAGAGAGAGAATTGCTAACTAATGAAGAAGAAAAGAAAGAAAAGAAAAAAAAAAAAAGAAAAGCAACCATGTCCATTTGATAAGAGCAGACTAGAAGAGAGAGAGAGAGAGTGCAATGCGTTAATGCAGGAAGAAAGAAAGGAGAACAGATCGATGTTGATAGTCACTGTTCTATCCTCACTGGGGTTCGACCTCATACTTGGCCAGCGCCACTTTCATCAGCAGTCCAGCCTGACCGGTGCCAGCAGTCCAGCTTGACCGGTGCAAGTAGACCAACACCAGTGCCAGCAGTTGTGTCGTGTTGTGAAAGTGACAGTGAAAAGAAAAAGAAAAGAAAAGACAGTGATTCGTGAATAGTTAAGATCACCTGGCCAGGTAAAGTAGAAATCTATTTATACCCGGGTTAGTTAATGATGTTTTAGATAAATGATTTTGTGAAGTTCAGGAAAGAGAGAATGTTTTATTTCATTTGATTCCATATGCATTGATGTTTCGTTCTATGATCATGTGTAGTAAAGTTATAGACTTTACTAGTGGTTTGATGTGACGAATGCATGATATATGAATGAGATTGTAAGCAAGCTGTGAGTGTGTTTGGGCTGTGCGCTAGTCCTTCCTCCATCGACATCACCCGGGGTTGACAATTTATTGGTGAGCCTGCCAGGATATTCTGGCCCATTATTATAATTGTTCAATTTCTCAGAGAGGAAGCTGGGTGGGATTCAAGTATTGTAATCCTAAGACAAGGGGTTGTCTTACTGTATGTTCCCAAGATAGTTAAATACTAGGCTTGGCATTGCTTCCAAGATAGATAATACTAGGCTTGGCATTCAGCCCCAGAGTACTTATTTCGCACAGATTGCCTATAATTCGCTCTCATAGTGGGTCAGGCGCTGGGCGTCTTATAAAAACTAACTACGTTGTCCCAAGCTAATATCATCATTCATGGGATTGTGCTATTACGTCACTCGTGTCGGTAACCGCCAGTTTGGCTGTCGTAGTTATAAAATCTTGTTCAAAAAAAAAAAAAAAAAGGAGAAGATATAATGGCGGAAGAAAAGAACACCCCTATTGAACAACTTGTGAGCGTCGCTCGTGATCTAGGTTACTCAGGAGATGAGTTGCGTGCATTCGTTGAAAACCAACAAAAGATGGAAAGAGATGAACGCGCGGAAAGACGCCGTGTTGCAGTAGAAATAGCAGAGCAGGAAAGGACTAAAGCTAGCGCAGAGCAGGAAACAGAAAGATTAAGAATTCAGGCTAATGATAATCAAGCTAGGGAAAAGCAGGAAACAGAAAGACTAAAGGTTCAATTAGAGTTGGAGAAAGTGAGAATACAAAAGGAGACCAGGGGAGTTTTCTGCAAAGTCTGCAAACCCAGTGGTGGGGCAGAAGGAAGGGCAAAGGGACATTAGGTGTTTCATTTGTCACAAGAAGGGACATGTGGCGAGGATTTTCGCATGAGGTTCCAGAAGGCAGCAGCCTTGCAAGAGGTGGATAAGGGTCGTCAAGGGAAACGACCTGCAGTGGAACCAAAAGGGATCAGTCTGAAGAGGGGAGTGCAGCCTATGGCTAGCACTGGACAGCAGTCAGTGTCAGGATGGAGGCACTAGGCTGAGTGGTTCGTTACCAGTGGAAGAAGGGTGGATTGGCCAGCAGAGGGTGAAAGTGTTACGAGACACTGGTTGTTCATGCGGTGTAGTACGAACAACGCTGGTCGATAAAGGGATTTGACAGGGCAAATCCAGACCTGTACTCTAATCGATGGCACTGTGAGGGAGTTTCCAGTTGCTAAGATAGAAGTACGTACCCCTTACTTCTCAGGCGAGTTGTCTGCGTTGGTGATGGAGAAACCCCTTCATGATTTGATCATTGGAAATATTCCAGGGGCAAGGGATCCAGGGGATCCTGAGTTGTTGACTGCTACAGGGGCAGCAGTTCAAACACGGAGCAAGAAGGAGGGAAAGGTTGATAAACCGTTAGTCGTTCCAGCGAGGAAGTCAGGCATAGATGTGTCGCCTGATGAGTTTAGGGCAGCGCAGGAACAAGACCCTTCGCTCGTGAAGTCTTGGGAGTTGGCAAGAGGTGGAGAGAAACAGGAGGTTATAGGAGGTGAGACAGAATTTCTTGTGAAAGGCGGGCTGTTGTACCGAGTGTTCACCAAGGGGAAGACAGGTAAGGTGACCACTCAGTTAGAGGTACCAGCAGGTTATCGTGACACTGTCATGTCAGTGGGTCACGAGTCGCTCATGGCGGGTTATCTCGGCACCAGCAAAACAGCTGACCGAATCTTTAATGACTTTCATTGGCCAGGAGCAATGGCAGACATCAAGCGTTTCTGCATGTCATGTGACGTGTGTCAAAGGTCAGCCACAAGAGGGGTGAAGAGGAAGGCGCCTCTTAAACAGCCTCCTTTAATTGACACACCGTTCAGGAGAGTGGCCGTTGATCTGATTGGCCCAATCTCACCCTGTTCCAAAGGTGGGCACAGGTATGAGACATGTAAGGTTGCAAAGGAAAGTTTGCAGGAGGCTAGGGTCGGTCAGAAGAAGCAATATGACAGGAAGGTGAGGAAACAATCCCTCAAGGTGGGAGATCAAGTCCTGGTACTGCTTCCCACGGGTCACAACAAGCTGCTGATGCATTGGAAAGGACCATTCACCATCACTGAAAAGGTCGGTCGGGATTACCGAATTGAGGTGAATGGGAAACTAAAACTTTTCCATGCGAATTTTCT
>CM031617.1:12471000-12478500 GCA_018398815.1 Conus ventricosus
TTGCATCAATTCTTCGCCGTTTTTGTTGTTGTTGTTTTGTTTTTTACCACGTACGCATTGTTGCCAGGTTAGCGGCAGTGTGTGTGTGTGCTGGAGTTTATTCAATAAATAACCCAATAGAGAACGCACTCTCGACAAGATTGACAGGATCAAAATCACGATGACGCGTTAGCGATGAAATTGTATTTACTTATTATCAGTGGTAGCGTTAACTTTTAAAAATTTTTTTTATATATTGTAAATCGAATGGTTTGGTGCATCCACTATGAATGAAATCACATGCACACCCACGCATACACTTATTTACACCATAACCTCCCCCCTCCCCCTGGGCCCTCCCCCCCCCCCCCTCCAATCCCATCCAAACGGCATCCCCACCCACCCACCCATCCTTTTCTTCTGTATCCATCTCTCCCCCCCCCCCCCCCCCCCCCCCCACCCATCCTTTCCTTCCTTGCATTTCTGCCCTATCCTCTGTCCCCCACATCTCTCTCTCTCTCTCTCTCTCTCTCTCTCTCGGTCAAACAGCTGTCATCAAGAGTGCAGCAGCTCACACTTGATTCATTTAACAATATCAATGTACTGGCATTATCGGTAGTGTATATTCATTTTGTATGGTCGAACAGTCACTGCAACGAGGATTCTCATAGTAGTTATTAACAGTGGCGGTTGTGTATAAACAATGGGCGTAGTGAGTAAGCAAGTATGTGACTAAATACTGATCTTCTTTAGGCACAAAAGGCACAACTGATTTGGTGAAAATCTCCAAGAGCTGTTTATTACGATGAGTGGTTTACCTGTTCTCAACCTGTGATGCCAGTTTGGACTGCTGTGGCCAGGCAAATCTACATCCACGGGCGATAGTTAATCACTGAAGGTTTCCTCACGGGCAGATAGTTAATGAATGAATGAAGGTTTCTTCATGGGCGGATAGTTAATGAATGAATGAAGGTTTCCTCACGGGCGGATAGTTACTGAATGAAGGTTCCTCACGGGCGGATAGTTAGTGAATGAAGGTTTCCTCACGGGTGGACAGTTAATAAATGAATGAAGGTTTCCTCACCGGCGGATAGTCAGTGAATGAAGGTTTCCTCACTGGTGAATAGTTAAGGAATGAAGGTTTCCTCACAGGCGGATTATTAAGGAATGAAGGTTTCCTCACAGGCGGACAGTTAATGAATGAAGGTTTCCTCACGGGTGGATAGTTAAATGAATGAAGGTTTCCTCACGGGTGGATTAGTTAATGAATGAAGGTTTCCCCACGGTGGGCAGTTAATGAATGAAGGGTTCCACCCAACAGTCAGCTGTATCGGGTGCAGCCGGCTCAGTCGAGTACTCGCAGTGTTTCGCGCGCCAAACCTATGGGAGTTAATGGGTGCTGGTGGAGGAGGTATTGATCCTAACCGGTTCCAACCGGAACCGGCCACCCCATTCACGCGCGGTAGCAAGTGCGTGCTCTGGAGCTCGCGAGGGGAGGGTAAGGCAGGAGGAGGAGGGGGGGGGGGGGGGGGGGGGGGGGGGGGGGGGGGGGGGGTGGGGGGGGAAGAGGGAGGGGGAGGGGGAGGGGACTACCAGTCAGATGGCCGGAATCGTCATGCCTGAGTGCGCTGAATCAGTGGTGAGTGACATCCCGACAAGAACACTCCCGTGTTAGTGCGGTTCGTAGGGCGTGTACTATCTTCGGTCAAACCAAAAGAGGAAAACCGATAATTGTTACCTCTCTTCCCCCCCCATTCCCGTCCTACCAGTCCTTGCGACTGGTAAAGAGAGGAAATTAAAATGCAACCTTTTATATGATTTTACATTGTTTAGAAGGAAAAAAAAAACAACAGAGGTAATTGTTTAACATTGTTTAGAAAAAGAGGAGGTAAATTTTGCTTCATTTTCCGCCCTCAGTCACTCCGTTTTGAACTAACAGATTTGACATTGTTTTTAAAAATAGTATTTCCAAAGTGTTATAGGCCCCCCTATAACGCAAGGTAGTTTCGAGGTTGTTGGTTTTTTTTTTTAAATATGTTTACGGTAGTGGGCGCGTAAAGTATTGATCGAGCTCGCGCAGTGGTTCTAAGGAAAAAAAATCGCTCTGATTGGCTGGAAGGCCAATGTTATGAGCACGTGACAAGGCCATGAACGGCCTAGCCAGGCTTGAGCGGGAAGACTTTTTGGCGCGTTGCCAAAGTGTCTATTTAATATTCATGAAGCAACTGGTGAAGCGCGCGTGAGCGAGTTGAGCGTTCCTTTTTCTTTCCCCCTGTGTTTTGGTTTCTGTTCCACGGTTTGTCGGTGTGGAGCGTGAAGAGCAGCTTTAGTCCACAGCACATTGACAGTTGGTGACCAAACATTCGACATCTAGTGCACAGTTTGAACAGAATGCATTGAAACATGTCCGAGTGAGCAGACTACCGCTCCCCTGTCGCAAAAATGGACTACTCCAGTCTAGACAGACACGAAACGGAGTGCGCCGCCAGCGGGCAGCCCATTGGCCCAGTTCCACGTCTATAAGCTTATGCACACGCCGACGTTGCCAGACAGTGGTGTGTGTACACAAACCCAGACAGTGTGGAAGTCTGACGGTACCGTCATTAGTTCCAGTTTGATCTATCATTGCATCACAGAGCACGGGGCGTGACCTCTCTTCCCTGACCACGTCAAGTCTCGGACAGTGGTTGTGGTGTGAAGGTGTTTGTGTGTCTTGTTTTTCTGTTGTTTGTTTTTACCTCGTGGGGAGCGAGGTTGACGGTGCGGGCATGGCAATGTATCCGAATGCCACGCACGGCTACATGCCGTTCGTGAAACCGGCTCACAAGCGGCAGGCGGCCAAGCGATCCAAGGCGGACAAGGACATGGTGAAGAGTAAGGCGGCCGAAGGGACCAAGACTTACAAGGTGACGATGAGGGACCGGCGAGGGTTCACCTACACCTACATCATCCAGGCAGACGCCTCCAAAAACCTCCCGGTCCTGTGCGAGTCCCGAGTCACAGCCCCGGAAGGTGGGACCCCCGCCCTCCCCTTCCCCGTCCCCCTCTCCGCTTCTCTCCAACTCCCTGCCCAACATGCGGCCTTCGGTTCGGTTCCCGCTGTCGCCGCCAGAAACCCGCAGCTGCGCGTCGTTAGCTGAAGGGAAGGAGGATCTGACCAAGGTGGGCGACGGGGAGAAGAAAGGCCTCTTCAACTCCTTGCTGCAGTTCATCAAGAAGCGGACCTCCTCGAAAGCGGCCGCGGCGAAAACGAAGACTCCGGCCTCCAAGGTGAAGAGGAAGTTGAAGCCTCTGCCCCAGAGGAAGCGACAGAGGACGGTGTCGGCTTTGTCCCACTTGGGGACCATCCACGAGAGTCCCGACGAAGACAACCTGGAGACACAGACTCTTACTCCCAGGACAGTGTGACCAGCAGCAACGAGAGCGAGAGCGGGGACGGTCAAGAGTCGTGTCCGTGTCCTTAGCCAGCTGGGTGTTTTGCTGGACTGGTTTGTGTTCCTCTCTCCTCGCTTCGTCTTCTGCTGCTCTGGGCCTGAGGTCCTTTGGAGGCCTCCTCCAGCTGCTGCTGTGGTGCTGTGATATCGAGCTGGCCCGGACTTCTTTTGGTGGACACTGTTGGGGAGCTCACGCTGTGCTGTGTGGTGCTGAACCGTGGGCATGGTGAGGACCTTGACAGGCTGCTGCTCAGCGGTCGTGCAGGTCTTCAGCCAGCCGCTGATCACTGTGTCCAGGATGTCCTTGCTTTGATGACCAGGAGATGTGCTCAAGGCTGTGTGCTGCTAACCTGGGTGAAGAGGACCTCAAACCTCTGGACGCTCGACTCCACAAGGTGTTCCACTGTGAACTCTGTTCAGGTGCTGGAGGCATGCAGCTCTTCACACTGATGTTCCGGTGGGAGTTATTCAGCTGATGCTGGGACTTCTTTGGGGAGTAATCTTCCGGAGACATGTCAAGAACCCAGCCTGCAGGCCAGGATTTGGTGGTCCAGGTCGTGACCACGGCAGGACATGTTGACTTGCTGCCGTGGTGACCTGTCTGGGCCAGTGTGGCTGGACGGATGTGGACTGCAGCTTTAACCACCATTGATGATCGTTCCGTCCACAGTGACCGCTCAGAGCTGATTCCCTGACATTGTGGGTGTGGGGGGCTGATGCCTCGAGGGAAGGACTCCATGTGGAGATTCAGAATGAATGTAAACAAACAATGGAAGAATGAAACATAAGAGAGGGAGAGGAGGGGGAGTGGAATGAATGAAACGGTTTGGAGGGAATTATGAGAGTTTTGGGAGGATGCAGAGAGAATGAGAAGAGAAAGAGAGAACGACGAGAGTTTTGGGAGGATGCGAGAGAGAATGATGGAAGAGAAAGAGAGAATGAGAGTTTTGGAGGAAGAAAGTGAGATTGACTGGACGGGAGAGGGAGAGAGGAATGATTGACAGGAAGGGAAGGAGAGAGAGGAATGATTGACTGAGACAGTGAGAGGGGGGAGAGAGGGGAATAATCGACTGGGAGGGGAGAGAGAGAGAGGAATGATTGACTGGGAGGGAGGAGAGAGGAATGATTGACTGGTGGGAGAGAGAAGAGAGAGGAATGATTGACTGCCTGGGAGGGGAGAAGGAGAGAGAGGAATGATTGACTGGGAGGGAGAGGGAGAGAGAGAGAGAGAGGAATGATTGACTGGGAGGGGAGAAGGAGAGAGAGGAATGATTGACTGGGAGGGGAAGGAGAGAAAGAGAGAGGAATGATGCATTAGGTGAGAGAAGAAGTTTGATTAGTGAAGGACAAAGCTGACAGAGATGTTGCTGTGATCCATGCTGATAGCTCTGGAACATCAGCATGCCATCCCCCCACCCCCACCCCCCATCCCCCAACCCCTGTACAAAATCTGCTGAAGACAAGAGTGAGAGAAAGACGAACCTTGTGTTGGTGGTGACTACGATAGTCCCTTGTGCTTCAATCGACTGTGATTTTTGTGTTCACCAGCATTCCCACAGTTGTGAACTCTTTTACTGTGAACTCCCTGACAAGGAGGACTGCGCAGTGTTAGGAATGCATCCTGTGTTCTGTGTGTGCTCAGACCGTGAGTCCTTGGGGACGTACGTACATAGGGTGTTCTTTGCACTGTTCTGCCACTTGGGTGTGGTACAATCAGAAGAAACGTCAGTGTGGATAAAGCATTATTTCAGCAAAGTAGCGGCCACTGCATTCATCGCAACTGAAAGGGTCAGCTTTTTTTTTTTTAACAGGAGGATATTCATGACTCTGTAAGAAATCTGGTTCTGTTCTATGCAAAGTGACCTTTGTTTTGGGTTTTTTTTTTTTTAAGCACTCAATGACTGATTGACATGTGTTCTGATGATATGCTCAACTGGCCTCGTAAGACTTGGGTTCTCTCCCGATTGATTTCACCCCATGAACAAATTTTGCCATTTCGATGAAATAAGTTTGTTAACAGTATTATTGAAATTTATGATTGATTTTTTAAAATTTCATTTACACCTGTAAAGAAGATATTTTGCATGAATCCATAGTAATTTATCATCGTTTACATTTCTGCTTTTCTGAATCTTATCAGACCCATACCTCTTCCCTTGAGCTCAGCATTATATGATTATTACTTTCTGTAACAGAACTTACCAAATTACTGTGTTTGCTCATTTATACAGAATATGACATTTTTCTTAACATGATATATAGGCTATATATTATATATATATATATATATATATAATATAAATATATATATATATGTATTATATAATATGTGTGTGTATATATATATATATATATATATATAATGCTTAACAATTATATATATATATATCTCCAATTCTCCATTTCCCATGTGATGAGCCAGTGTGTCATTAACTGTATTCAAAGCGTATCATCAGCACATGACCTAACAGTATTCCTGGCTATTTAGTTTGTGGGAGAGAAACTGACCATAGGATAGACTTTTTTTTTTTAATCAGAAAACAAACTTTTATAGACAAGTTAGGGTTATTTGCTGATAATTGAAAACCAGGTAATGGAGGCCACTACAGGCCGGTTGAAATCCTCCTCCTTGTGTGTGTGTGTGTGTAATCACTGAACTTTGTCTTTTAAGTTGATGCCAGTGGTTCGACTTATGTAACACTTTTATTTATATATTTATTTTCAGACTCCGCAGAATTCTTGCGACGTAGATAGACAGTGGACTGTTTATTTCAGATGGCCGGAGATTGCCGTACTCGGGCCGTCGTATTTAATTGCAGTCTTGCTCACAGGGGGAAAAATATTTCAAACTTGACAATCTGGCGGCCTTGGTTCTTCTTTTCAATGATAGTTGTTTAATCCCGAATCAAGGACAGTTGAGGCGAAGGGACGTTATCTTGCATCATCATGTGACTTGCGCGTGTGGGCGTTCGTATTTGCATGCGCGGCGCGCGTGCAAGGACCGGCAGATCGTTCGCCAACGAACTTCCCCGATCTGATGTCATTAAGATTGAATAAAAACTCGCATGAAGTTTAGAATACATTCATGTGAGGAGTGTGCGTGTGTGCGAGTCGCGAATCGTAATTTATGTTCAACCTCGCAAAGGTCAACCGAGGTTGCCTCCATACCAGTACTGCTGCTGCCAGCGAGTTCATTAGCATATGTAATGTATCGTCTGCTCAATCGATAGTACGTTAATTAATAACGCAGTCCTCCGTCGGAGCGTCGGTACTGCTTTGCATAATAACGAAGTAGACCGTGTACGTGTGTGTATGTTGAAAAGCAGGAGGGTGTGTAGGTTTGGTGGCAGTTGGTTTTCCGGGGATCCGTAATCTGGTTGGCCTATCGGGTCACGGTTTTCACAAGAACTTTTCCATCACGCGCCACGGTCGCCCAAGGTCACCGAGATTGTAAGCACGCGTTTCTGGATTGGCTGCGGGTGCCTGACTTCCAGCCAATCGACTAGCTTCTATTGGCGACTGATGGGGAGGAAGGGTTTTTATTTTTGTACTCTTCGTTTCTTTCCCTGCCCCTCGCCCCCTCTTCCCCCCACCTCTCCCGATGGTAAACAGATAACAGGCTCTCCCCCCACCTCCCCCGATGGTAAACAGATAACAGGCTCTCCAACTGTGTGCTAGGAATGTCTACCTTGCTCATGTGTTCAGCCGTGCTGGGGGAAGGGGAGGGGACAAGGATACGCGTTAAACCAACATGAAAGCTGCAACCAAAGAAATGTGCTTCAACTTTGTTATGAATACGTCATATAGTGTGCGCGCGTGCGTATAAGCGCGCACGCGCGTGTCTGTGTATGTGTGTTGGAGAGTGAGAGAGAGATTTTTGTATGTGTTTGTGTGTGTGTATGCATGCATGCATGCATGAGCGAACGCTTTTGTGTGAAATAGCATTCAAGAGGATGAAAGTGTTGCAACGTGCATAGACAATTTTTAGACAGACAGAGAGGGGGAGAGAGAGAGAGAGAGAGAGAGTTTGTGTGTGCGATGGAGATGCTGATGAGAATAATTTGTATTCTACATGTACCTTATTGTT
>CM031617.1:12486000-12488500 GCA_018398815.1 Conus ventricosus
AAATTTCCTTTTGTGCCTGCAACTGTCTACGATTTCAACTCTTGTGTTCAATGTAGCCATACTAGGTTTGCATAGAATCATCCACTTTTCTGTTGTGCACAAATTACATCTCTTTGTGCTATTATTGTATGCTGCTGCTTTTCTGATTATTTTCCATGTGATGTTAAAATCTGTATTTGTTTTCTTAAGATCCCATATATGTTTACTTAATTCTGTTTGGTGTTTGTATTTTTCATACTTAAAAGATTGCTTGTGATTGGCGTACCTGGCTTTAAATTTGTTTTCTGTGATCCCTATGTATGTCTCTTTGCCTCTTTTCGTTGTCACAGTGGCTTGGTATACGATGTTATCAGAGAGACATTGGTTGTTCAGAGGGCATTGCTCTTTGATTGTGCAATTGCAAGTTTTCCGTTTGTCACCCTCGTTTTTGACGTTGGTTTTCTTTTTGTTTGAAGCATCAATTATTTTTTTAAGATTTGGCATACAAGAGTAAGATAGTTTGATAGTGTTCCTATTGAATATTTTGAAAAGTTTATGGTCTTTCTGGAACGATTCTGTTAGTATTTTGAAGAATTCTTTGCCAATGTTGGTTTTCACTCTACCATCATATGGTGGGTTGTACCAGGTTATTTTCCTCTTTCTGTTTTTCTTCCTGCTTCCAGTGGTACTTTCAGGTTCATATTTCAACTTGTAGATGTGTCCACTTTTCAACAGTGCTTCTTGGTAGTCTGTTGCTGCATCGTTGAATATTTCTTCGTTGCAGGAAAGGTTGGATAACCTCTTGTTTATCCCTTGTGGTATCGTTTTTATGATTGTTGGTGGGTGGTTACTCATGGAATTTACATATAGTGGTGTATCATTGGGTTTTTTGTATGGTCTGTATTGGTTTTTGTTTAAATCTAGTGTTACATCCAAGTAGTTGACTACTTTTTTGTTGGCTTCTATTGTAATTTTTAAGTTGTGATTTTGGAACAATTTACATAGCTCTTTCTTTTTATTCTCTACCTCTCTAGGTGTATTGTCCAGTACCGCCAATCCGTCGTCTCTGTACTGCCCAACTGTATGCCCAAGTAGTTTGTGCATTTTTGACAATAGTAACAGGCCCACTATCTCGCATGTTTCTGCACCATCATATGAACCCATTGTAACGTCAAAAGTCGAATTAAAATCTGTTTTTTTTTTCATGTAAGGCTCCTTTTTTTAGCTGCTCCCGCATGGTTGAGCACTTTTTCAAAAAAAGCCGGAAAATATACTACCAGCTAGAGAAACAGCTCCATACGTCGAGCACTTTAAACCTGGCTAGCAATTTTTTTTGAAAAAATGGAGAAAGTAAATTTTAACCTATCAACCAAGAATATCCCCTATGCTACACCAGAGAGCTACACAAAAAGACTAATTGAGAAAACGGAAAAATTTGTACGCAATTTAAGATGGAGGGCTTTCTTTTACCTTAATCCTAAAGCACAGCAGGAAAAGACGGACACATATGGAATCAACTCATGGAGATCTCCACCAATTATTGAAGAGATGAGGAGTTTTGAGGAAAAATTAAAAAGCATGATTTCCACCATTAAATTTAGGAAAATAAACAACAACTTCCAAAAATCTCTGAGCAGCAATATAAAAGATATAATGCATGATAAAAGAATATTTGTCAAAGCAGACAAAACTAGTAATTTTTACAAAATGGAAGTAAAAGATTACGAGCAGCTCCTCATCAAAAACATCCAAAAGAACTACAAGAAAGCTGAAGAGGAAACATGTACTACCATCAGGAAAGAAGAAAAGAAACTGGTGGAACGCATAGAACTAAGTGACAGGATAGAAACCACTGCTAAAAGAGAAGCATTTATAACACTCAAAGATCATAAACCTAATTTTCAAAACAACCCCTCATGTAGACTGATCAACCCCACAGAATCTGAACTAGGAAGAGTAAGCAAGCAAATCCAGAAAAAATAGTAGCTGATGCCAAATCAAATCTTGAACTGAACATTTGGAAAAATACTCATGAGGTGGTGCAATGGTTCCAAAAAATAAACAAACAAAACAGAACAACCTTTATCGCATTCGACATTGTGGATTTTTTACCCATCCATCAATGAAGAACTGATCAGGAAAGCTTTGGAATTTACTACCAAATATACTGAGATAACAAATTCAGAATTGGAAATTATATTCCACACAAAAAAACCAGTGTTGTATAATAAAAAGGAGCCTTACATGAAAAAAACAGATTTTAATTCGACTTTTGACGTTACAATGGGTTCATATGATGGTGCAGAAACATGCGAGATAGTGGGCCTGTTACTATTGTCAAAAATGCACAAACTACTTGGGCATAGAGTTGGGCTGTACAGAGACGACGGATTGGCGGTACTGGACAATACACCTAGAGAGGTAGAGAATAAAAAGAAAGAGCTATGTGAATTGTTCCAAAATCACAACTTAAAAATTACAATAGAAGCCAACAAAAAAGTAGTCAACTACTTGGATGTAA
>CM031617.1:12496000-12498500 GCA_018398815.1 Conus ventricosus
GGAGAAGTGTCCATACAGGCATCCATGTACTGGTGTCTGAGTCCAGTTTCCAGCCCCAGCTTTCTGGAGAAGGAGCTTGCTGCTTTGGCTGACATGATGTAGCCCAGATGCCTGCCTGGTAAGCAGCGCGCTTTGTGTGCTGCAGCAAAGCGTTTTGAGTTGGGGGAATGGTTTCCATTGACCTGTTCCTCTGACAGAACAGCTCCCTGCGTGCTTCATTAACCGAGTCCAGTGAACTGGTTTTGTCGTACAAGACAACAGTATAGCGTTCTAGCAGTTTGAAGGCTTCTGTGTCAATGTCCATTTCAGCGAAGGGATCTTCTGTCATGACCGTGAAGGCTTTGGTAACCTCAGGGAATGATTTCCATGACTCAAATGCTGTCTTCTTCCCTCTTCCATAAAAGGAAGACACAGTATCACACCCAGTGTAGCTATGAAATCCAGGCAGTGCTAAGCATTTCTCTTCTCCAAGAGCCTGGGCGATGGTGTTGATGTGAAAGTATGTGAACTTTTTGCCAACTCCAAAAGCTACCCATATGTCCATATCTCGGCAAGTGCTTTTCAGGAAGTGAAACTTTCCAAGCAGGATCACGATGACGTCAGTATCCACTGTTCTTACCAAGCATGTACAGCACCCATTCTAGAGGGCATCCTGGATATGGAGTATCATCCTTGTGTCTGCCTCTTCGTGGTCACATTCAGGCATGGTGTGGTTTGAGCCATTAGCCAAAGTTGCCTTGCCATATGTGACGAACACTTCTTTCTCTGGGAGAAACTCACTCTCTGCTACTCTTTGTGCTAGGAACTCAAACAACTCTTGCTTATTGTCTGGATCTCTCAAGAAGTCATGCCACTTTGCTGGAATCCTGTTCTGACTTGCAACCTTTCTTCGTGTGCCTTTCCCTCTCCTTTCTCTGGTGGACTCTTTGATGCTGCTTTTTGAGTACCTGTCCCAGACAACATCCAGTCTTATGCCACTTTCCAGGTGGTTATTCAAGTAGGGGAGAAAAACGACATCTGCATATTCTCCAAATGTTGTAACTCCATTGGTTGACAAGAAATGTACGACTGCAGCACCATCTAGCACTTTCACATCAAAGTTGCTTGGAGGCTCTGTCTCCAAAACAGAGGTCTCCAGGGAAGCCAGGATTTCAGGCTCAACTTCAAGCACTTTGACTTCAGCACAGCTGTCAGGATCCTCCAGCTCTACAGTACTCGGCAGACACTCTTCAAGTTCAACATCATAGGAATCCTCCATGTCAAGAACACTTGAACTCTCTGCCTCAACAGTCTTGACGAGGCAAGTCAGCAGGTCTGATTTCGTCCCAAAGCGTAGTCTGTCTCTGTCAGAGAGAGCAGGAGGACAAGGATGGTTTTCGTGCATGAAGAAGGTATCCATGTCAGTTTCTCTGTGCTGCGCTATGACATACAGTCGAGAGAAAAGATTCACATCAGTCTTCAGTGTCGCAATCTTGTCAGCTTGCTTGGTCTTCTGTTTAGGACCAGAGGACCTGAACAGTGGCAGCGAATTTCTTTTGATTGAGCTGTGAATAGACCGGCTGCGATCCACCAAGACGGTCTGTCTGTAATCCTCATACTGCTGTCTGCCAAGTGCTTCCACGTTGCGGACAGTGTTGACAACAGATTCACTCATGACATCACAGGTGTCCAAAGTTAGAAGTTCTGGAGAGTCATTCATGAAAGGATTGCCCATTTCACTGATGGTCTGTGCAAGATTGACAGCATGCTGTCTGAAATTCTTCTGGAAAGCCAGCCCCTCTTCATGGTGGCAGTGATCATCATAGTCATCACTACAAATGTCTTCTTCGAACTCTTTCACAATTCTAGCTTGCTCTGGACCAGCAAGCATCCATTTTCTGAAGGCAGATGGGTTTTCTGTAAGCCCCAAGGCACCACCACAACCTTTCACCCTGGCATTGTTTTGTTCATGGGCTTGATCGATCGGCATAGCCGAAAACCTGTTGGTTGTTTTGGAAAGGACCCAGAGTCCATGACGTATGAACTCTTCCAGGATGGAAGGTGGGAGGCTTTCCATGTCTCGGATGTGGACAGGTATCCATCGAGCGTAGTGATAATGATCCAATGCAAAGTACCAAGCTACCAAGGCTTTCAGTGATTCCACATACATCACAAAATTTTCTTCACGATGAGCTCTGATGAAGATGAGGCCCAAAAGTTCAAGGTGGAGGATTGTGTCCCAATACTGGAACATTGGACTTCTGCTTATCATGTCTTGTCTCCACGCTTCTCTTACTTCATCAGTCTGGGGCAAGCCTGTCTTGGTGAAAGCTTCTTTCTGAAGTTTGGCCAAAGCCAAGGCACTGATCTGGTGTGCTTGTCTGGTTCTGGTAATATGGGAACACTTCAGGAACGAGTCTGCTGTGCCAGACGATGCAACGCCTGCCTTTGTAAGTGCCACTGTCCAGCCTGAGCCCTCAAGGTAATCACCAAATGTCTTCCAAGTTGCTTGCTCCACATG
>CM031617.1:12503500-12505906 GCA_018398815.1 Conus ventricosus
AACACTTTCTTCCTCTTTCTCTCCTCAATCTCTTGCTAGCTGCCTTGGTAGGCCGTGGGACTGTGGACTTTCTCCACTGGCTGGTGTCAGTACCGCAGAGTACGGGCAACGTGCCTGCTTCAGACACAATGAGACCACCAGCACCACCAGCAGGTCCTAGCCCCACTGATGAGGGTCACACAGGATACGACAGTGGATCCCAGGCAGGCGTGAACACACGCGTGAATTCCATGGGTTCCCCCCCCCCCCCCCCCCCCCCCACTGCTGGCGGAGAAGAAGGCTTATGATTGGTACTTTACATCTTCGATCACCCGTCCCCCTCCCTCCCCCCCGCCCCCCCGCCCCCCTCGCCCCCCCCCCCCCCCCCCCCCCCGCCGCGCCTTTTTTTCACTCCCAAATCTCCCCCCCCCCCCCCCCTCTCTCTCTCTCTGGAACATGATCCCAGTGATTAAGGAATGGAGGAATGGCTGGCTTTCTCTTGTTTTCCCAACTATTGATTCCATTCTTCTCTCTCTCTAACCAGCCTATCTGTCCATATCTCTGTCTGTCTGTCTGTCTCTCTCTCTCTCTCTCTCTCTCTCTCTCTCTCTCTCTCTCTCTCTCTCTCTCTGTCTCTCTCTGTCTGTCTCTCTCTGTCTCTCTGTCATCTATCTCTGTCTCTGTCTCTGTCTCTCTCTCTCTCTCTCTCTCTCTCTCTCTGTCTCTCTAGTCTGTCTGTCTGTCTCTCTGTCTCTGTCTGTCTGTCTATCTGTCTGTCTGTCTCTCTCTCCTCTCTCTCTCTCTCTCTCTCTCTCTCTCTCTCTCTCTCTCCTCTCTCTCCTCTCTCTCTCTCTCAAGCAAACAAACACGCGAAAATAAAATCATTTCAGAGATTTCGAAATAACTCAGCGTGACTCAATGGAATGTGAACCGAAAACAACAACAACAACAACAACAACACAACTGGCAACGCATCATTCGGAACTACAACCTGCAATGAAGAAAAAAAAAAAAAGAAGAAAAATGCGCCAGTCAAGTCCGAATAGTGGGGGGGCGGGGGGAGGGGTGGGGGCTGAGGAAGAGAGGAAGGGAGGAGGAGGGAGAGAGAGTGGAGAGGGAGTGGAGAGGGAGTGGAGAGGGAGTGGAGAGGGAGTGGGAGAGGGAGTGGAGAGGGAGTGGCAGGGTTTTCAAATCAAAGGGGTGGACGGAGGGTTACGTCGATGGAGACGTGAGGAAGGAAGGAAGGGATGTAAGGGGAGGGGTTGAGAGGAGGAAAAGGAAGGGGGGGGGGGGGTTCTAGTGAAAAGGCTGGGGAAAGGGAAAGGTGTGTGTGTGTGTGTGTGTGTGTGTGTGTGTGTGTGTGTGTGTGTGTGTGCGTGCGTGCGTGCGTGCGTGCGTGCGTGCGTGCGTGCGTGCGTGTGTGTGTGGGGTGTGTGTGTGTGTGTGTGTGTGTGTGCGTGCGTGCGTGCGTGCGTGCGTGCGTGCGTGCGTGCGTGCGCGCGCGTGCGTGCGTGCGTGCGTGCGTGCGTGTGTGTGTGTGTGTGTGTGTATGTGTGTGTGTGTGTGCGCATTGGGTACAAAAAGAATGCTGGAGTATAATTTAGAAAAGATTTCCGTTCATTTATTTCTAACTCCTACAGACAACTTGTGAGTGAGATACGTACTGCTTATACGGTAGGCGAAGTTGATTTTTTTTTTTCAAGGAAAAAAAACCAACAATTAGAAACTAGACAGTACATAGTTCGCCTTAATTGTGTTTTTTTTTTCTATCTCTGTCTCCGTTTTACATCTGTACAGTTTGATAAACGCGTCTGACCAAAGACTGTACGCGAACTATCTTTGGTCTGACTACCTGTCGCCGACATCTATCAACTTATCCCGAAGGGTAGACATCTATCAATTTATCCCGACGGGAAAGAAGAGTTCTTGGCACTTGTAGAAAGTGTTGTTGCTCTAAAAAAAATCGCCGCGACAACGCACTCAGCAAGTTTGAATACAATAGATCTAATGTGAGGAGGTCGACGTAGGCTACTAGGGCGCACGAGATGAGTGGCAAAGATAATAATTTATGGTGATCGATTGGTTGAGGATACAAGGATGAATGATCTATCGATTGCTTTGTTGGCGTGAAGCGTGAAATGGTGTGTGTGTGTGTGTGTGTGTGTGTGTGTGTGTGTGTGTGTGTGTGTGTGTGTGTGTGTGTGTGTGTGTGCGTGCGTGCTTGCGCTCGCGCGCATACTTCTGTGTGAGTGTTTGCGTACACGTGTACGTGCGCGCGCGTGTGTGTGTCTGCGTGCATATATGTGTTTGTGTGTGTGTGTGTGTGTGTGTGTGTGTGTGTGGTGTGTGTGTGCGTGCGTGCATGTGTGTGTGTTGTGTGTGTGTGTGTGTGTGTGTGTGTGTGTGTGTGTGTGCGTGCGCGCACGT
>CM031617.1:12511006-12516006 GCA_018398815.1 Conus ventricosus
ATGGTCATACACCCAGCCAAAAGCAAATCTATGATTATAACTGCCCTGCCAAAAGCACCGTGTTTTAGGGGTAACGATAGATAAGAAATTTACATGGCAATCTCATCTCAATAATGTATGCAAGATAATCTTTTAAAAAAAACAACAACAAAAAACAGACTTTTCCTGTTATCTCAATTAAAGCGCTTTGTCAACAGTGCTGTGCTTAAATATTTCTTCAATGCACACATAATGTCACGTATCAATTACGCTTTAATTAACAGTGTGGGACGGGAGTAGTGATGTCCACAAAAAAAGGGTAAATTCTCTCCATAGACGTGCAGCAAAGCTACTCCATCCAGCCGTACCTCTAACAACAGATGAAAAACCAAAAGCGTTGAACATACCTCCTCTGAGTAAGCAACTGGAATTCAACATATCATCATTTATTTTACAATCCCTGCTATGCCATGTTATATCTTTACAATCTCTGCTATGCCATGTTATATCTTTACAATCTCTGCTATGCCATGTTACATCTTTACAATCTCTGCTATGCCATGTTATATCTTTACAATCTCTGCTATGCCATGTTATATCAATGCCCTTTTTACAAGATGGAACAGCTCATCTGGCTCGAAGAAATTCCTTGTCCGCTACCCACTCCTTGATCAATACGAAACAAGCCTGGCTTACTCTGGACTTTATATCTGGAACTCACTTCCACCGAGTCTACAAAATACGAATACGTTAAAACGTTTCAGGAAACATTTACATAAATGAGTTATGTCTCAAGAATTTGACTATTCGATTGAAATCATTAGCGTCCATTCGCAAAGTCATCTGTAAACCATACTTTGAATACACCGTCTAAACATAATATATAACCCACTCCATTAAATCGCTCATCCCCACACCTGCTCTGTCTACCATCCCACTTCTCCTCCCCCCTACCTACCATTCTCTCCCCCCCCCCCTTCTCCGACCTCTCTCTCTCTCTCTCTCTCTCTCTCTCTCTCTCTCTCTCTCTCTCTTCTCTCCTCTCTCTCTAGTTTTGTTTGTTTGTTTGTATGTTTGTTTGTGTGTTTGTTTCCTTCTGTTTGACTATCCACCATGTCATTATTACGTTCATGAACAGCCTGCTTATCATTGTAGAATGAGATTACAATGTTGCTATATTGAATTGTCAGTATGAATAATATGTGTTGAAATAATGTATGAATGACAAGGACAGATTGTAAGACCAGATTTGGCCTAAAATTTTCACCCTTGCGTGTTAAAGATCAATCGATCAGTCAATCAATCAATCAATCAATCAATCAATCAATCAATCACTCTCTGAGTGGCCTCCCTTGCTAGCCTACACCAGCAAAACGCATTTCATCAGAGGTCTAAACATTTCATTTTCTTTTTGAAAGAAACAGTTGACGACGCTTTGTTATAGGACTACAAACGTCTTTGGAATGCATGCTGAACATCCTGTGACAAGAAACAGGCCTATCGTTGTCGTCTTTCACAATGGAAGGAAGGGGCGGGCGCACAGACTGTCGTCGTGTTATGTTTAAAAGAGCCACTATGTCAACCCCCACGCCGCCGGGCGTGATGTGACCACATGCCGATGTGACCACATGTTGTTGTGACCCTTTGGCTCACATCGACATGTGGTCACATCAGCATGTGGTCACATTGGTAAGTCTACTATTGTTTGGTAAAATACTGAATATCATGGTCACAACGACAGTTGGTCACAACGACACTTGGTCACATTGACACCTGGTCACAACGACACTTGGTCACAACGACACTTGGTCACATTGACACCTGGTCACAACGACACTTGGTCACAACGACACTTGGTCACATTGACACCTGGTCACAACGACACTTGGTCACATCGACACCTGGTCACAACGACACTTGGTCACATTGACACCTGGTCACAACGACACTTGGTCACAACGACACTTGGTCACATTGACACCTGGTCACAACGACACTTGGTCACATCGACACCTGGTCACAACGACACCTGGTCACAACGACACTTGGTCACAACGACACTTGGTCACATTGACACCTGGTCACAACGACACTTGGTCACATTGACACCTGGTCACAACGACACTTGGTCACAACGACACTTGGTCACAACGACACTTGGTCACAACGACACTTGGTCACATTGACACCTGGTCACAACGACACTTGGTCACATTGACACCTGGTCACAACGACACTTGGTCACAACGACACTTGGTCACATTGACACCTGGTCACAACGACACCTGGTCACATCGACACCTGGTCACAACGACACTTGGTCACACTGACACCTGGTCACAATGACACTTGGTCACATCGACACCTGGTCACATTGACACCTGGTCACAATGACACTTGGTCACATCGACACCTGGTCACATTGACACCTGGTCACAACGACACCTGGTCACAACGACACTTGGTCACATCGACACCTGGTCACATTGACACCTGGTCACATTGACACCTGGTCACAACGACACTTGGTCACAACGACACTTGGTCACAACGACACCTGGTCACAACGACACTTGGTCACACTGACACATGGTCACAACGACACTTGGTCACATCGACACCTGGTCACAACGACACTTGGTCACACTGACACTTGGTCACAACGACACTTGGTCACATCGACACCTGGTCAGAACACACTTTTGTCACACTGACACCTGGTCAGAAACGACACTTTGTCACACTGACACCTGGTCACAACGACACCTGGTCCACATTGACACCTGGTCACAACGACACCTGGTCACATTAAACACCTGGTCACAACGCCCACCTGGTCACAACGACACCTGGTCACAACGACACCGGTCACAAACGACACTTGGTTACATCAATACCTGGTCACAACGACCCTGGTCACAACGACATTGGTCACATCATTCCCTGGTCACAACGACACCTGGTCACAACGACACCTGGTCACAACGACACCTGGTCACAACGAAAACCTGGTCACATTGACCTGACCCCCGCAGAGCTCCAGGGACGGGAGAAGGGCTGAAGTGCACAGAGCATTTGACGACACAGAAGGCAGGCCTACCTCATCTCCTTCTGGCCTCTTTCTCCCGACACCTCCAAGTGTTGTTTATAATCATAGATGGGACATGACACTGCGTCGGACGTTTGACACGACGACAGTCTTGCCTGTGCAGAGAAATGTGCCGTGAGACTAGGTAATCTAACAATCCTTGTACATCACCTAGTTGCTGCGAATGACATAGACCCTCAAGGGAGTACAACGACAACCAGCCCTTTACACACACAGGAGGTGAGGCAGAAAGCAAGGGGCTCATGTGCCGGCAAACACGGACATATGTGAATCTGCTGATACAACAGAAGTTAATGTTTTTATTATCATTATCATTATTGTTATCATTTTTATTATCATTATGAATACTTATATAGCGCCTATCCTCGGCTAGAGACCGAGCTCTAAGCGCTTTACAATCCACACTCATTTAAAAACAATGGCTGCTTACCTGGGTAGTGCCGACTGAAGAACTGCCAGGTGACGCTTCATTTTAGTCGTTTCCCCTGTCATCCAGTCAGTATCGTTCAATATCGTTCACTCAATTTCCTTTCTTCCTTCACTCTTTCCATTTCTCACGCAGGGGGCATGCTATGTGTAACGTGTCATCCATACCAACAGCCAAACTGGCCTTCTCTTCCGAAAGCTGGTAATGGGTTTTTCGTGTGTGCAAGATGTTATGCGTGCGTTCACACACGGAACCTCGTTTATAGTCTCATTCGAAGGACTGTGTGGGAAATGGAGTCAGAACCAATGTTAATTCTGAGGGAAAAATCCCCCTGTGCCGAAACGGCCCGGAGGAGATTCGAACCCGCAACCCCAAGATCACCAAGATTACGAGTCCGGCGCTCTACCACTGAGCTATTCCGACCCCTTTGTGTCTGATCTTTATAAAACAATAACGAAGTGTTTCGAAAATACATCAAAGCGAATGGACAGCTTTGTCAGTGGTTTAAGACCAAAAGGAAAAGACAGATGTGGTGGTGCTGCTGCTTATGATGGAAATCTGAACTTAAAAGCTACCTAAGAACAAGGGATTTCCTTTTCATCTAAACTTGTTCTGACTTCAAAGCTGGTTGTAAAAGAAATCTTGCTTAGAACGGACGTTAAAGCCGTAAAGGTTTTTTTTTTTTGTCATTTGAATGTGTAACCACAGTTCTGGTTTGAAAGGAAATCTTGATATAGAAAGAGCAAGAGGGTTTTAGGCTTGTTGTCAATGTTGGTTGTAAGCATGTTCGGATCACTTTGTGGAAGCCTTTTTTAAACCAAGGACTGCAGAGCATTTTTACTGTGCTCGGTAAATTAACTACATAATGGACTGTGTTACAATTACCTTGATCTGGTTTCCATGTCACGACGACCCTGCATGTTGGTGTTAATTGTATTTCTTGATATTATAGTTTGATTATCTTCCTTGAACTCCCCCCCACCCCCCACCCCCCACCCCCACCCCCACACACACCCCACCCCCTCCCACCTACCCCCCCCCCCCCCCCCCCCTCGGCCATCTCTCATTGTCCCCATGTGAATGGGCACAAAGCCTAACACATTAAAGCATTCGCATTCGGCAAAAACAGGAGATGACTGCAGGATCACATTTGAAGGAGAAGAAAATGGTGGAAGAGTGCACTCACCAGGGTTTGAGTATGGTGATCGGGGGAACAAGAAGGAAAGCAAGCTTTCTGCTCATAGAGCTGTCATCAGGCTTAGAGTTAGTGGCTGACAGAGACAGATCTTATATGAGGACAGACAATAAAAAGAAGAAGAAGGAATGAACAGAGCTCAGAGACAAAAGGAAGTTAACTGGGGTTAAGCAGTGAGTAGGAATCACGAACAAGTTAAAGTGGAAAGCAAGAAGGCCTGTTCAAAAAGGAAGGGGAGAAAAAAAAGGGGGGGGGGGAGGAGGGGTTCGTAGAGAAGGGGGAGGGGGGTG
>CM031617.1:12518506-12523506 GCA_018398815.1 Conus ventricosus
ACCGATATTCAGCTTTTATGCATGAAGAGTTAGAATTCCAATTGAAGACTACGATCATGATGGAACTGTTTTGACACCTTCATCTGTTTTAAGAAAGATATCCTTTTCGCCCTCTCTCGCAAATGTGTTCTCCGTATCTTTCATAATACTACAGACGGTTGCAGACTTTCTGTGACAATAAACTCTGTACTTTACTCGGGCTGGTGGAACCTTGCTGTGTCAAGGTTAGTACTGTCCCCTCTGGGACAGTGAAGAATGTGAAATCCTAAACAGCCCATACATGATTTCTCACTAGATAAAAATGTGGAGAAACTGTGTGAATCTCTCACAACTATCCCTGTATGTTTTATCAGCTCGCTTTCAGACCCCCCTCCCCTAGTGTTCCCAGACATTGACTTGACTGTTGTGGTGGTTCCTGAAACATCTCCACAAAAAGATTATGTTTTCAGTCCTTCACATTCTCCCCATCTTCTTGAAAGTCGTGATGGTACAATGGATGCTACCGTCATCTTCACTTCTGCTTCGCCTGTGGTTCCAACTCTGGGGAGCATATGAACAATGTGAAAAAACTATTCCAAAGAAAAGCACCCCATCAGTAAGAGGACAAGAAATCAAACTCGACGCACTTTGCACTATTCGTCCTATCCTAAGCAACACCCCTAGCCCTCTCCCTGACCTGAAGAGGAGGGTTGGCCATCTGGAACGGACAGTTAACTCTTGGAGTTGTTTGGATGACACTATTCAAGACACTATTACTGCCATGGTTGAAGACGCCAAAGTGGCGGCCAAAAATGAACTTCGTGCGCATATTTCCGACAAATTTGATTATCTAAAAACAGAAATCAGTAATCTACAAGCTGCTTTGGAAATTATTGAAGCAAAAAACAAACAGCTTGTAAAAGAAAACCAATCAATTAAATCCAGTTAAGTAGTATCCAGTCTGAGGCAAGAAAAATGAAAAAATCGCAAACTGAAAAAATATTAGTAGAAACTCAAACTGCTAAAAGCTCTCACCATGACCAGAAAGTAATCGCATCACACAATGCACAGACTACCACACAGACCACAGTGAGACAGTGAGTGAAGAGAGAGAGAGAGTGTTTCCACTGAAAGTTCTAAAGAACGCGACATGATGAATGTACTGTTGACTGACCATACTACCAAGGAGGTAATAAGTGGAAATCCAGTTTCAAGAACAGCGAATAGGCCTACGGAAAATGACTGCGACACGACAATGACAAACAAGAGTACTCTGTACTGACTTCCAATGCCTTTGCTGTCCTCTCAGACATGAACGACAATCAGTGTTCCCAGCCACTGTCACAATCATTAGGGATGAGTCACCAAATATATAACAAACAAAAACCATTCAACTAACAACGTTTCCAAATCCTCACCTTCAAGAAACATTAAACCAAATGTCCATCCCCGAAAGAGCCACAATGTTGTTAATCGGGACTCTGTCATTCGATTTATAAATCCTAAAAGGCTGGCACCAAGAGGTGATACTATGTTTAAGATTTTTGTACCAGGTATGTCGATTAATGACCTACACAGATGGCTTCGTTTAGTTCCAGTTACTCCTGACATTAAAGATGTAATTACCATGTTGGCATCAATTCATGCCCTCTGGACCTATCACACCAGATATGTGGAATGATCTTGTCACCCTGCTTCTGAAAACGTTCCCACAGGCAAGTGTGGCGTTAGCTCATACTTCCTGCCAGAGGCAAACACACCATTTTAATAATTCTATAATTCCATCGAATACAAACTTAAAAATGTGTGTGAAAAGAATATGGTTATTTTTCATTGATCATTTCCCATGTTTTCTTCTGATACAAGTCCTGTACAAAGACATGAAGCATCCTAGCCCCAGGGGTACTGCTAAAATAGCTGAAAATATCAAAGCTCTGTGGCGTAAACAGGCCGAAGATTAGAATGCCCTAAATCGCCTAAGGTCCATAGAACTGGTCCCCGAAGGTACACTCAGTCAAGCCATCCCATACAATTTACCCTCCCAGATTTCTTACTTCAATCCCCGCTCTCCTGCATTCACCGCACACAACCAGGAATTCTACAATTCAGGACCGACATCACAACTCCCCCCTTCTTTCAGATCTTGTGATCAATACCCCCCTCTTGTGCCAAATTCACATCCTAGAGTGGTACAATCCCTTGTTCCTCCTAACTACCCCCCAACTTTCTTTCCCGAACATTCTCCAAAAAGTAATGTACGTGATTCTGTGTCAACTGACAGCAAACCAAAAGTCAATCCTTTGTGGCTCAGTATCCGAAATCAGAAATCCCCCCGTCCTTCAAACTACACCTGAACAACTTCACCCCTTTACTGAACGTCTTTTACAAATGGCGTCGCAAATACTGGCGAGCCAACATTGGCCTGTTTATCAGCCTAATCATCCCCAGTTCAACTGTTAAACTATTCCTGTTGTATGAGGTTGTATGAGGTTGCATGTGTCAATACGCATTTGTGATTTAGTATGGATATATTGGAATAGTTATAATGCGTATCAAATGGTGCACTGTACTTCACTGTGAGTGAGATTTTTCTATATAAACTGAAATTCTAAAAAGCGTCCAGCGTGAACACCACGTGCGGGCGTGTGTGTGTGTGTGTGTGTGTGCGTGTGCGTGTGCGTGTGTGGTGAGTGTGTGTGTGTGTGTGTGTGTGTGTGGGTGTGTGTGTGTGTATGTGCGCGCGCGCTTATTTGAGTGCGTGTTTGCAGGGCAGCATCAAAGAACCAGGAGTGGAAGAATTTGTATTCCACCTGATTACTTTTGTACTTCCTCGAAAGTACGCACATAGGCCTATCTATGTATGTCAGATACTGTAATGTGTTTGTATGATCTTAATCATTATGGTGAGTCACGTTTTGCCGGGCCAATATCGTTTCACCTGGTACTTAGTGCAAAATAGGTTTTGAATTTGACATTGATTCATTTCTGCCTTTTGATCAAGAGTTCCGTTTCTTTTTTTCTTCTCTGTCTTTTCTCCTTCTTCTTCTTCTTCTTCTTCTTCTTCTTCTTCTTGTCTTATATGAATATAGTCTTTGGAAAAAAAGTTGTGGTTACAAACAGTTCGGGTTTCCCTTCCCTTTCTATATGTCATTGTTTATTATGCGTATTATATTTGTGCTTGCCTGTTATTTCCTTGTTTTCCTCTTTTGTTTGTTACTGCACCATGCAAGTAACACGTAAACGAGTGGCCGTCTGCTGATGGCCTACGAGTAGGTTTTTTGAATGTTTGTCATTTACAAAATAAGCTTAATTATGTATCTGATATTCTTTTTAACCATGGTAAAAGCTTCCACATTTTCGGCTTTTCGGAAACAAGGTTATCTCACCAAGTGTCCGACTTAGAACTAACAATACCAGGCTATAATTTAGTGCGCAAAGACCCATCCAAATTTAGAGAAACGGGTCTTATTATATATATTCATCAAAGTTTAAACTTTAAGCAAATCTCCTCTCTAGAAAAATACCAAGTAGAATCGTTATGGATCGCAATACAGCTGAAAAAATCGAAACCTATTCTTATAATGTTTATATATAGAAACCCGGCGGAGCGAACTGATTGGATAGATGAATTCTCTTTAATGATGGAGGAAGCATCCTTATTCTCTTATGAAAATATACTACTAGGTGATTTCAATATTGATTTACTAAAATCGAACAAATCTTGGACAGAACTTACAAATCATTTAACCTCGACCAACTAACAGACAAACCAACAAGAGTCACCGCTACCTCCCAAACACTTATTGACCATATATATACTTCTTCAGTTAACACCATAGAAATATGCTCACCGACGTTCGGTTGTAGCGACCATTCTCCAGTATGTTTTACGTGTCCAAGCGAGGAGTTAAAGTTCCAAAAAATTTCCATAAGATAATTACCTACAGAAACTTTTCAAAATTTGACAATGACTCCTTTCAGCGGATTAATGAACTCATTCCTTTCCACGGTCTTATCAATTCACAGACCCCGACGAGGCTTTAGAAGTCTGGTATCATAGTTTCCTTAATGTTTATAATAAGCATGCCCCATTTAAAACAATGCGTGTTAGTAACAATCCTAAAAAACCCTGGATAACTAAAGATATAGACACTGCTACCGACTTAAGAGAGTCGCTGTTAGTATCAGGAGTCGAGATTCCTATAAAAAACAAAAGAAACTTAGTCATTACCTAAACGATCGTCAAAGAAAAAGTATTTTCAAAATCTTATTTCTTCCAAAGCAGATAACAGATCTATTTGGAAAGCGATAAACGAGCTTACTAATAAAAATGTTAAAGGTCATACTACCTCGCCAAAAGATTTATCATCTGATGTCTTGAATTCACATTTTTGTGGCGTAGCTAACTCAACAATAAAAATAAACAGAACGTCAGAAAATAAACTGGATATTCTTCAGGACTTTTGCAATTCTAGAAATATTCCTCTCTTTCAAATATACCATTTATGGGTGTGCATGAAGTGTATAATCTCTTAGTAGCCTAAAACAAAGTAACACAAGGGTCTTGATGGCATTGATGGGAAATCTTGAAATTGTCAGCCCCAGTAATTCGCCGAAACGCTTACCTACATCTACAACCTATGCCTTGCAAAAAATGATATTCCAAAGCTTTTTTAAAGTTGCTAAAGTTATACCCATCTATAAATCAGTGACTATGCTGATCCCTCAAATTATAGACCTATCTCCATCTTGTCTATACTCTCTAAACCCTTGGAAGATCACATAAACAAACACATTCTTAATCATTTCAACTCCTTCGAACTGTTTCATCCAAACCAGTCCGGATTCAGGGCCAACCATTCTTGTCACACAGCTTTAACTAGTCTTGTTGACCAGTGGCTTACTAACATAAACAATAATAAAATCACAGGTGTTCTAGTAGTAGACTTTATGAAAGCATTTGATGTCGTCGACCACAGTCTTCTACTTGAGAAATTAAAGATCTATGGCCTAACTGACAA
>CM031617.1:12536006-12543506 GCA_018398815.1 Conus ventricosus
CCGCCCTATCCCCTTACCAACCCCCTTGATCCCCGTGGAAGAAAAATTTTTTCCAGACACATTTTTGGTGTCAGTCCTGTCAATTTTGAAAATTTAACAATCCCGGGCTCCATTATGTACCCCAATTTGGCCCCCCACTAACAATCCTTTTAAACCCAGTGTCCCCGCAACAAATGTTTTGGATCAAGTGGGGGTACCCCCCAGGACATCAGTGATCTTCCCCAGCTATGGGGACAGCCATCCTAAAAAGGGTTTTTGTAAAAACATAGGGCAGGTGATATGTGACTTTAGGTAATTGTTTTTTCAAACCCAAAAGGGACGAAGTGTTGGTTTTTTTGTGCATAAACTTTTGCCCTATTTTTATAAAAAATTTTCCTCTTGGCCCATTTTACCCAAAAAAACTATGCTGTTTTGACTTTGTTTATGTTTTTTTGTTTTTTTTGGGATGTGAGATGTCCCAAATATTTTTTAAAAATTTTGCTCGTTTAGTGTGACAGGGGGGGTTCTGGGAAAAGCTCGGATGGGGACAGTTCGCATACGGGTGCGAAATATATATATATAAAATTTTGGTGCTGAGATTGTCCGGGTGAATGTTCGGGCTGCTTTTTTTAAATTTTCATTTCTTGTGTTCAACTCAGTGAATAGACTTGGTATTCTCATTTTGTTTCTGGGAGGTTTTTTTCCCCCAAACTTGCTTTTCTTTTTTACTGAGTGTCAACATTTTTTAAAGTTTTTCCTTAAAAATTTTTTCCCCCGTAAAATTGGGATTTGTGAAATTTGGTGATTGGGCAAAACTAGCACCCCCCCTTTAAAACTCCAAACCCCGGGTTTAAAAAATTTTATCCCTTTCCCCCCCCGTAAAAGGGTTTTTTACCTTTAATTGAACAAAAAAATTTTCAGAAGTTTCTTTTTATCTTAAAACCAAATTTAAATGACTGTTTTCATGTTTTGGATTTTCTGAATCACGACCCATCTAGTTTCAATTTCCCGACAATATATTATCGGCCCCGGGGTACAACCCTTTTTAGACGAGATGCCCCCGCAAAAAAAATAAAATGGTTTGGGTGGCCCTTTTATTTTCCCCAAACTGGGTTTAATTTTTTAGCGGCTAAATTTGTTTGATAAAAAACGAAAATTTAATTTCTTTGGTTAGGATTCCCCTTTAAGGAACAAGCCAAATTTGGGAGGTTTTTTATAAAAAAAAACCCCGAAGAAAGGTCGAGTGGTTCGATCGTTTTGAGTCAATGCTTGAAGGGGGGAAATTTAAATTATTTTTATGGAAAAAAACTTATTGGAGATTTTAAAATCGGGTTTATTCAATCACAGACAAATGGAAAAAAAACCCTTTTGAAAAGTGCAATTTAAAATCAGTTAATAAATTCACCCACCCGGATAAAAATTCCAGACAAAAAAAGTTAATTGATCAATTTTGGGTTTCTAATTCTAACCAAAAGTAGTAGGGAAAAATGCTTTTTAAACCCGTCTATGGTCTTAGTGTATTTTTCCCGTCTGTTTAAAAATGGTCAAAGAAAGGGGTTAAAAAACCCAGATGCATCATAAGTGTATATCGTTTTTGCAGTATAAAAAAAATTTACTGGAAACCCAATTTTTTGGCTTTATTTATGTATGGGGATTTTTTTTGGTGTCTATAAAACAATAAACCCGATGATTTCACTTACGGCTTGGGACAAGATTTTGTTCCCATTTTTAATAAAAAATGTCTTGCTTTTGTACTAAACGTGTTAAATTAAAAGAGAAACCGCCGGGGTTTTCAAAAGAAATAGAGCTGAAATTAGGAAATTTGTGACCAAATTTTTTACAAAAAAAGGGGAAAGACAAGAAATTTTTGGGCCCAAAAAGGGAAAAAAGTCATGAAATGAAAAGATCCCCACGGAAGAGGAAATTTTAGTTTATTTAATTTCATCCAAAAAAAAGATTTTAAAATCTTTTTTGGAAGGCTATAAATCAGTTGTCTGGGGAAAAAAAGGAAACCCCCGTCTGTTATACGCCAATTTATTGTTGATTTTTGCAGTTTTTAATTTTTTTTACGTAAGAGGGAACAATAAAAATAACAACACACGGGGTAATGATTTTTTAAAAAAACTGAAATGTTTTTGCGAGTCAAAACATTGTGGACAAAAATCCATTTTCCGTATATAGGTGGGCATTTAAATGATAGGGGGTTAAATGTAAAAAAACCCTCGAGTTCCGTGGTTTGGATGGGTTGATTGTAAAAATTTTTAAAATTTCAGCGCCATTATCTTGAAAAAAAGGGTTTCAATATTTAAAAACTTAAATATTTAAAAAAAAATTATTATCCCCAAGCCCTTTAAAGAACCCCCCTAAAGGGGGGTTTTTCCTGTTTTTAAGTCTGGGGGGACCATTTGGCCCTCCAATTATAGGGCCCCTTTTTTTTCCCATCTGCTCTGTCTAAGCCTCTCGAAAAAAATATTAAAAACAATCTCGCCCATTTTACGAAGTATTAAATTATTTCACCAAATTTAGAATGGATTTGAAGGAAACAATTGTGCCATACCCTGTGACAACCCCTGAGAAAAGGTTTAAACCCTAAACAATAATCTATTTTCGGTGCAGTTTTTTTTTGATTTTGCGGAAAACGTTCGACCCCCTTTTCCCCAGTGTCCTCTCTAACAAACTAAAAAATGTAGGTTTAACGTTGTTCTGTAAAACTCAAGCATCTTTTCTTTTCCCCCAAAAGAAGACAAGGGGGTCTGTCAAGATTTCTTTATTTTGTTGCTACGAACAAATATGGAGTTCCCCGGGGGTCGGTTTTTAGGTCCTATATTTTTTTTCAATTTTTTTTTAAATGACCTTTTCCCCTTTTATTTTATATCCTCTTGCGAACTTTTTGGTGATACCACCCTATACAATGAAAAAAAAAAGCTCGGGTTTCAGTATGCACCTCCTTACAAAAATGATATTTCTAAGGCTTGTTTTTTGGACGGAAGAAAATTTATATGGCATTTTATCCTCCTTTAAAACTAAATTTTTGCTAGTGACAATAGGCAAAACGACAGAACATTTTGAATAAATTACCGGAGTTAAAAATTAATAATAATATTTTTAAGAAGTAAGTTTTTACAAAAAATTTTGGACTCACTATAGACAATTAAATATCCTGGGCTCAAAATATTTTATGCTTTGCCCAAAAGGTTTTCCCAAAAAAAATTTCCCAATTTAATTTGAATAAAGATTTTTTTGGCAAATACAGGAAGCTTTTTTTCGGCATATACCAGCCCGATCTTTATTATGCATCAACATTTTTGGGATTTTGGCCAGTCAAAATTTGCTTAAAACCCCTTGACCCCTTATCAGGGCGCTCTCTCCCAAATAATTTTTTCTTAAATTTTTTCTCTGGTTTCCCCATGATTATAAAAAAATTAGATATTCTCCCCCCTTTTGGCTTTAAAAACCCTTTTCAACAAAGCTGTTTTCCTGTTTAAAATTTTTGAAAAAAATTAACGCCAGCTTATCTCAACAAAAAAATTTCCCATCAATAATTTGTAACAAACGAATATCCGCATTCCCTCCCAAGAAAATAATTTTTTTTGTCTTCTCTCATTTTTTCTGGAAGCAAAATTTTGGAATGATATCATGACCCCTATTAAATGCAAAACCCAAAAGGGGTTCTCATTTAGGGAAAGGATTCCCCGCTAATTTAATTTGAACCGGGGTTAAGTCTAAAATGTTTAGGGATCTAATGTCTGCAACCTCCTTGAGGGCCCTTATGCATGTTCCTGTGACTTGAATTTATGATGTACTTGAAATTTTAAGGGTTTTTGGGGGTATACGATGGTGTTTTTGTTTTGGGAGGGGCAAAACATTTTAAGTTGGGTTTTGAATTGCGGAAATGCTGCGCGCGTTGGGGCGTGCGCGTACGCATGGGTGTGTGTGTATGTGTGCGTGATGCGTGCGTGGTGTGTGTGTTTTGGGGGGGGGGGGGGGGAGGGGGGCGGGGGGGGCGGGGCCCCCCGGCGTGTGTGCATGTGTGTGCGTGCGCTCATGTGCGCGCGCACGTATGTATATATTTAGTGTGTGTGTTGTGTTGTTTTATGTTTTGTATTTTGTGTAATTTTTCGCGCGTTCGCGTGCGGGTTTATGTGTGTGAGAGCTCCGTGGTGTGTGTGGGTGTGTGTGTGTGTTGTGTGTGTGTGTGTGGGGTGGGTTTTGTGTGTTTGAGCCCTTGCGGGGTGTGCAAAGTTTTTTTGGTTTTTTTTTTTTTTTTTGTTTGTTTTTTCCCTTTTTCGAATGAATTATTCCTAAATTTTGACCTACTTTTTTGGTCGGTTTAAAAATTTTTGTTAATCATGTTTTCGGCGTTAAAAACTTGTTCATTGGGGGAAATTTTGTGCATTTTATATATTTTTTATTTTTATATTTTCTTTTTTGTTGTTGTTCTTGAGGGCATGGTGTAAAAAAGCTATAAGCTTTTCCCTTTTACCCTCAATAAAATATTCGGGTTTTGTATTGTTTTCTCTCTCTCTCTCTCCCTTTCCTCTCTCTCTCTTCTTTTCCTCTCTCTCTCTCTCAGCTCCCCTTCGGTTTCCCGTCTCCTACTCTACCCCCCTCCTCCCCCCCACCCTTTCCCTCCCCCCCCCCCCCCTTTTCCCCTTTATCTTTCTCCCCACTTCTGGTGGATGACAAGACGAAGTGTAAACTTAGTGGGGGGAACTTGTGTCTGGTTTTGGGCTCCAGCTTCACCCGGGGGATTGAAAGGGACCCAAAACCCGTCAGTCAAAACCCATGAGTAATCTCCCCTTTCTTGGGTGTCTGTTGTCTGTCTGTCTGTCTGTCTCTCTCCCTCTCTCTCTCTCTCTCTCTCTCTCTCTCTCTCTCTCTCTCTTCCAACACCCTTCTTTCTCTCTCCCTCTGCCCCCCCCCCCCCCCCCCCCCTCTCTCTCTTCCAATCCCTTTCTTTCTCTCTCCTCCCTCTCTCCTCCCTCTCTCCTCTCTTCCCTCTCTCTTTTTTTTTCTCCCCTCTCTCTCTCTCTCCCCCTCTCTTCCAACCCCCTTCTTTCTCTCTCCTCCCTCTCTCCTCCCTCTCCTCTCTCTCTCTCTCTCACTCTATTTCTCTCTCTCTCCCTCTCTCTTTCTCTCTCTCTCCCTCTCTCTCTCTCTCTCTCTCTCGCTCTCTCTCTCTCTCTCTCTTCCAACCCCTTTCTTTCTCTGTCCTCCCTCTCTCCTCCCTCTTCTTTCTCTGTCTAATCCCCCCCCCCTCTCTCTCTCCCTCCTCTCCCTCTCTCTCTCTCTCTCTCTCTCTCTTCTCTCTCTCTCTGATTTTAAGACTAGGCTTTGGCCTAAAATCTTCATCCTTGTGTATTAAAGATCAATCAGTCAATCAATCAATCAATCAATCAATCAATCAATCAATCTGTGTGTGTGTGTGTGTGTGTGTGTGTGTGTGTGTGTGTGTGTGTGTGTGTGTGTGTGTGTGTGTGTTTCAATTTGCAGTATGAATTTCCGCGTACCTCCCTTCCTCCCTTCTGCTCTGCCCTCTTCAGCGTCCTCGTCTTTTATTTCCTACTCCCCTCATTTAGGTCAGTTACAGACAGGCGTGTCGTATTGTTCTCCCATGGCAATGTCAGTCTGCCCTTTTCCCCAGTCGATGCCCCTCCCCCCCCCCCCCCCCCCCCCCCCCCCTTCTCGCCCCTCCCCCCTCCCCCCTCCCTTTTTTTTTTAAAATCGAAACTTGAGATGAATTAACGTCAGTCTAAGCCTCACTTTCGTGGTACTCAGGACTTTTTTTTATTTTTTTTTTCGTTTTTTTTTTTCTGTTTGCTAAAAAAAAAAAGAGAGAATATGTTTTACATATATTTTATAAGCATTTCACTTCACATCAGCATACAATTCACACCATTTCTGTTTTTGAACAGCCAACCATATCCATTTTGACCAGGTACCATAATAAACAGTTTCCATACCATCTGTTAACATATTAGTGGGACCAGCCGCCGTGGCGAAGTGGTTAGCGTCGCGGACTCCGGCTGGGAGGTCGTGGGTTCGAATCCCATCAGAGTCATGTGGGCTTTTCTGCCTCGACCGGCTCCTACCCAGAGTTGAGTTTGCTGCGGACTCGGTTGGGAAGACTGGGACCACACAGTCGAGTTTCATCCACGTAATGGATGCGTTTCTGAGAGTGTTGCTCAAATTTCCTGACCAACACTGCAGGTGCCTGTATCTCTCGGGCCTGGTTGACGCCGGGATAATATATGAAAGGAAGCGTAGAGTACAGCCCTGTCATGTAGTCTCAGACCGAAATGGAAATCCGTAGCATCATCTTAATCATCCTCATTCTCATCGATCAGCATAAAAAAAAGTCTTGAATTCTGTGGCCCTTCATGCCCTGCTCTCATGGTGACCTCAGTTTCGATGTCCTCTCCACGTCTGTGGCCTTGGTTTGGTTCCGTCGGGGTCACCGGTATCGGCGAGTCCATGGGGGCTGTCGTTGGACGGACGTGGTGGCGCCCTCCGGAGGGAGAGCTCACTCACGCCGGCTCTGCGACTAAGCAATTATTGTCGTCAGTAGGGGGCTTAGTAGGTGGCGTCCTGCGTATGTTAGATCAGAACAGGCGCCAATGAACACCACCGAAGTGACTCGGCAGGAGTGCAGTGTCTCCTCCGGTGGGTTGCCTCTTGACGACTTGACATTGACTGCTCTCTGTGGATTGCCGGTGCCGGGGCTTCGGCGGGGCCGACCGGGCTTGTGCTGTGGACGGGGTGTCGGAATGAGCGGCGTGAGTGCACTGCCTCTGAAGTGGCGCAGAGGTTGGGACAGCAAAAAAAAAAAAAAAAAAAAAAAAAAAAAAAAAAAAAAAACCATATTAGTGGTGTGTGTGTGTGTGTGTGTGTGTCAAAAATTGGTTTTAAATACAAACAAAAACAAAAATAAGAAAAAAAAACCCAGCCTAAAACAAAGCGCGCGCGCGAGAGAGAGAGAGAGAGAGAGAGAGGAGAGAGAGAGAGAGAGAGAGGGGGGGGGAGGACACCGACAAAGCCACCAGGGGATCCACACGGACACGCCTATCAAGTGACACAGAGACAGACTAGTCCTCAACATCATTATACATCACGTCCAAAAGTTACACGTCCATTAAAACCCGTTTAGTGCCTAACTTGACGAGAGAACTCAACGGCAAGAACGTGTACTCTTCGCTGCCATGGCCGTCGAATATGCTCGTCATGGGGAAGTCCGGAATTTTCCTCGTTTTATATTTATACTGCTTACAAAACAGAGGATCTTTACAGAGAGGTGAAGGTTCTAGATTCTATTGATAGTTCTTCTTTCTTTGAGTGTCCACCTTCATCGAGCTGAAGATTCTGACACTTCTGTGTGTATGACCGTTTTTTATCCCGCCATTAAGGCAGCCATACTCCAACTTCGGGGAAGGTACATGCTATGTGTAGCGTGTCATCCATACCAACGGCCAAACTGGCCTTCTCTTCCGACAGTTGGTGATGGGATTTTACGTGTGTGCAAGA
>CM031617.1:12551006-12553506 GCA_018398815.1 Conus ventricosus
TGGGAAAGGATGGGGGAAAAGGGAAGGGGTGGGAAGGAGTTGACTGCATGTTAAGTTTGATATGAACGTACGTGTGTATGCCGGTACTTGCATGGGTGTGTACAAAAGCTTAAGATGTAATTATTGCATAAGGACAATGGGTTAAAATGTTACATAATTACCAATCAATGAAGATCAAAGCTATGGACAAATGAAAAACAGTGAGGATCTACCAAATATGGAAAAAAGAAGAGAACAATAATGCATTAATCCTTCAACATCGAATTAGCAAATAACACACTAAGAAAGCAACAGCCAACACATGCATTTGCATGTCATACACACACATAAAATGTATATATATATATATACAACAGACTAATAAATTCCAAGGATAAGTACCGAGCACCGTTCCAGCAACTTACAGAGCAGCTTGGTGTTGCAATGACTGCAAGAAATATTGAATTATAAACAAAGCTTGCTCTTATGTCTTAGATTGAAGAAATAGGGGGAGATACGCATTCATATCTGCAGTGGTAGATGATTCTGCCAAACTAACAGTATGTGCTTGAGTGGGTGAATGGGGAAAAATAAAATAAATGCTTCTCACAATGAACCTTCTGCAAGCTTATATTTTCCAAGGGGAGACATCCTCCAATAGGGAGGGAAACTCACTAACATATAACTCCTTGTCATATACCGATATTTCGAAACTTGGTTGTTTCTCCTCGGTGACCGCGGAAAGTGGTAATTTGACTCCTCTGCCTTTTCAGTTTTAAGAAGAATGCAACCCCAGAAAAGGCTGGTGTGCAATACCGTAGTATGTTTGTTGGGTGTTCAAAAAACCAACCAAAGGTGCCATCTAAGAAGCAAAAGAAAATCATGAAAGAGCAAAACAAGCTACATTTTCTTGTGAAAAGTAGAAAATATAAAAAGATATCCTCTAAGACACAAGTGCTGAGGGCCAGTTCTTGGAATGAATCCGCAAGGGACTAAAATACAACAAACTAATAAATTCCAAGGATAAGTACCGAGCACCGTTCCAGCAACTTACAGAGCAGCTTGGTGTTGCAATGACTGCAAGAAATATTGAATTATAAACAAAGCTTGCTCTTATGTCTTAGATTGAAGAAATAGGGGGAGATACGCATTCATATCTGCAGTGGTAGATAATTCTGCCTAACTAACAGTATGTGCTTGAGTGGGTGAATGGGGAAAAATAAAATAAATGCTTCTCACAATGAGCCTTCAGCAAGCTTATATTCTCCAAGGGGGAGTTATATGTTAGTGAGTTTCCCTCCCTATTGGAGGATGTCTCCCTCTTGGAGAATATAAGCTTGCTGAAGGCTCATTGTGAGAAGCATTTATTTTATTTTTCCTCATTCACCCACTCCCCATTCACCCACTCAGATCTCCAGCTGCATTGCCATGATCTCCAGCTGCACCGCCATGATCTCAGATCTCCAGCTGCACCGCCATGATCTCTCAGCTGCACCGTCATGATCTCCAGCTGCACCGCCATGATCTCAGATCTCCAGCTGCACTGCCATGATCTTCAGCTGCACCGCCATGATCTCCAGCTGCACTGCCATGATCTTCAGCTGCACCGCCATGATCTCCAGCTGCACTGCAATGATCTCCAGCTGCAACGCCATGATCTCCAGCTGCACTGCAATGATCCCCAGCTGCACTGCAATGATCTCCAGCTGCACTGCAATGATCCCCAGCTGCACTGCAATGATCTCTAGCTGCACTACAATGATCTCCAGCTGCACTGCAATGATCCCCAGCTGCACTGCAACGATCCCCAGCTGCACTACAATGATCTCCAGCTGCACTGCAATGATCTCCAGCTGCACTGCAATGATCCCCAGCTGCACTGCAATGATCCCCAGCTGCACCGCCATGATCTCCAGATGGGAAGCGTAGCTGGAACAGTGCTAGGAAATAAACGATGACTTTCCTTTCAAGTCTTAAGTCCTCTGTCTGTCTGTCTGGATGTATGGCTGGCTGGCTGGCTGGCTCTCTCTCTCTCTCTCTCTCTCTCTCTCTCTCTCTCTCTCTCTCTCTCTCTCTCTCTCGTCGTCGTCGTCGTCAGCAGGGCGTCCTGCATAAGCTGGATCGGACCAGGCGCCCCTGAACAGCACTCATGTGACTCGCCCGTGTCTCCGTCGGCGGGTAGCTTCATGGCGACCTCACATTGACTGGTCCCTTGTGGATCACCAGTGCTGGAGCTGCAGCCCCGCACCAGACTGGAACAACGCAGACGTAGCTGTGACGTAGCGGGTGATTCGCATGCAGTGAGCAGCGTGGTAGGAGTGTTGTAACAGAGGTGTCACGGAAGATGAGATGGGGGGTGGGAGTACCTGAGGAGGGGGGGGGGGCGGGAGGGCGGGGAGACGGGGGGGGGGGGGGGGGGGGGTGGCGCCATGACCTCAACAGCAACAGCGACAACGAATTGCAAGTCATACACCTACTTACTGATGGACTATAGTCACTGCTTGATTCTCTGTGTCATTAG
>CM031617.1:12563506-12573506 GCA_018398815.1 Conus ventricosus
GCCACACGGCCCAGGGCATGGAGGCTTTGCTGACCGTGCAGGTGCGAGCCATCTTCGAGGAATATGACAACCACTGCGCCCACGGTACGTCCCCCGTGGGAACTCCGGCACTTCCAGGAGGCCTCATCGTTATCACCATGCTGATAAAGCGTCATAATCACGTCGTAACTGTAAGGTCAGGGGGCCGGAATAGCTCAGTTGGTAGAGCGCCGGACTCGTGATCCTGAGGTTTACGCTTTCGAATTTCGGTACAGGGGGATTTTTCCCTCGGAGTTAACATTGGTTCTGACTCCAATCCCCATACAGTCCTTTGAATGAGACTATAAACCGAGGTTCCGTGTGTGAACGCACGCACAACATCTTGCACACACGTCAAATCCAATCACCAACTGTCGGAAGAGAAGGCCAGTTTGGCCGTTGGTATGGATGACACGTCACACATAACATGCACCTTCCGCGAAGTTGGAGTATGGCTGCATTAATGGCGGGATAAAAAAAAAAAAAACGGCCATACACACAAAAGTGTCAGAATCTTCATCTCGATGAAGGTGGACATTCAAAGAAAGAAGAAGGTTTTCGCCAAAACAAATATTTTGACATGACCAGCTGCCGTGGCGGACTCCCGGCTGGGAGGTTGTGGGTTCGATTCCCATCAGAGTCATGTGGAATGTTTCTGCCCCGACCGGCTCCTACCCAGAGTTGAGTTTTCTGCGGGCTCACTTGGGAAGACTGGGACCACACAGTCGAGTTTCATCCACTGAATGGATGCGTCTCTGAGAGTGTTGCTCCAATTTCCTGACCTACACTGCAGGTGTCTGTATCTGTCGGGCCTGGTTGATGCCTGGATATATTATGAAAGGAAGCGTAGAGTACAGCCCTGTCATGTAGTCTCAGACCGAAATGGAAATCCGTAGTATCATCTTAATCATCCTCATTCTCATCAATCAGCATTAAAAAAAATGTCTCAAGTTCTGCGGCCCTTCATGCCCACCTCAGTTTCGATGACCTCTCCATGTCTGTGGCCTTGGTTTGGTTCCAAAGGGGTCACCGATGTCGGCGAGTTCATGGGGGCTGTCGTTAGACGGGCGTGGGAGAGCTCACTCGCGCCGGCTCCGCGACTAAGCAATTATTGTCGTCAGTAGGTGGTGTCCTGCAGAGCAGTGTCTCCTCCGGTGGGTTGCCTTTTTACGACTTGACATTGACTGCTTCCTGTGGATTGCCGGACCGGACCGGGCTGTGGCTGTGGACTGGGTGTGGGAATGAGCGGCGTGGGTGCAATGCCACTGAGGTGGCACAGAAAATGGGACCAAAAAAAAAAAAGGAAAAAAAAAAAAAAAAAGAAAACAGAAGAAAATCAAATTTTTTTTTAACCTGTTCTGACGCAAGTCACTAAACGGTGATAAAGACGTGGAAATGTATGATACGCTTCTCTCGACAACGACTATTGTTTTGACGCTATCAATCCATGAGTCATTGCTGGAAAGCTTTGAGCTTGACATGACGGTGTTGTCATGTCAAAGCAGCTGTTTGGACGTTGTCCAACTTTCAAATAACGATTTCTTTCTTTTCTTCTTCTTTCTTTTTTTTTAACTCTACAATTAACCTTTTTACCATTTGTGTACAATTGATTTGAATATTTTCTTTTTTCAAAGTTGTCGGTTGACACCCCCCCCTCTCTCTCTCTCTCTCTCTCTCTCTCTCTCTCTCTCTCTCTCTCTCTCTCTCTCTCTCTCTCTCTCTCTCTCTCTCTGTCTGACGTTGTACTGTACTGTCGCTAAGCAAGGCCGAGCCTACTCCTGAAATGCACCTTCCAGTAATAAAGTGTAGGAAAAGGAAAGTTACTAAATATGCTTGCGGACAATTTGCTCAAATCCTGGCCTTCGTCTGTTTTTATTTTTGTCATTGTTACCAATCAGTACTATTCCTATTGTGAGTTTGAATCCTAAACTGTTGTCACATTTTTTTGTGTTATTATTCTCTATAGTAACTCTTTCTCTCCCAGAAACTATGAACATAATTACAGTACCATCAGTAGTGGTGTATTCACTCTTTCACTGTCTCACAAGATGAACATCTATCGCTGTTGTTTATACTTTTTTTTTTCCAAAATGCTATTTCTGACAAGAATATTTTGGCATATTCCACTCTGACACCATCTCAGTTTTATCGCTTTCATCTTTCTAATCTGTTTAAAGGTCTTTCTCCAGTCTGTCGCAAATCCTAGTGTGTGCGCCCTCTTTCCCCGATCTGTCGCAAATCCTAGTTTGTACGCCCATCCATTAAATGAGTTAATATGAAATATCTTTAACTCTTCCAAGAGAGCCATGTAGTAACCTTTTGAACCCCTATTTAGCCGCCTGATGTATAACATTTATTTCTGTGGTGCTTTTATCGTTTAGTACTGTCTCCCCTCTGTATTATTCTTTTTTTTTTCATGTAGCTTTTTCTTTACCATCTTTGTCATGTTTTTTTCCTTCTTCAAATAGCGTTTTATTGACCACACACTTCAGCTATCTTCAAGATGACGTAAGTTAATGCCATATTCATCTTTTATGATCCAATAAATCTTCTTTTCCTTCAATAACATCTCTTACCAAAAGAATTTGTTTGCTTATCCAATCAAAAAAAAAAAAGAAAAAAAAAGAAAAGAAAAAAAAAACCTTGTTACCAACTCTCGTTTATCATTATAGAAACATGGCTCTGCTAGGACGTCTTGTGAATGTTGTAACTCTATGCTTTGTCCAAATGTCGATAATACAAACAGACGTCTCAACGAAACATGTTGAATTTGTGAGAAAGAAAATGTTTTAGACCATATAATTTCAACAAATCTATATTTGGACACAATATTCTAATTAGTGTTTTCCATTTGGGGCTGACAGTGCATATCATTTTTTTTTTAAATCCACGTCATCTTTAGAGCTATGACAGGGCCACTCAAGGCCTTGAGTCGCACAACCAGTTAGGAGGTGCAGGTTCCAGTCCCGGCAGCGTCATCTAAGAGTCATAACCTGCTGCATTCGGCTCCATCCCCTAAGAGTGGAAGAGCGTCAGGGCTGAAATACTGGTCCGAGGAGATTGATTTTCTTTTCTGAACACCTTCCACTTTCAGACTATCTCTTGAGCTTCTTTCTACGTCCATGTTTCACCTTGGCTTCCTGCTTGGTTGGATTGCTGTTTGGTTGGTTGGCTGTTTGGTTGGTTGGCTGTTTGGTTGGTTGGCTGTTTGGTTGGTTGTTTGGTTGGTTGGCTGCTTGATTATCTGGCTGTTTGGTTGGTTGGCTGTTTGGTTGGTTGGCTGTTTGGTTGGTTGGCTGTTTGGTTGGTTGGCTGCTTGATTATCTGGCTGTTTGGTTGGTTGGCTGTTTGGTTGGTTGGCTGTTTGGTTGGTTGGCTGTTTGGTTGGTTGGCTGCTTGATTGGCTGGCTGTTTGGTTGGTTGGCTGTTTGGTTGGTTGGCTGCTTGGTTGGTTGGCTGCTTGGTTGGCTTGCTGCTTGGTTGGCTTGCTGCTTGGTTGGCTTGCTGTTTGGTTGGTTGGCTGTTTGGTTGGTTGGCTGCTTGGTTGGTTGGCTGCTTGGTTGGCTTGCTGCTTGGTCGGTTGTTTGGTCGGTTGCTTGGTTGGTTGGTAGTTGCTCGGTTAGTTGGTGTAGTGAATGCCTACCAATTAATTTGAGTGTTTTTTTTTAATGTTGTCAGTTGATACGCTCTCTCTCTCTATCTGCCTTTCTGTCTCTGTCTCTATTAGTGTCGCATGATATGATTGCCATAGTCGTTGTTATAGTAGCCTACTTGTTTTGAGTGATAGGATGAAGTGTTGTATTATATATATATTGTCCATTTGCTCCTTCATGAAGGAGACTGAGGCCTAAGTGAATAAACCATCATTCATTCATTCATTCATTCATTCATTCTCTCTCTCTCTCTCTCTCTCTCTCTCTCTCTCTTACTCATAGTGTTGCATGATATGATTGCCATAGTCGTTGTTATTGTAGCTACTTGTTTTAATGATGGCATGAAGTGTTGTATATATTGTCCATTTGCTCCTACATGAGGGACTGAGGCCCTAGTGAATAAACCATCATTCTCTCTCTCTCTCTCTCTCTCTCTCTCTCTCTCTCTCTCTCTCTCTCTCTCTGTGTTGTCTGTGCCACAGACTGCGACTGACGTTGGAGGGGAGTATGAAGCAGTGCTACGAGGACCTGCAGCTGGACTCCTCTCTCTTCATGTCCACCAGCAGTGACGGGGCTATTCTGGGACGCTCCCCCTCCTCCGTCACCAGTTCTGCAAGTCTGGCATGGCCCTCCGCTGGCCCTTCGCTCTTCCTTTCTTCTTTTGTCGTCTTTTTCTTCTTCCTAACCTCCTTTCTTCCTTCCTTCTTTCTTTCTTTCTTTTTTTCTTCCTTCCTTCTGTCTTTCTTTCTTCTTCTACTTCTTTTCTTCCTTCCTTCCTTCTTTCTTCCTTCTTTACTTCCTTCCTCCTTCTGTCTTTCTTTCTTCCTTCTAACTTCTTTTCTTCCTTCCTCCCTTCTGTCTTTCTTTCTTCCTTCTACTTCTTTTCTTCCTTCCTCCCTTCTTTTTTCTTCCTTCGTTTCTTCCTTCCTCCCTTCTTTCTTTTTTCCTTCCTTTCTTTCTTCCTTCCTTTGTCCCTTCCTTCTCTCCTTCCTTTCCTTCTCTCTTTCTTTCTTTCTTAATGTCGTTTGCCTGTCTTTCTTCTTTCTGTCTGTCTTTTTCTTTACTTCTCACTTTAAAAAAAGTCCTTCCTTCTATCCACTGCTTCTGTTCATTGGTGATTCTCTCTCTCTCTTTCTTTTAATTTCCCTTTTCGTTCTTTTTTGCTTTCTTACTTTCCTGCTTGGTTTTATGGATGGAGTTGTCCCCGATGTTTTTTTTTTTAAATAGTTTTTATCCTTTCTTTGGTGATTTTATAAATTGATTTGTTTGTCTGTCGCCTATCTATTTGATCAAATGCCACACACACACCCACAGTGTGTAATAATGCTGAACAATTTAGTAGTGGGGGGAAAACAAGTGCAGGCTAACAATTCTTCTGTCGTTATAGTAATGACTCGGCAAAGATAAATATTGAAGATGAAGAAAACGGAGGAAATATTATTAAATATGAGAAGCCCTTCACTAGCTGCCTGAGGGAACCATCGTATATCCCTCTCATACTCACATTTATTCGTATTGCCTGCTCCTAGGCCTTTCGTCCGCTGGATCGGACTCATCAGGGAGACACGCTGATTGTTTTCTGTGCTCTTGGTGTCAAATAGAGACACACCACAGTCCATGATTCTGTGGTGTTCTCACCACCAAGGGTTCGAAAAAAGAATCCAACAGCAGCCTCAAAGCAGCCAGTGAAGGGTAATAAATGGAACAAAGAAAAGTGTGGAGAGGAAGAAAGTTGCTGAAAAACTAAAAGCATTATTTAAACAGTATAAAATGTAGGGGACAATCTTTGAGCCTATGCTTGAGGATCCATTCAAGTATGCAAGGGAGATCAAAGATATGGAACAGTCTGAGTGGTCAGCTCTGCTGTTCAATTACCCAAGCATTGTGAGTGGCTAAGAATTGCACAGAACAACCTTTACTTGGATCTCCTAAGAGATGCAATCTCCCACTGATTGACCAAACAATATAATGCTGAACAATTAAGTAGTGGGGGGAAACAAGCGCAGGCTAACAATTCTTCAGTCATTGTAGTAATGACTTGGCAAAGATTTGAAAGAAAGAAAAAAAAAAGAAGAAAATGGGGGGAATATAATATAAATTGAGAAACCCTTCACTAGCTGCCTGAGGGAACCATCGCACTCCCCTATATATATGTATGTATATATATATATATATATATATATATATATATATTATATATATATATATATAGAGAGAGAGAGAGAGAGAGAGAGAGAGAGAGAGAGAGAGAGAGAGAGATCTGCGTGTGTGTTTGTCTATTTGTGTGTGTGTGTGTGTGTGTGTGTGTGTGTGTGTGTGTGTGTGTGTGTGTGTGTGTGTGTGTGTGCGGGCGGCCTGCGTGCCTGCGTGCGTGTGTGTGTGCTTGCATGTGTGTGTGTGTGTGTGTGTGTGTGTGTGTGTGTGTGTGTGTGAGAGAGAGAGAGAGAGAGAGAGAGAGAGAGAGAGAGAGAGAGAGAGAGAGAGAGAGAGGAGAGCAATAAACAAAAATCTGCCTTTGAACAGCAATAGCGACGCCTTGGTCACGTGTTTAAAAAAGGAGAAAGACGCATGCCCAGAGGCTCCGTATGTCCTTAGGAGGCTCGGCCTTGACCTTGACACCCTGACCACGGCCTTGACATTCTGTGTAGTCAACCAAACGGTAACCTCACACCTTTCTCTATCTCACTCTGTCTCAGAGGCTGTGGTCAACATTCTCATCTGCTGTCAGCTCCATTTTACGTCCTGATGTCATCATTTCTATTAGCTGTCAGGGGGCCGGAATAGCCTAGTGGTAGAGCGCCGGACTCATAATCTTGGTGATCCTGGGGTTGCGGGTTCGAATCTCCGCCGGGCCGTTTTGGTATAGTGGGATTTTTCCCTCGGAGTTAAAGTTCTGACTCCATTTCCCATACAGTCCTTCGAATGAGACTATAAACCGAGGTTCCGTGTGTGAATACACGCATAACATCCTGCACGCACGTAAAAATTCCATCACCAACTTTCGGAAAAAAGGCCAGTTTGGCCGTTGGTATGGATGACACATTACACATAGCATGCACCTTCCCCGAAGTTGGAGTATGGCTGCCTTAATGGCGGGATAAAAAAAAAAACCGGTCATACACACAAAACTCCACTCCCTTTGTTGGGCAGATGGGATTAATCCTTGCCTGTCTATACAGGGAGTTGTGCGCAGGAGTATCAGCCTGCGTACGCGGAAAGGAAAAAAAAAATAGCGGTTAGTTCCATCGTAGGCTTACAATGTGTTATCATTGTCACAGCAGTCATCTCCATCTCACAGTCTGTTGTTGTCACTCTCACCCTCAGCCAGCGCCATAGAGAGATAGTTGTAATATCCCCTAACCGTTATCACATCATTCTATTCCGTTGTAAACATTTCTTCCACCTAGTCAGTTTCTCTCTGTCAGTTTCTGTCAGCTTGAACTGAAGTTGTTAATTGCTGTGTTTTCTGTGTGTACCTGTCCAGTTTTCGTCTTCTTCTTCTTCTTCTGCGTACGCAGGCTGATACTCCTGCGGACACTCCCTAGATGGACAGGCAAGTATTAATCCCATCTACTCAACAAAGGGAGAGGAGTTTTGTGTGCATGACCGTTTTTTTTTTATCCCACCATTAAGGCAGCCATTCTCCATCTTCGGGGAAGGTGCATGTTATGTGTAACGTGTCATCCACACCAACGGCCAAACTGGCCTTTTTTCCGAAAGTTGGTAAATGGGATTTTACGTGTGTGCAAGATGTTATGCGTGCGTTTACACACGGAACCTCGGTTTATAGTCTCATTCGAAGGACTATATGGGGAATGGAGTCAAAACTATTAGAAAAGAAGTTAGACTCAGAATCAAAAACTTACTTGGAGTCAGAACTAACGTTAACTCCGAGGGAAAAATCCCCCTGTACCGAAACGGCCCGGCGGAGTTTCGAACCCGCAACCCTTGGATTACGAGTCCGGCGCTCTACCAACTGAGCTATTCCGCCCCCACCCCCTTCCCTGTCCAGTCTATACTTTATCGATAATTGCTGGTTTTCCGTTTACCTGTCCAGTCTACACTTTAGTGTTAATTCCCGTGTTTACAGTGTACCTGTCCATGATCCAGTGTGGACTACAGGTGCTAAGTGCTGTGTTTTCAGTGTACCTGTCCAGTGTGGACTACAGGTGTTAATTCCCGTGTTTACAGTGTACCTGTCCATGATCCAGTGTGGACTATAGGTGCTAAGTGCTGTGTTTTCAGTGTACCTGTCCAGTGTGGACTACAGGTGTTAATTCCTGTGTTTTCAGTGTACCTGTCCAGTGTGGACTACAGGTGTTAATTCCTGTGTTTTCAGTGTACCTGTCCAGTGTGGACTAGTGGTGATAATTCCTGTGTTCAGTGTACCTGTCCAGTGTCAACTAGTGGTGATAATTCCTGTGTTCAGTGTACCTGTCCAGTGTGGACTACAGGTGTTAATTCCTGTGTTTTCAGTGTACCTGTCCAGTGTGGACTAGTGGTGTTAATTCCTGTGTTTTTTCAGTGTACCTGTCCAGTGTGGACTACAGGTGTTAATTCCTGTGTTTTCAGTGTACCTGTCCAGTGTGTACTACAGGTGTTAATTCCTGTGTTTTCAGTGTACCTGTCCAGTGTGGACTAGTGGTGTTAATTCCTGTGTTTTCCAGTGTACCTGTCCAGTGTGGACTACAGGTGTTAATTCCTGTGTTTTCAGTGTACCTGTCCAGTGTGGACTACAGGTGTTAATTCCTGTGTTTTCAGTGTACCTGTCCAGTGTGGACTAGTGGTGTTAATTCCTGTGTTTTCAGTGTACCTGTCCAGTGTGGACTACAGGTGTTAATTCCTGTGTTTTCAGTGTACCTGTCCAGTGTGGACTACAGGTGTTAATTGCTGTGTTTACAGTGTACCTGTCCAGTGTGGACTACAGGTGTTAATTCCTGTGTTTTCAGTGTACCTGTCCAGTGTGGACTACAGGTGTTAATTCCTGTGTTTACAGTGTACCTGTCCAGTGTGGACTACAGGTGTTAATTCCTGTGATTTCAGTGTACCTGTCCAGTGTGGACTAGTGGTGATAATTCCTGTGTTCAGTGTACCTGTCCAGTGTCAACTAGTGGTGATAATTCCTGTGTTCAGTGTACCTGTCCAGTGTGGACTATAGGTGTTAATTCCTGTGTTTTCAGTGTACCTGTCCAGTGTGGACTAGTGGTGATAATTCCTGTGTTCAGTGTACCTGTCCAGTGTGGACTACAGGTGTTAATTCCTGTGTTCAGTGTACCTGTCCAGTGTGGACTAGTGGTGTTAATTCCTGTGTTCAGTGTACCTGTCCAGTGTGGACTACAGGTGTTAATTCCTGTGTTTTCAGTGTATCTGTCCAGTGTGGACTACAGGTGTTAATTCCTGTGTTTTCAGTGTACCTGTCCAGTGTGGACTACAGGTGTTAATTCCTGTGTTTTCAGTGTACCTGTCCAGTGTGGACTACAGGTGTTAATTCCCGTGTTTACAGTGTACTGTCCAGTGTGGACTAGTGGTGTTAATTCGTGTGTTTTCAGTGTACCTGTCCAGTGTGGACTATATAGTGGTGTTAATTCCTGTGTTCAGTGTACCTGTCGAGTGTGGACTAGTGGTGTTAATTCCTGTGTTTTCAGTGTACCTGTCCAGTGTGGACTAGTGGTGTTAATTCCTGTGTCTACAGTGTACCTGTCCAATCTATACTTCAGTGTTAATTCCCATGTTTTTAGTGTACCTGTCCAGTGTGGACTAGTGGTGTTAATTCCTGTGTTTTCAGTGTACTTGTGGACAGAATGAGTTAATTGCCGTGTTTTCAGTGTACCTGTAGGTGTTAATTGCCGTATTGTAAGTGTACCCGCTCAGTCTATACTGTAGTGTTAATTGCCGTGTTTTCAGTGTAACTGTAGGCGTTAATTGCCATGTTTTCAGTGTACCTGTAGGTGTTAATTGCGGTGTTTTCAGTGTACCTGTAGGTGTTAATTGCCGTGTTTTCAACGTACCTGTGGGTGTTAATTGCAGTGTTTTCAGTGTGTCTGTAGGTGTTAACTACTGTGTTTTCAGAGTACCTGTCCAGTCTGTACTAGAGTGTTAATTGCCGTGTTTTCAGTATACCCGTAGGTGTTAAATACGGTATTGTCAGTGTACCTGTAGGTGTTAATTGCCGTGTTTTCAGTATACCTGTAGGTGTTAAATACGGTATTGTCAGTGTACCTGTAGGTGTTAATTGCCGTGTTTTCAGTGTACCTGTAGGTGTTAATTGCCGTGTTTTCAGTGTACCTATCTGTGTTAATTGCCGTGTGTTCAGTGTACCTGTAGGTGTT
>CM031617.1:12578506-12583506 GCA_018398815.1 Conus ventricosus
CAGGCGGTAAGACGCTGGATCAGAGTGTAGACTGCTTCTTCTTGACCTCTGCCAAGGTCAAGTATTACACGAAGGTTTGGTTTTGTTTGTTTGTTTGTTTTCCCAGTACGTCAACTGTGCAGATGTAACATGATATACATGTTCAGGACGAAACTTCACGATTGAATTATACGATTAGTTATACGACTTCATGCCCCTGAAAACTGTAACAGTCATCCAACTTCTTCCCTAAAACTTTGAATTACTAAACACTCGTCCACGCGGCACAGACTGAACAGGACTTTCGAGTCAAAAAAAAAAAAAAAAAAAATTCCCGTTTGTTATCTCTCCTTCCCGTTTGTTCCTAAGGACTGTGACGGCTCTCCATGATCCGCTGAGTGTGCGTTGCAGCGCCAGGCTGCAGTACATCAAGTGTGACCTGCTGGCCTGGGCGGCCAAGCCTGAGGACGCGTGCGAGCCCCGGCCCTGGCCCTAAAGCGAGACGTGCACTGCGGGCAGGTGCCCGCCGAGTGCCTGGAGTTGATGCCTGGCCCCATGGACAAGCTCTGCACCTACAACTGGGCGGCCGCCACCCTCACGGCCCCCGGGGACCAGCAGGGCCACACGTCGGGGGCACGGGCAGGGGCACGACGGGCACGTGGCTGGGTCGATGGTGGTGGGGGTGGGGGTGGGTCCTTTTCGGTGGTGCTGCTTCTGGTGGCGGTGGTAGGGTTGGTAGTGGGTTGAGGGCTTCCTTCTTTGCTCGAGGGTGTTTGTTTGTTTGTTTGGTTTTTTTTTTTTTTTTTTTTTTTTTTGGGGGGGGGGGGGGGGGGGGGGGATTATGTATCGGTGTAGGTCTATGAAGTGAGTGGGTATATAATCTGGAAGGAAAATAAAGCCTGTCTCATTTCAGTCGTTGTGTGTTCCTCTCTGACTTGAGTTTGTGTGTGTGTGTGCCTCTCGCCCTGCCCTGCCTTTCTCTGTTCTCTTACCAAAATTCAGGTCACTCCAAAAGCTGTGAACATCGCTGCCGACAGTTCTCACGTTCTTTTTTTCTTTTTTTTTTTTTAAACCTACAATGTTCTACCCTCTGGACGAAGATTCCAAATTCCAAATTCAAAATAAAAATAGAAATCAAAACAGTTTCGTTCCCAATTCCATTAAACTCCTGAATCAAAACGGAACTTTCAATTAAGATCCGGTTCAGAAAGCTTGTCTGAATATACATATACATATACATTTTATATATATACATTATATATTATATATATATATATTATATATATACAACAAACTAATAAATTCCAAGGATAAGTACCGCACCGTTCCAGCAACTTACAGAGCAGCTTGGTGTTGCAATGACTGCAAGAAATATTGAATTATAAACAAAGCTTGCTCTTATGTCTTAGATTGAAGAAATAAGGGGAGATAGCATTCATATCTGCAGTGGTAGATGATTCTGCCTAACTAACAGTATGTGCTTGAGTGGTGAATGGGGAAAAAATAAAATAAATGCTTCTCAAAATGAGCCTTCAGCAAGCTTATATTCTCCAAGGGGGAGACATCCTCCAATAGGGAGGGAAACTCACTAACATATAACTCCTGGTCATATACCGATATTTCGAAACTTGGTGGTTTCTCCTCAGTGACCGCGGGAAAAGTGGTAATTTGACTCCTCTGCCTTTTCAGTTTTAAAAGGAATGCAATCCCAGAAAAGGTTGGTGTGCAATACGTAGTATGTTTGTTGAGTTTTCAAAAAACCAACCAAAGGTGCCATCTAAGAAGCAAAAGAAAATCATAAAGGCAAAACAAGCTACATTTCCTGTGAAAGTAGAAATTAAAAATATCTCTAAGACACAAGTGCTGAGGCAGTTCTTGAATGAAATCCGCAAGGGACTAAAACAAAAACTAATAAATTCCAAGATAGTACCGCACCGTTCCACAACTTACAGAGCAGCTTGGTGTTGCAATGACTGCAGAAATATTGAATTATAAACAAAGCTTGCACTTTGCTAGATTGAAGAAAAGGGGAGATAGCATTCATATCTGCAGTGGTAGATGATTCTGGCTAACTAACGTAGTACTTGAGTGGGTATGGGAAAAATAAAGAATTAAATTTGAGCAGCTTATTTCTAAGGGGAGAACCCCAATGGGGGAAATCTAATATAACTCCTGTATATCCGATAATTCGAAATGGGGTTTACCAAAAGCCCGAAAGTGGTAAATTGACCCGCTTTTATTTTAAAAGGATCAACCCAAAAATGGGTCATACCGTGAAGTTTGTTGATTCAAGATAAAACAAAAGTCATAAAAGCAAAAGTACACCATTAAATCAAAACAGCTTTTTGTTGAAATGAATGCATAAAAAATATGTTTAAACACAAGTGCTCTTGATGGCTAGATTGGAAGAACGAAGGGACTAAAAAACAATATAATTCTGGATAATACGCACCGTTTCTAGAATTGAGAGGAATGTGCAATGCTCAAGAAAATGACTTAAAAGCTTATTCTCTAAGGGGAGAAATCCAATAAGGGGGGAAACTTCATAGCATGATAATCCTGCTAACTAACAATTGAATTGGTGTTTCAGGGACGAAAAGTGGTAATTTGCTAAATGCCTTTTCAGATTTTAAAGATCTGCAATGCAGAAAGCTCATGTGAGAAAGTAGTATGTTGTGAGTTTTCAAAATAAACCAAATTGAACTCTAAGAATAAACAAATACCGAAAGAGGAAATAGCTCATTGCTTGAAAAGTAAAAATATCAAAAAAGTATCTTAGACACAGTGTAGGTAAGTTTTGGAATGTAACCAACAAAGGTGCATCAAAAATAGTAAATTCAAGGAAAACGCACCGTTAGCAATTACAGAGCAGTTGGTGTTGCAATGAAAGAAATATTGAATTAAACAAAGTTGATCTTTTTAGATTGAAGAAATAAGGGGAGATAGCATTCAAATATCGTAGATGATTCTGCCTAACTTAAATTGTGCTTGAGTGGGTTGCAATGGGGAAAAAAATTAAAAATAAATGCTTCTCAAAATGAGCCTTCAGCAAGCTTATATCTCCAAGGGGGAGCATCCTCCAATAGGGAGGGAAACTCACTAACATATAACTCCTGGTCAATCCGATATTTCGAAAATGGTGGTTTCTCTCAGTGACGCGGAAAGTGGTATTTGACTCCTCTGCTTTTCAGTTTTAAAAGGAAAGAATCCAACAAAAGGTTGGTGTGCATATACCATTAGTATTGTTGTTGAGTTTCAAAAAACCAACCAAAGGTGCCATCTAAGAAGCAAAAGAAATCATAAAAGAGCAAAACAAGCTACATTTTCTTGTGAAAAGTAGAAATATTAAAAAATATCTTAAGCACAAGTGCTGAGGGCAAGTTCTTGGAATGAAACCGCAAGGGACTAAAATACAACAAACTAATAAATTCCAAGGATAAGTACCGCACCGTTCCAGCAACTTACAGAGCAGCTTGGTGTTGCAATGACTGCAAGAAATATTGAATTATAAACAAAGCTTGCTCTTATGTCTTAGATTGAAGAAATAAGGGGAGATAGCATTCATATCTGCAGTGGTAGATGATTCTGCCTAACTAACAGTATGTGCTTGAGTGGGTGAATGGGGAAAAAATAAAATAAATGCTTCTCAAAATGAGCCTTCAGCAAGCTTATATTCTCCAAGGGGGAGACATCCTCCAATAGGGAGGGAAACTCACTAACATATAACTCCTGGTCATATACCGATATTTCGAAACTTGGTGGTTTCTCCTCAGTGACGCGCGAAAGTGGTAATTTGACTCCTCTGCCTTTTCAGTTTTAAAAGGAATGCAATCCCAGAAAAGGTTGGTGTGCAATACCGTAGTATGTTTGTTGAGTTTTCAAAAAACCAACCAAAGGTGCCATCTAAGAAGCAAAAGAAAATCATAAAAGAGCAAAACAAGCTACATTTTCTTGTGAAAAGTAGAAAATATAAAAAAATATCCTCTAAGACATATATATATATAGACAATGGTAGTGAATACCAGCAGAGATTTTAAAAAAATGCTCAACCGAACTGGGGAGCAACATTTGTTAAACCTTACTTTTTAACAAATATTTATTTATATATATATATATATATATATATATTTATATATATATATATATATATATATATATATATATATATATATATATAATGAGTGGGTATATACATATGTGTGTGTGTGAGTAGTGTGTGTGTATGTGTGTGTGTGTGTGTGTGTGTGTGTGTGTGTGTGTGTGTGTGTTGTGTGTGTGTGTGTGTGTGTACGCGCGCGCGCGCGTGTGTGTGTATGTGTGTGTGTGTGTGTGTGTTGTGTGTGTGTGTGTGTGTGTGTGTGTGTGTTATTCTGTGGGTGTGAGTGGAGTGGGTGGGTGTGATTCGTGATTTGTGATTTGTTTTGTTTTTATGGCCACTCTTGATTTCTCTTCGGAGATAAATGAAGTGTTCTTGACTAGACTTGAAAACAAAATCCATGTCCATGCTTATTTGTTACCCCTGTAAAGAGATTCCCTTAGCCCCACCCCCACCCCACCCCCATCCCTACCCCCGCCTTGCCCTGCCCCCCACCTCCCACCCTCCACCATCACCTCTTTCTCTCTCCGTTTAGATTTCTTTTTCATTCATTCTCTATGCTTCTAGTTTTTCTTCTTTTTTGTTGTTGTTGTTGTTGTTGTTTTGTTGGTTTTTCCTGTTTTTGTTTTGCTTACTAGCAGTTTCCTGGGATTTCAGAGGTGCTTTTTTTCCCTCCCCAAATGAGCATAAGGAAACAGATGTCTTGTTTTCCTTTTATGCATCTGAAGGGCAGCCTGAACTCATTGCAAGCTACATATCATACAAAGTGATCTGAGTGAAGCTGTAACCGATTAAAAATGTAATTAAAAATAATCTTTGTGCTCTATAGTCTGTGAAAATGCAATAAAGATCAGCTACTGTCATTGTAGGTGCCGTTACCGCACCTGATGGCGTTACAGTCAATGACTATGGGCACAACTACAAT
>CM031617.1:12588506-12614574 GCA_018398815.1 Conus ventricosus
GGCCAAATCTGTCAAGGTCTCTCAAGTTGTTTCATCTTTGTCGACGTGGCTGCCAACAACATTGACCACAGCTGCATGGCATGAACGCTTTTGTCGAGAGCCTGATGATGATTCGGGGTGCAGGTTAGATTTTGCAATGTGTAATAAGACATGTTGTTTGTGTTGTGCCAGAGAGAGAGAGAGAGAGAGAGAGAGAGAGAGAGAGAGAGAGAGAGAGAGAGAGAGAGGAGACGCAGGAGCGAAAGGAGTGCAGGGATGGGCTAGACAGAAGAGAGAGAGATAGAGATGAGAGGAGAGAGAGAGAGAGAGAGAGAGAGAGAGAGAAGAGAGAGAGAGAGAGAGAGACAGAGGGGGGGGGGGGGGAGAGAAAGAGGCGAGAGTGTGTGCGGGAAAGAGCATGTTTAGAACAATCTGACAATCAAAAAATTCCAAAGAGATACAAGACAATCGATTTTGAAGCACCAGGGGGAAAAATGAAATTAAAGCACAAATGGAGGGTAAAAAATGCATAATGATAGCCCAGTCACCACGGGTGGGGGGAGGGCCAGGGGGGGGGGGGTATCATATAGATGATAAATCAAGTCATTCCAGCAGAACCGTGAGAGAGAGAGAGAGAGAGAGAGAGAGAGAGAGAGAGAGAGAGAGAGAGAGAGAGAGAGGAGAGAGAGGAGAGAGAGAGAGAGAGAGTTGCATAAGAATATAAGTAGATCGACATAATGACAAGTGGGCAGGAGGAAGTAGGAAACACAGATATTCTAATTGTTTATCATATATTTCTGTAAATGTTTTCATCCAAAATTCAACAGCAAGATCTGGATCAGTTACGATGAAAACTGAAGAGAGATTTGAGTTAAGCAAGTCTTGCAGAAAGCCTTGGTTGTTCAAATTTGTAAAGCAACGGTAGGTTATTGTCTTGTGTCCCGTTTGGGGAATTGTTACTCCTTTTCTGGACCTTGTGACACAAATGGATAATGATCACTACAGTTTAGAACAGGAACGCAGGCTTCTGTTACGTTAGTTTTATCTGAAATGTAAATATGGTCGATAAGTGTCTTCGAGTTTGGTGTGACTCTCGTTGGAGATTCGATGAGCTGATGCAGATTGAATAGATTGAATGCTTGCGTCCATTGATTTTGTAGTTTGAGAGAGAGAGAGGAGAGAGAGGAGGAGAGAGAGGAGAGAGAGAGAGAGGGAGAGAGAGAGAGAGAGAGAGAGAGAGAGAGAGAGAAAGAGAGAGAGAGAGAGAGAGAGAGAGAGTCCATAAAATTAATCACCGAAACACGATGGCCCGGGGCAAAATCGCAGCAATCCCGTCCCCAACCCTTCTCTTGCACCCCGCCTCTCCTTACCTCCCTCCCGCACATCTGGCCTCCTCCCTCCCCTTCCACCACCCCACCCACTCACCCCCACCCCGTCCCTTCCCCGCCTCTTCTCTCTCCCTTGCTTGCCCTCAGCAAAAAGCACAACGATCTGTTCAGTAGTCTAACGAGTCCGGATTGGGCTGATGGATGAAATGCGGGTTTGGGAATGTCCCGGGGGTGGGGGGGGGGGGGGGGAGGGGCGGGGAATGGAGGTGACTCACGTGCTGGTGCACTGTCGTTGGCCAATATGGCCGTGCGATACAGCCACCAGGTCAGCCGAGCCAGACGACAGTTTGCCACCAGTTCATTAAACATGGCCCACAAAAATTCTTGGGCAACCCTGGCCCTCACCATGAACAGAAGAACTTGATGGGTCACAGTGGACCTTGGGCAGTGACAGGAATCATGAAGACATACCATGATTCTAAGTGATTCTTTTTCTTCTTTTTTTTTCAAAGTATTTCTTTGTTGATCAATGATGTGTCTTATGGACAAAGTATCAAACTGAAGCAGCACTTAGCTTATGGTGGGCTCAGTCACGACACAACTGACAACGATAACTACATCGGTGGAATCGGCATTGTCAGCATTGATAAGAATGAGAAAAGAAAAGTGCTAAGTAGTGTAAGGGGGGAAAAATTGTGCAAAATCTTAAAAATGAAATTACAATGAAAGGAAAGAAGACAGAACGGAACAGAAGAATCTAACGATAAAGAACGGATCCGAAGAATCTAACGATCAGATGTACATAAATTTGCACACACACACACACACACACACACACACACACACACACACCCCACACACACACACACACACACGCACACACACAGAGAGAGAGAGAGAGAGAAGAGAGAGAGAGAGAGAGGAGAGAGAGAGAGAGAGAGAGAGAGAGGAGAGAGAGAGAGAGAGATGATGATAATGATGATGATGATGATCATTATTTCCAAGGGTAACAAGCAAACACATGCTTTTTTTTCATCCGGCCCTTGCCCCGTTAAGGGACTAAGTATGGCTAGCGACTAAGACTTTCAAAACTTTTAACAAACACACATATCTTCACAACATTAAAAAGTTCATCCATTAACATTTTAGGCGTAGATGACTTTAGAGGAGAGAGAGAGAGAGAGGAGAGAGAGAGAGAGAGAGAGGAGGGAGAGAGAGAGAGAGAGAGGAGAGAGAGAGAGAGAGAGAGATCCTATTGTGCCAGCAGGCTGTCTTGACTGGGGATATACTTTTCTTATGGGTCACCTTTGCTCGTTGCTCGTTGTTGTTGTTGTTGTTATTGTTGCTCCTTTGTTACCATTTCAACTCGTGATATTATTGGCTCAATACTCAAAGTGGCTCATCCTATTTTTTTTCCCGGTGGGTGGACTTCACTCATGAAGGGTCCGTGGTTAAATGCTTTGCCTGCGGAGCTGATGGTTGTGTGCGTTCGAACCATTCGGGATGGACTGATGGCGGTAAGGGGAGGGAGGAGGTGAGAGCTTTCAGGATTGAAACCCCTCTTTATCCGCCCAGCAAACTCTAGTCAGGGAAGATTGCGATGGCAGCAGGACAGGGATGCTCTACGTCGTCCATCATGCCGTGCCCTGGGACCCGGTGGGACTTTAACCCTTTCATAGCCTGCAATATACTGGGCACATACTTCTGACAGTTCGCTGCCCCTCCGGCCATTCGGCATTGGGACTTTAACCCTTTCATGGCCTACAATATACTGGGCACATACCTCTGACAGTTCGCTGCCCCTCCGGCCATTCGGCATTGGGACTTTAACCCTTTCATGGCCTGCAATATACTGGGCACATACCTCTGACAGTTCTCTGCCTCTCCGGCTATTCGGCAATGCGACTTTAACCCTTTCATGGCCTGCAATATACTGGGCACATACCTCTGACAGTTCTCTGCCTCTCCGGCTATTCGGCAATGCGACTTTAAGCCTTTCATGGCCCACAACACACTGGGCACATGAATCCTAACAAAGAGGATGACTAAAGAATGAAGTAAAAGGGGTCAATTGGACGAAAATGCAGTCTTCCAATAGCCCATTTGTTTTGGAACGCCTGCATGTTTCACAGGAGATGGGTGTCAGGTCCGTCTCTTCCATCCCTAGACACGGACAGAGATGGGTGTCAGGGTATGTCTCTCCCATCCCCAGACAAGGACAGAGATGGGTGTCAGGTCCGTCTCTCCCATCCCCAGACACGGACAGAGATGGGTGTCAGGTCCGTCTCTCCCATCCCCAGACACGGACAGAGATGGGTGTCAGGGTATGTGTCTCCCATCCCCAGACAAGGACAGAGATGGGTGTCAGGGTATGTCTCTCCCCCCCCCCCCCCCAGACAAGGACAGAGATGGGTGTCAGGTTCTTCTCTCCCATCCCCAGACACGGACAGAGATGGGTGTCAGGGTATGTCTCTCCATCCCCAGACACGGACAGAGATGGATGTCATGTTCGTCTCTCCCATCCCCAGACACGGACAGAGATGGGTGTCAGGGTATGTCTCTCCCATCCCCAGACACGGACAGAGATGGGTGTCGGGGTCTGTCTCTCCCATCCCTAGACGCGGACAGAGATGACCAGTGACCCGCACAGTGTGACCTTCACTGGGAGCCTGACACACCTGGTTGTCCACGTGACATGCAGTCTGCTCATGGCCGCTACGGCCAGACAGACGGCCTGTTCTTCATCTCCTTTGTTGCCCCGCTGTCTTTGTGGTCATGGCTTCTACGGCCAGATAGACGGCCTGTTCTTCATCTCCTTTGTTGCCCCGTTGTCTTTGTGGTCATGGCCTCTATGGCCAGATAGACGGCCTGTTCTTCATCTCCTTTGTTGCCCCGCTGTCTTTGTGGTCATGGCCACTATGGCCAGATAGACGGCCTGTTCTTCATCTCCTTTGTTGCCCGCTGTCTTTGTGGTCATGGCCACTATGGCCAGATAGACGGCCTGTTCTTCATCTCCTTTGTTGCCCCGCTGTCTTTGTGGTCATGGCCACTATGGCCAGATAGACGGCCTGTTCTTCATCTCCTTTGTTGCCCCGCTGTCTTTGTGGGTATGGCTTCTATGGCCAGATAGACGGCCTGTTCTTCATCTCCTTTGTTGCCCCGTTGTCTTTGTGGTCATGGCCTCTATGGCCAGATACACGGCCTGGTCGTCATCTCCTTTGTTGCCCGCTGTCTTTGTGGTCATGGCCTCTATGGCCAGATACACGGCCTGGTCGTCATCTCCTTTGTTGCCCGCTGTCTTTGTGGTCATGGCCACTACGGCCACATAGACGGCTTGGTCTTCATGTCCTTTGTTGCTCTGTTGTCTTTGTTCAGAAGGGAAGGACGTGAAGTGACCCACGTCTTCAAACGTCTTTCCCAGCAGGATGGTGTGTTCTGTTGGAGCTGATGATTGATGTCTGGATGTCCTGGGAGCTGCCTCAACCTCCATTCCTATGTACCTGACGCTGCCTCAACCTCTATTCTATGTACCTGATGCTGCCTCAACCTCCATTTCCTATGTACCTGACGCTGCCTCAACCTCCGTTCCTATGTATCTGACGCTGCCTCAACCTCCATTCCTATGTACCTGACGCTGCCTCAACCTCCGTTCCTATGTACCTGACGCTGTCTCAACCTCCGTTCCTATGTCCCTGACGCTGCCTCAGCCTCCATTCCTATGTACATGACGCTGCCTCAACCTCCATTCCTATGTACCTGACGCTGCCTCAACCTCCGTTCTATGTACTGACGCTGCCTCAACCTCTATTCCTATGTACCTGATGCTGCCACAACCTCTATTCCTATGTACCTGATGCTGCCTCAACCTCCGTTCCTATGTACCTGACGCTGCCTCAACCTCTATTCCTATGTACCTGACGCTGCCTCAACCTCTATTCCTATGTATGTCTACCTGATGCTGCCTCAACCTCTATTCCTATGTACCTGACGCTGCCTCAACCTCTATTCCTATGTACCTGATGCTGCCTCAACCTCTATTCATATGTCCCTGACGCTGCCTCAACCTCCGTTCCTATGTACCTGACGCTGCCTCAACCTCTATTCCTATGTACCTGACGCTGCCTCAACCTCCGTTCCTATGTACCTGACGCTGTCTCAACCTCCGTTCCTATGTACCTGACGCTGCCTCAACCTCTATTCATATGTCCCTGACGCTGCCTCAACCTCCGTTCCTATGTACCTGACGCTGTCTAAACCCTCCGTTCCTATGTACCTGACGCTGCCTCAACCTCTATTCATATGTACCTGACGCTGCCTCAACCTCCGTTCCTATGTACCTGACGCTGTCTCAACCTCCGTTCCTATGTACCTGATGCTGCCTCAACCTCTATTCATATGTCCCTGACGCTGCCTCAACCTCCATTCCTATGTACCTGACGCTGCTCAACCTCAGTTCCTATGTCCCTGACGCTGCCTCAACCTCCATTCCTATGTACCTGACGCTGCCTCAACCTCCGTTCCTATGTACATGACGCTGTCTCAACCTCCATTCCTATGTACCTGACGCTGTCTCAACCTCCGTTCCTATGTACATGACGCTGCCTCAACCTCCATTCTATGTACCTGACGCTGTCTCAACCTCCGTTCCTATGTACCTGACGCTGCCTCAACCTCTATTCCTATGTACATGACGCTGCCTCAACCTCTATTCTATGTCCCTGACGCTGCCTCAACCTCTATTCCTATGTCCTGACGCTGCCTCAGCCTCCATTCCTATGTACCTGACGCTGCCTCAACCTCAGTTCCTATGTCCCTGACGCTGCCTCAACCTCAGTTCCTATGTACCTGACGCTGCCTCAAGCTCCATTCCTATGTACCTGACGCTGCCTCAACCTAAGTTCCTATGTCCTGACGCTGCCTCAACCTCCTGATGATTGATGTCTGGATGTCCTGGGAGCTGCCTCAGCCTCCATTCCTATGTACATGACGCTGTCTCAACCTCTATTCCTCTATGTACATGACGCTGCCTCAACCTTATTCCTATGTACATGACGCTGCCTCAACCTCAGTTCCTATGTCCTGACGCTGCCTCAACCTCTATTCCTATGTACCTGATGCTGCCTCAACCTCTATTCCTATGTACCTGATGCTGCCTCAACCTCTATTCCTATGTACCTGATGCTGCCTCAACCTCTATTCATATGTCCCTGACGCTGCCTCAACCTCTATTCCTATGTACCTGACGCTGCCTCAACCTCCATTCCTATGTACCTGACGCTGCCTCAACCTCCATTACTATGTACCTGACGCTGCCTCAACCTCTATTCCTATGTACATGACGCTGCCTCAACCTCCATTCCTATGTCCCTGACGCTGCCTCAACCTCTATTCCTATGTACCTGACGCTGCCTCAACCTCTATTCCTATGTACCTGATGCTGCCTCAACCTCTATTCCTATGTAGCTGATGCTGCCTCAACCTCTATTCCTATTTACCTGATGCTGCCTCAACCTCTATTCATATGTCCTGACGCTGCCTCAACCTCTATTCCTATGTACCTGATGCTGCCTCAACCTCTATTCATATGTCCCTGACGCTGCCTCAACCTCCATTCCTATGTACCTGACGCTGCCTCAACCTCAGTTCCTATGTCCCTGACGCTGCCTCAACCTCCATTCCTATGTACCTGACGCTGCCTCAACTCCATTCCTATGTACCTGACGCTGCCTCAACCTCCATTTCTATGTACCTGACGCTGCCTCAACCTCCATTCCTATGTACCTGACGCTGCCTCAACCTCCATTCCTATGTACCTGACGCTGTCTCAACCTCCGTTCCTATGTACATGATGCTGCCTCAATCTCAGTTCCTATGTACATGATGCTGCCTCAACTTCCATTCCTATGTACATGACGCTGCCTTAACCTCAGTTCCTATGTACATGACGCTGCCTCAACTTCCATTCCTATGTACATGACGCTGCCTCAACCTCAGTTCCTATGTACATGACGCTGCCTCAACCTCCGTTCCTATGTACATGACGCTGCCTCAACCTCCGTTCCTATGTACATGACGCTGCCTTAACCTCCATTCCTATGTACATGACGCTGCCTCAACCTCCATTCCTATGTACCTGATGCTGCTTCAACCTCTATTCCTATGTACATGATGCTGCCTCAACCTCAGTTCCTATGTACATGACGCTGCCTCAACCTCCATTCCTATGTACATGACGCTGCCTCAACCTCATTTCCCTATGTACATGACGCTGCCTCAACCTCAGTTCCTATGTACATGACGCTGCCTCAACCTCCATTCCTATGTACCTGACGCTGCCTAAACCTCAGTTCCTATGCACATGACGCTGCCTCAACCTCAGTTCCTATGTACATGACGCTGCCTCAACCTCCGTTCCTATGTACATGACGCTGCCTCAACTTCCATTCCTATGTACATGACGCTGCCTCAACCTCAGTTCCTATGTACATGACGCTGCCTCAACCTCCGTTCCTATGTACATGACGCTGCCTCAACTTCCGTTCCTATGTACATGACGCTGCCTCAACTTCCATTCCTATGTACATGACGCTGCCTCAACCTCAGTTCCTATGTACATGACGCTGCCTCAACCTCCGTTCCTATGTACATGACGCTGCCTCAACTTCCATTCCTATGTACATGACGCTGCCTCAACCTCAGTTCCTATGTACATGACGCTGCCTCAACCTCAGTTCCTATGTACATGTCACTGCCTCAACTTCCATTCCTATGTACATGACGCTGCCTCAACCTCCGTTCCTATGTACATGATGCTGCCTCAACCTCAGTTCCTATGTACATGACGCTGCCTTAACCTCAGTTCCTATGTACATGACGCTGCCTCAACCTCACTTCCTATGTACATGACGCTGCCTCAACCTCAGTTCCTATGTACATGACGCTGCCTCAACTTCCATTCCTATGTACATGATGCTGTCTCAACCTCAGTTCCTATGTACATGACGCTCCCTCAACCTCAGTTCCTATGTACATGACGCTGCCTCAACTTCCATTCCTATGTACATGACGCTGCCTCAACCTCAGTTCCTATGTACATGACGCTGCCTCAACTTCCATTCCTATGTACATGACGCTGTCTCAACCTCAGTTCCTATGTACATGACGCTGCCTCAACCTCGTTCCTATGTACATAATGCTGCCTCAACCTCCGTTCCTATGTACATGACGCTGCGTCAACTTCCATTCCTATGTACATGACGCTGTCTCCACCTAAGCTCCTATGTACATGACGCTCCCTCAACTTCCATTCCTATGTACATGACGCTGCCTCAACTTCCATTCCTATGTACATGACGCTGCCTCAACCTCCGTTCCTATGTACATGACGCTGCCTCAACCTCAGTTCCTATGTACATGACGCTGCCTCAACCTCCGTTCCTATGTACATGAGGCTGCCTCAAACTCCATTCCTATGTACATGACGCTGCCTCAACTTCCATTCCTATGTACATGACGCTGCCTCAACCTCAGTTCCTATGTACATGACTGTCACACTGTCACTTTTGCACACGCGCATTCATGACAGCATTTACTCCATACGCACACGCAATCTTTCCAATCAACCAAAAGGCGCACTACCGAATGTTTTTCCTTCTCCCCCTCTCCTTCGGGAAAACACTTTACTATATCACATCAAAGAATTTATAAACAGATTTTATAAATGTAGCTCTCTTTCCACTGAGAGGCAAACTAACTCACTCAAGACTTCATAAAGTCACGGCCTTCACACAACATTGGCCACAAAATCCAGACCAGGAAAATGAATGATTCTTTCACTCCTTGATGCTATGCCTGCATCCGAATTACGACTCGCTTCATCCTTTCATGATTCCCTGTCTCTCTCAGACATCATCTCGCCCCCTCGATTTTTCCCGTCCTGGAGATATGACTTCCGACCTCTCCCTCGTCTTTTCCTGTCACTGGAGAGATGAGTTCCAACTCCTCTCCTCGTCTTCTCCTGTCCCTGGAGAGATGACGAGTTCCCGACTCCTCTCCTGGAGTCCTTAATTCCTGGGGCTGCCTACCGGTGTGTTCCCCACACCATGGCCATCTTCAACCACCTCACGGGGTGAAAGGTGAAGGGTGAAGGGCGAAGGGTAAAAGGTGAAGGGCTGAAACACGAATAAGGTTCGTGTAAGTAACCTTCTTAATTCAACATATGAATTCTTTCTTTCTCTTTTCTTTAAGTTTTCCCCTGTAGCTTTCCCCAACTATCTATCGCTCACCTGGTAATGACTGGTCAGCAGCAAGGACCAACGTCCTGACAGGTTCGAGTCTCTAGGCCATCTCCTGGGCTAAAAACTGATTCTTTCCTCCCTCCTCCTAGTGAGTGCATACTCAGTGTTCAAAACACATGACCAGCACCTTACCAGCCCTTGTTAAACTATCTCTCAGTGGTCACTTTCACCCAATGACCACCCTTCTTTCTTTACCGAGTCATACTCACAATTATTTGGGGACGCCCACTACACTAGTCAAGCCACACGAATATTCTTCCTTTTCAGTAGTGGCATGGGAAATGATTCATATCACTAACTACATGTGATGGAGCGTCACATGCCTTGATGTGAGGCTACGTCACATGTACATGACGCTGCCTCAACTTCCATTCCTATGTACATGACGCTGCCTCAACCTCAGTTCCTATGTACATGACGCTGCCTCAACCTCAGTTCCTATGTACATGACGCTGCCTCAACCTCCATTCCTATGTACCTGACGCTGCCTAAACCTCAGTTCCTATGCACATGACGCTGCCTCAACCTCAGTTCCTATGTACATGACGCTGCCTCAACCTCCGTTCCTATGTACATGACGCTGCCTCAACTTCCATTCCTATGTACATGACGCTGCCTCAACCTCAGTTCCTATGTACATGACGCTGCCTCAACCTCCGTTCCTATGTACATGACGCTGCCTCAACTTCCGTTCCTATGTACATGACGCTGCCTCAACTTCCATTCCTATGTACATGACGCTGCCTCAACCTCAGTTCCTATGTACATGACGCTGCCTCAACCTCAGTTCCTATGTACATGACGCTGCCTCAACTTCCATTCCTATGTACATGACGCTGCCTCAACCTCAGTTCCTATGTACATGACGCTGCCTCAACCTCAGTTCCTATGTACATGTCACTGCCTCAACTTCCATTCCTATGTACATGACGCTGCCTCAACCTCCGTTCCTATGTACATGATGCTGCCTCAACCTCAGTTCCTATGTACATGACGCTGCCTTAACCTCAGTTCCTATGTACATGACGCTGCCTCAACCTCACTTCCTATGTACATGACGCTGCCTCAACCTCAGTTCCTATGTACATGACGCTGCCTCAACTTCCATTCCTATGTACATGATGCTGTCTCAACCTCAGTTCCTATGTACATGACGCTGCCTCAACTCAGTTCCTATGTACATGACGCTGCCTCAACTTCCATTCCTATGTACATGACGCTGCCTCAACCTCAGTTCCTATGTACATGACGCTGCCTCAACTTCCATTCCTATGTACATGACGCTGTCTCAACCTCAGTTCCTATGTACATGACGCTGCTCAACCTCCGTTCCTATGTACATGATGCTGCCTCAACCTCCGTTCCTATGTACATGACGCTGCGTCAACTTCCATTGCTATGTACATGACGCTGTCTCCACCTAAGCTCCTATGTACATGACGCTGCCTCAACTTCCATTCCTATGTACATGACGCTGCCTCAACTTCCATTCCTATGTACATGACGCTGCCTCAACCTCCGTTCCTATGTACATGACGCTGCCTCAACCTCAGTTCCTATGTACATGACGCTGCCTCAACCTCCGTTCCTATGTACATGAGGCTGCCTCAAACCTCCATTCCTATGTACATGACGCTGCCTCAATTTCCATTCCTATGTACATGACGCTGCTCAACCTCAGTTCCTATGTACATGACTGTCACACTGTCACTTTTGCACACGCGCATTCATGACAGCATTTACTCCATACGCACACGCAATCTTTCCAATCAACCAAAAGGCGCACTACCGAATGTTTTTCCTTCTCCCCCTCTCCTTCGGGAAAACACTTTACTATATCACATCAAAGAATTTATAAACAGATTTTATAAATGTAGCTCTCTTTCCACTGAGAGGCAAACTAACTCACTCAAGACTTCATAAAGTCACGGCCTTCACACAACATTGGCCCACAAAATCCAGACCAGGAAAATAAATGATTCTTTCACTCCTTGATGCTATGCCTGCATCCGAATTACGACTCGCTTCATCCTTTCATGATTCCCTGTCTCTCTCAGACATCATCTCGCCCCTCGATTTCTCCCGTCCTGGAGATATGACTTCCGACTCCTCTCCCTCGTCTTTTCCTGTCACTGGAGAGATGAGTTCCAACTCCTCTCCCTCGTCTTCTCCTGTCCCTGGAGAGATGACGAGTTCCCGACTCCTCTCCCTGGAGTCCTTAATTCCTGGGGCTGCCTACCGGTGTGTTCCCCACACCATGGCCATCTTCAACCACTCACGGGGTGAAAGGTGAAGGGTGAAGGGCGAAGGGTAAAAGGTGAAGGGCTGAAACACGAATAAGGTTCGTGTAAGTAACCTTCTTAATTCAACATATGAATTCTTTCTTTCTCTTTTCTTTAAGTTTTCCCCTGTAGCTTTCCCCAACTATCTATCGCTCACCTGGTAATGACTGGTCAGCAGCAAGGACCAACGTCCTGACAGGTTCGAGTCTCTAGGCCATCTCCTGGGCTAAAACTGATTCTTTCCTCCCTCCTCCTAGTGAGTGCATACTCAGTGTTCAAAACACATGACCAGCACCTTACCAGCCCTTGTTAAACTATCTCTCAGTGGTCACTTTCACCCAATGACCACCCTTCTTTCTTTACTGAGTCATACTCACAATTATTTGGGGACGCCCGCTACACTAGTCAAGCCACACGAATATTCTTCCTTTTCAGTAGTGGCATGGGGAAATGATTCATATCACTAACTACATGTGATGGAGCGTCACATGCCTTGATGTGAGGCTACGTCACATGTACATGACGCTGCCTCAACTTCCATTCCTATGTACATGACGCTGTCTCAACCTCAGTTCCTATGTACATGACGCTGCCTCAACTTCCATTCCTATGTACATGACGCTGTCTCAACCTCAGTTCCTATGTACATGACGCTGCCTCAACCTCCGTTTCTATGTACATGACGCTGCCTCAACTTCCATTCCTATGTACATGACGCTGCGCATGCCTCAACCTCCGTTTCTATGTACATGACACTGCCTCAACCTCCATTTCTATGTACCTGACGCTGCCTCAACTTCCATTCCTATGTACCTGACGCTGCCTCAACTTCTATTCCTATGTACCTGACGCTGCCTCAAGTCTGATGGCTAAACGTTCAGACCGACAGGAGAGAACCGGAAGGGGTGAGGGCAAACTTGAACATGCACATGTATTCGATCTTGACACATTAAGACTTGGTACTAATTGGCTTTATGTTTGCTACACTGCTGTGCGTTTAGTTTTCTCTATTTCGTTAGCTTTTATAAGGAGCGAATTCTTTCTTTCTGTCTGTCTTCCTTCCTTCCTGCCTTCCTTCATTCTTTTCTTTCTCTCTTTCTTTCCTTCCTTCTTTCTTTCTATCTTCCTTTCTGTCTGTCTGTCTGCCTGTCTGTCTGTTTGTCTGTCTGTCATTGTTTCCTTCTGTTGTTCCCCTTTTTTGTTGTTGTAACAAACAGAATGAGTGTGTCAGTACACCAAACAGTAGCACATTGAGAAACCCAGACGCTCTTCATCAAACACTGAAATACTAAAGCTCACTTGGGTATGTCCATCGGTAATAGTACATACAGATTTGCATAGCGACTGAGAATTGATAAAGGAAAAAAAAAAGTGGGGGAAAAATAGGACGGAGGACCCACTTGAAAAGGGGGTAAAAAGGAAAACAGAGAAAAAAGGTTTTAAAAAATGGAGGTTGGAGCAACAACAACAAACAAAAAAGGTCTGATGGCGAATTTCTGAAGTTCTGGTTTTGCTTCACCGTCATTTGGACCGGACTCTAATAGATATGCCGAGATGTTGAAATTCAGAAGCATTTCTTGCTGCGTTCTTCAGGTAGACATAGCACAGAACTGGAGATAGGAGATGTGTGATCTTGAGGCACTTGCATTACTATCAGACAGAAGAGGCCTCCCAAGTTGGTTTTCAGCATCTTTGTACAGTGTCGCCATGGCGGGGACGAGGTGGTCAAAGTCACCGTTCTTCGTAAACTGCCGAAAACCTTGATGCCGGGCACGTTCCACCGTTCTCTTAACATCGATGAAGTTGTGGTAGAGATGACGTCAGTGTTGACGGAGCTTCTGGTCTGATATTGGAGACCTAGCTGTTCACATGGGCTCCTTCTGAGTCAGCACTATGATTATGGAGATGTTTTATCGGCATTGTGAGGCTACAGATCTGTCCTAGTGTCCTCCTCCTGCGTCGGTAGTGTGATTCCGGAGATCTGTTCCGATGTCCTCCTCCTAAATCAGCATTGTGATGCTGAAGACCTGTTCCAATAAGCTCCCTCTGGATCATCATAGCAATGCTGACGATCCGTTCCAGTGGATTCCTTCTGGATCAGCATCATAACGCTGAAGATCGGGTCACACAGGCTTCTTCTGAATCAGCATTATGGCGCAAAGGCGCTGGTCACATGGGCTTCTTCTGAATCAGCATTATGGCGCTAAGGCGCTGGTCACACGGGCTTCTTCTGAATCAGCACTATGGCACTAAGGCGCTGGTCACACAGGCTTCTTCTGAATCAGCACTATGGCACTAAGGCGTTGGTCACACAGGCTTCTTCTGAATCAGCACTATGGCACTAAGGCGCTGGTCACACAGGCTTCTTTTGAATCAGCATTATGGCACTAAGGCGCTGGTCACACGGGCTTCTTCTGAATCAGCATTATGGCGCTAAGGCGCTGGTCACACAGGCTTCTTCTGAATCAGCACTATGGCACTAAGGCGCTGGTCACACGGGCTTCTTCTGAATCAGAACTATGGCGCTAAGGCGCTGGTCATACAGGGCTTCTTCTGAATCAGCACTATGGCACTAAGGCGCTGGTCACACGGGCTTCTTCTGAATCAGCACTATGGCACTAAGGCGCTGGTCACACGGGCTTCCTCTGAATCAGCATTATGGTGCTAAGGCACTGGTCACACGGGCTTCTTCTGAATCAGCACTACGGCTTCCTCTGAATCAGCATTATGGTGCTAAGGCGCTGGTCACACGGGCTTCTTCTGAATCAGCACTACGGCGCTGGTCACACAGGCTTCTTCTGAATCAGCATTATGGCGCTAAGGCGCTGGTCACACAGGCTTCTTCTGAATCAGCATTATGGCGCTAAGGCGCTGGTCACACGGGCTTCTTCTGAATCAGCACTATGGCGCTAAGGCGCTGGTCACACGGGCTTCCTCTGAATCAGCATTATGGTGCTAAGGCGCTGGTCACACAGGCTTCTTCTGAATCAGCATTATGGTGCTAAGGCGCTGGTCACACGGGCTTCTTCTGAATCAGCACTACGGCGCTGGTCACACAGGCTTCTTCTGAATCAGCATTATGGCGCTAAGGCGCTGGTCACACGGGCTTCTTCTGAATCAGCATTATGGTGCTAAGGCGCTGGTCACACGGGCTTCTTCTGAATCAGCACTATGGCGCTAAGGCGCTGGTCACACGGGCTTCTTCTGAATCAGCACTACGGCGCTGGTCACACAGGCTTCTTCTGAATCAGCAATATGGCGCTAAGGCGCTGGTCACACGGGCTTCTTCTGAATCAGCATTATGGTGCTAAGGCGCTGGTCACACGGGCTTCTTCTGAATCAGCACTATGGCGCTAAGGCGCTGGTCACACGGGCTTCTTCTGAATCAGCACTACTGCGCTGGTCACACAGGCTTCTTCTGAATCAGCATTATGGCGCTAAGGCGCTGGTCACACGGGCTTCTTCTGAATCAGCATTATGGTGCTAAGGCGCTGGTCACACGGGCTTCTTCTGAATCAGCATTATGGTGCTGGTCACACGGGCTTCTTCTGAATCAGCACTATGGCGCTAAGGCACTGGTCACACGGGCTCCTTTGGGATCAGTATTGTGATACTGAAGATCTGTTCAGATGTCTTCCTGGATCAGTGTTCAGATCACAAAGATCAGTTACATGGGCTTCTTCTGGATCAGTGGTCTGATCATATAGATCAGGTGCATGGGCTTCTTCTGGATCAGTGGTCTGATCATATAGATCAGTTGCATGGGCTTTTTCTGGATCAGTGGTCTGATCACAAGGATCAGTTACATGGGCTTCTTCTGGATCAGTGGTCTGATCATAAAGATCAGTTGCATGGGCATCTTCTGGATCAGTGGTCTGATCACAAGGATCAGTTACATGGGCTTCTTCTGGGACTGAGGATCTGTTTACTGGACCCCTGGATCAGCATCGAGATGCTGAAGATCTGCCCACATGGGCTTCTTTTGGCCTCAACACTGCCTATTGCTACACAAGGATTTCTCCTGTCTTTCCTTGGAATCTGTTCAACAACAACGTCAACAGAATTTCACACAGCGGTGAAAGATTCATTCAGTGGATGGTTCTGTAGTTTTTTGTTTTCTTTTACCCAGCAGCGTTATTTTGTCGTACAGGTGAGACCTTTCATCAGAAATCTTTCGGAAGACTGTCCACCTCCAAAATACACGACACACACCTTACCCTCACCCTGACTCTATCCCTAAATCTAACCTGACCAAGACTCTGTCCTAAATCTCACCAAACCACACAAACCTTACCCTCACCCTGACTCTATCCCTAAATCTAACCTGACCAAGACTCTGTCCTAAATCTCACCAAACCACACAAACCTTACCCTCACCCTGACTCTATCCCTAAATCTAACCTGACCAAGACTCTGTCCTAAATCTCACCAAACCACACAAACCTTACCCTCACCCTGACTCTATCCCTAAATCTAACCTGACAAAGACTCTGTCCTAAATCTCACCAAACCACACAAACCTTACCCTCACCCTGACTCCATCCCTAAATCTAACCTGACAAAGACTCTGTCCTAAATCTCACCAAACCACACAAACCTTACCCTCACCCTGACTCTATCCCTAAATCTAACCTGACAAAGACTCTGTCCTAAATCTCACCAAACCACACAAACCTTACCCTCACCCTGACTCTATCCCTAAATCTAACCTGACAAAGACTCTGTCCTAAATCTCACCAAACCACACAAACCTTACCCTCACCCTGACTCTATCCCTGAATCTAACCTGACAAAGACTCTGTCCTAAATCTCACCAAACGACACAAACCTTACCCTCACCCTGACTCTATCCCTGAATCTAACCTGACAAAGACTCTGTCCTAAATCTCACCAAACCACACAAACCTTACCCTCACCCTGACTCTATCCCTAAATCTAACCTGACAAAGACTCTGTCCTAAATCTCACCAAACCACACAAACCTTACCCTCACCCTGACTCTATCCCTAAATCTAACCTGACCAAGACTCTGTCCTAAATCTCACCAAACCACACAAACCTTACCCTCACCCTGACTCTATCCCTAAATCTAACCCGACCAAGACTCTGTCCTAAATCTCACCAAACCACACAAACCTTACCCTCACCCTGACTCTATCCCTAAATCTAACCCGACAAAGACTCTGTCCTAAATCTCACCAAACCACACAAACCTTACCCTCACCCTGACTCTATCCCTAAATCTAACCCGACCAAGACTCTGTCCTAAATCTCACCAAACCACACAAACCTTACCCTCACCCTGACTCTATCCCTAAATCTAACCTGACAAAGACTCTGTCCTAAATCTCACCAAACCACACAAACCTTACCCTCACCCTGACTCTATCCCTAAATCTCACCTGACAAAGACTCTGTCCTAAATCTCACCAAACCACACAAACATTACCCTCACCCTGACTCTATCCCTAAATCTCACCTGACAAAGACTCTGTCCTAAATCTCACCAAACCACACAAACCTTACCCTCACCCTGACTCTATCCCTAAATCTAACCTGACCAAGACTCTGTCCTAAATCTCACCAAACCACACAAACCTTACCCTCACCCTGACTCTATCCCTAAATCTAACCCGACAAAGACTCTGTCCTAAATCTCACCAAACCACACAAACCTTACCCTCACCCTGACTCTATCCCTAAATCTAACCCGACCAAGACTCTGTCCTAAATCTCACCAAACCACACAAACCTTACCCTCACCCTGACTCTATCCCTAAATCTAACCTGACAAAGACTCTGTCCTAAATCTCACCAAACCACACAAACATTACCCTCACCCTGACTCTATCCCTAAATCTAACCTGACCAAGACTCTGTCCTAAATCTCACCAAACCACACAAACCTTACCCTCACCCTGACTCTATCCCTAAATCTAACCTGACCAAGACTCTGTCCTAAATCTCACCAAACCACACAAACCTTACCCTCACCCTGACTCTATCCCTAAATCTAACCCGACCAAAACTCTGTCCTAAATCTCACCAAACCACACAAACCTTACCCTCACCCTGACTCTATCCCTAAATCTAACCTGACCAAGACACTGTCCTAAATCTCACCAAACCACACAAACCTTACCCTCACCCTGACTATATCCCTAAATCTAACCTGACCAAGACTCTGTCCTAAATCTCACCAAACCACACAAACCTTACCCTCACCCTGACTCTATCCCTAAATCTAACCTGACCAAGACTCTGTCCTAAATCTCACCAAACCACACAAACCTTACCCTCACCCTGACTCTATCCCTAAATCTAACCTGACCAAGACTCTGTCCTAAATCTCACCAAACTACACAAACCTTACCCTCACCCTGACTCTATCCCTAAATCTCACCTGACAAAGACTCTGTCCTAAATCTCACCAAACCACACAAACCTTACCCTCACCCTGACTCTATCCCTAAATCTCACCTGACAAAGACTCTGTCCTAAATCTCACCAAACCACACAAACATTACCCTCACCCTGACTCTATCCCTAAATCTCACCTGACAAAGACTCTGTCCTAAATCTCACCAAACCACACAAACCTTACCCTCACCCTGACTCTATCCCTAAATCTAACCTGACCAAGACTCTGTCCTAAATCTCACCAAACCACACAAACCTTACCCTCACCCTGACTCTATCCCTAAATCTAACCTGAGAAAGACTCTGTCCTAAATCTCACCAAACCACACAAACCTTACCCTCACCCTGACTCTATCCCTAAATCTAACCTGACCAAGACTCTGTCCTAAATCTCACCAAACCACACAAATCTTACCCTCACCCTGACTCTATCCCTAAATCTAACCTGACCAAGACTCTGTCCTAAATCTCACCAAACCACACAAACCTTACCCTCAACCTGACTCTATCCCTAAATCTAACCTGACCAAGACTCTGTCCTAAATCTCACCAAACCACACAAACTTTACCCTCACCCTGACTCTATCCCTAAATCTAACCTGACAAAGACTCTGTCATAAATCTCACCAAACCACAGAAACATTACCCTCACTCTGACTCTATCCCTAAATCTAACCTGACAAAGACTCTGTCCTAAATCTCACCAAACCACACAAACATTACCCTCACCCTGACTCTATCCCTAAATCTAACCTGACAAAGACTCTGTCCTAAATCTCACCAAACCACACAAACCTTACCCTCACCCTGACTCTATCCCTAAATCTAACCTGACCAAGACTCTGTCCTAAATCTCACCAAACCACACAAACCTTACCCTCACCCTGACTCTATCCCTAAATCTCACCTGACAAAGACTCTGTCCTAAATCTCACCAAACCACACAAACCTTACCCTCACCCTGACTCTATCCCTAAATCTAACCTGACCAAGACTCTGTCCTAAATCTCACCAAACCACACAAACCTTACCCTCACCCTGACTCTATCCCTAAATCTAACCTGACCAAGACTCTGTCCTAAATCTCACCAAACCACACAAACCTTACCCTCACCCTGACTCTATCCCTAAATCTAACCTGACAAAGACTCTGTCCTAAATCTCACCAAACCACACAAACATTACCCTCACCCTGACTCTATCCCTAAATCTAACCTGACCAAGACTCTGTCCTAAATCTCACCAAACCACACAAACCTTACCCTCACCCTGACTCCATCCCTAAATCTAACCTGACCAAGACTATGTCCTAAATCTCACCAAACCACACAAACCTTACCCTTACCCTGACTCTATCCCTAAATCTAACCTGACCAAGACTCTGTCCTAAATCTCACCAAACCACACAAACCTTACCCTCACCCTGACTCTATCCCTAAATCTAACCTGACCAAGACTCTGTCCTAAATCTCACCAAACCACACAAACCTTACCCTCACCCTGACTCCATCCCTAAATCTAACCTGACCAAAACTCTGTCCTAAATCTCACCAAACCACACAAACCTTACCCTCACCCTGACTCCATCCCTAAATCTAACCTGACCAAAACTCTGTCCTAAATCTCACCAAACCACACAAACCTTACCCCCACCCTGACTCCATCCCTAAATCTAACCTGACCAAAACTCTGTCCTAAATCTCACCAAACCCTAACTGTATAAAACCTGATTGAAAAGAAAAGAAACCTTCATTTCAAAAAGTGCTGAAGCATTGGGCAATAGCGTGTGTGTGCGTGTGCGAGAGAGAGAGAAAGCGAGAGAGAGAGAGAGAGAGAGAGAGAGGATAGAGAGAGAGAGAAAGCGAGAGAGAGAGAGAGAGATAGAGAGAGAGTGTGTGTGTGTGTGTGTGTGTGTGTGTGTGTGTGCACGCGTGCATGTGAATGTACGCGCGCATTTCTAGTGTTCTATCGATAAAGACAGTTACAGGTTTTCTTTTCTGGACAGAGGTATCACTTACGGACCATGCTCAGTCTTTTGGTCGCAGAGTTCTTTCCCCTAGTTGCTAACAAGAGCGTTGTCAGTGTCTTACATGATTTATGCCCTTCCCTACTTCAGTGGCTCTTCGGCCACATTATCCTTCCCTGCTGACTTGTCTCCCTTGACGGTGCAGATAGCTTCCTCCACCTTGCTTTGAAAGTGACTGAAAGTAGTGCACCCATGGTTGCCTCATGACGACCCGACACTGACTGCTCCCTGTGCTCTGCTGGCACTGAGGCTGTGACTGAATGTAGCTGTGCACAGGGAAAGTTAGAATGAGCACCGCGTGGGTAATGCCACCAACAAAGCGACATAGATGAGACAGGAAGAAAAACACAACACGCAATATCGCACAACACAAAATGAGAAACAGAGAACTCTCAGTAACTCACAACACAAAGCACTGGTCCTCACGTTACTGACAATGGCTGCAGTCATGACATTAAACACCAACTTCCCTTCAGAGATATCAAAAATAGTTTATTTCCTTTCTGTACATTACCCGCGACTCGGAACTGATAGCATTATTAGAACTTGATTGTAAGTTTCATTATCCCACATCAACACTTCAGATTAAGATGGACAGAAAAGCCAATACTTAATACTGGAGAGAAGAAAAAAACCCACAAGAAAAAGAACAGAAAAACAGTGTAGATAACGAACTTGAAGAGAAGAAATCCCAAACTGTCACTGGTGACCAAATAGGTGATACTGGGAAGCCCTTGAAAGAAGAGGTCACATCAATTACCTCGTATTGATCCACCAAAACATGAGGCCAAACACTACTCATCTTTTCAGGCACTTCTTTCAAAACTGTGCACATACTTACTCTCACATACAAACAAACACACACAAATGCACATGGGTGCACACGCACGCACACACACACACACACGCACACACATACAGGCTTTCTCCCTCTCTCTCTCTCTCTCTCTCTCTCTTTCTGCAAATTACATAGAATCATTCACATGCATGTGGTTTTTATGTTCCTACACTTTCAAAACACTAGCTTCATCAGAATACCAAGCCTGAGAAACAGTGAAAGGAAAGATCATTTGTGAACTCTTTCAAATTCTGGCTTTAATGAGAATGCCAAGTCTGAATGATAGCGAAAATAAAGGTAGTTTGGGAACTCTTTCAAAAATTCTGGCTTGACCAGAATACCAAGCCCGAGAGACAGTGAAAATAAAGGTGATGTGTACAGTCTTCTACCTAACAGCTTGATCAGATGCCAAGCCTGACCAGTTGTGAACACACACGCTATCCAAACTGTCCCGACATCAACTATGAAATAATCAATCCAACAATGTGACGCAACTATCCAAACACAGCAAGAATCTGGCAGTGCACCACCAACAGACTACCCCAAACTAGATCAACCCCAAATCATGCATATGTACCAAAGACAACAAAGAATCTTCAGCTAGAATACAACAGACACACAGAAAACATGCAGACCACGTTTCATCTTTCAAATGAAAGGGAAATCATAAAAAGAAGCTGGAAGCGTAAACATTAAACAACAAAAAGGAGGCAACGGTGAATGCAATGGTGGAACAATTACGCGCCCACGAGTCCAAACACCTGTCCTATGTGCCATGTGCCTGCGTCTGTGGCAGGCCACCAGACTCAGGAAGCAGAACGGGTATAGAGTTGTGGGCATGCAATAGTCCGACCACAGCAACAACAGCTGCCTTGTGTGTATCTGCATTTCAAATCTACAATGCCAGGCAAGAAGCATGTTCTTACTTTCTGTTAAGAACAACTATAAAAAAAAAATTCCTAGCGAAGTCACCCACGATTTTTCCTGAGTCTGTCTCCTCTTGGTTTCCCGGACAGTTTGGCGATGGTTTTCCTTCACATTAGTAGTGGACTAATGGTCAGTATGTTAACTTGCCTTGAGAAGGCTGGGAATCCAAATCACATGGTATTAACTTCAAACACATGTTCTGGCTGCCTACGCTCATCTGCTGTCATTCTGGTGGTGTAAGTTTTTTTGTGTCCCTGTAGGGCAAGGAGGTCAGATCAAAGGTCATAGGCCACAGGACTGTCCACAGTCTTCATCACTGCTGTTGAACAACAGAAAGACAAGACAGACTAACAAGGACAAACTATACTACGCACAAAAAGTGAAGGATCGGTATGTGAAAACAGGTGCTTAATAAACTCAGTTCGCTACTGTTATTTATTTCTTAGTCCAGCCAAATTGTCATGAATTCTTGTTCAGCTGTAAGTGGGCGATGTTGTGTTAGTGCGAAAATTGCACGGGATTCTCTACTACTGAGCTGGGCCGCAAACGGAAAAGCGGAAACTTGCGAAAAATGACCTTGTTTTGGACCATTCTGCCTGAACACACTGCATTTGCCAGATGGAAAAACCATTATGCACGTGCAAGCACTGCTGTTTATGTGTGAGATGCTGTCGCTCGCTTGGCTTTATAAGAAGACATTCCACCAGTAGTAGGCCTGATCTGACAATGCCTCCACGACGAAAATTAAGCGAGTTGGATAGGGGACGAGCTGTTGCATGGTTCCCCAGATGGTGTTCCCAAGCGAGAAGTGGCCAGGTGACTTCATGAGTCCATCTCGGTCATTGTCCGACTGATTCAACGCTTCACAGCCACTGGGATTGTCCATGAAAGATGCAGATCTGGTCGATCGAAGAAGACAACCCCACGTGACGATCGTCTCATTGAACGACAAGCCCTGCAGACAAAACAGCCTCTTCCAGCATCATTCAAAGGCAGTTCAGGGTGGCTACTAACATCAACATCAGCCAGCAGACCATACGGAACCGCCTACATGGGTTTAATCTCCGTTCTCGTCGCCTAGCAGTACAGCCACGCTTAACTCCAGCCAATAGGGCAGCACGCCGCGCCTTTTGCGCACGTCACGTGAGGTGGACACGTCAGCAATGGTCCCAGTTCCTGTTCAGTGATGAATCACGCTTCACCCTTCACCACATCGACGGCTGACCGAGGGTCTGGAGGCGCCCTGGGCAACGCTTTATTGACGTCACTGTCCAAGAAAAGGTGGCCTTTGGTGGAGGTTCTGTAATGGTCTGGGGGGCCTTCAGCCTTCACCACAGAACACCCTTGTATCATGTACAGGGTAACCTGACTGGCATCCGATACCGGGATGAGATCCTTCGACTGCTGGCTGTGCCTACACTGCAGCAGATGGGACCGAGGGCTGTCTACCAGGATGACAACGCTCGCCCCCACAGGGCAAGGGTGGTCAACGACTTCCTGCAGCAGTCTGGAGTCAACAGAATGGAGCGGCCAGCATGCAGTCCCGATCTCAACCCGATTGAGAACCTCTGGGACGAGCTGGATCGCAAAGTGAGGAGCCACCCCCCTCCCAGGGATGCCCAACACCTCTACCAGATGCTGCAGGCTGAGTGGCAGGCGCTTCCACAGAGGATCTTCACCAACCTGGTCAACTCGATGAGGACTCGCTGCGTCTAGTGCCAGAACAGCCATGGTGGTTACACGCATTACTGAGCTTTTGGGAGCATCCGTATGCCCTGTCTTGTGATTTCAATGACTTTGGGAAATCAAATTTGGATACGTTTCCACCACTTTAATCAAATGTACACACCAAACGATTGCTCGAGATTGAAGGCAATTGTGTATCGTTATCACTAAAGAATGGAATTAAATGTTGGCCAAACTTCAACGCATTGACTTTCTTATTTTGACAGTTATGAATGTTTGTGAAAGTGATCCTTAACTTTTTGTGTGTAGCTTAGTATAGACAAGAGAAAAAAAAAAAAAAAACCCAACCGCAACACACAGAGACACATACAAGATGAACAAACATGTTGTCAAGACACACAGTAAAACAGGTAGAGACATCACAGATGAACAGGGACATATAAGACAGAAAAAATGCATGCAAATAGAACAAAGAGACAGGGATAGACCGGTCTGGTAAAAGTAATGGGTAAAGACAATGTAGGCATCAACAGGCATGACAAAAAAAAAAAAAATACAGGCAAGAAACACACAAAACAGTGCATACATTTGTGGAGTCTCTCTCTCTCTCTCTCTCACACACACACACTTACACACACACACTTACACATACACACACAAGCAATGAAGCACACAAGCACAAATTAGTCCCTACACCAGCACTGAGATCCCTATCCACAGTGTGTATGCTGTCATACACTCTTCCATCCACAGTGTATATGCTGTCATACACTCTTCCATCCACAGTGTATATGCTGTCATACACTCTTCCATCCACAGTGTATATGCTGTCATACACTCTTCCATCCACAGTGTATACGCTGTCATACACTCTTCCATCCACAGTGTATATGCTGTCATACTCTTCCATCCACAGTGTGTATGCTGTCATACACTCTTTCATCCACAGTGTGTATGCTGTCATACACTCTTCCATCCACAGTGTATATGCTGTCATACACTCTTCCATCCACAGTGTGTATGCTGTCATACACTCTTCCATCCACAGTGTGTATGCTGTCATACACTCTTCCATCCACAGTGTGTATGCTGTCATACACTCTTCCATCCACAGTGTGTATGCTGTCATGCACTCTTCCATCCACAGTGTGTATGCTGTCATACACTCTTCACACTGGCTGAACACAACACAGCGGTGGAAAGTGCCATGAAACTGGAATGCATACAAGAGTTCTGAACAAAGCTGCTACAAGACTGGTGATACCCATCGTTACACTCTGTGATCCTATGCCCTCTGACCTAATGTTTAAACCAGTAATGAAATAAAACAAAAATGAAATAAATTTGTGTGCCCTCAGACCTAATATTCAAACCAATAATGAAATAAAACAAAAATGAAATAAATTTGTGTGCCCTCAGACCTAATATTCAAACCAATAATGAAATAAAACAAAAATAAAATAAAATATTCATGTGCCCTCTGACCTAACATTCAAACCAATAATAAAGTAAAACAAAAATAAAATAAAATCATCATGTGCCCTGTGACCTAATATTCCAACCGATACTAAAGCAAAACAAAACTAACATAAAATAATCACGACGTGCATCACTATTCAATCAATAATACCATTGAAATGAAAATCTTAACCACAACTGGTGTAAGGAACACACATTAATGAACATGTGCACATCATGTACATGCACACACACACGTTCAGATGAAATCACTTATACTTCCCAAAATATTTTTCAAAACAGTAATCCACTAAGAACTCCCATAAATAGTTCACAGAACTTGAGCACGAGCGACCAATACACACTAATTGTCAATACCAAAAAAGAATGAAAGGGCACGTGACAAAGAACACTTGCAAGAAGTGAAATATTTCACTATAGTCATCATCATTGTCATCACCAATATCATCACAGATCGTAGCTTTCATTTCCTTTCCAGTGATGTGACCGCTGAAAGCTGGCATTAAATGCATACAGAGTTTTACATTAAATACATACAGAATTAAAAGTCCAGAACAACAATAACAGAATGCACCACTAATGATTACACACAAATATTATTCCTTAAAAAAAAAAAAAAGTAATAATGACTGGGTTCTGCATTTCAATAAGCAGTGCACAATAGTATCTGATAATGACCACTACAACTACACATTCAAAGTTGGTAAACTACACATCAGTGAAGGCAAATTTAAAACAAACATACATGAATACACCTGGCTAACATACATAAAAATCCACTCAATATTAATAACACTTGTCAGATC
>CM031617.1:12623819-12642008 GCA_018398815.1 Conus ventricosus
AGATCAACATAGCGCTTTCTGAGATATTCCATAAAGAAGAAAAACTGTTATGGGCCATTATAACCATTAGTAACGGCTATAACGGTAAACTGAAACATCGGGCATCATCCGTAACCCATAGTGAACATACCTGCTAATTTTCACAAAGATCGGCCAAGTACTTTCTGAGACATTCCATAAAGAAGAAAAACTGTTACAGGCCATTACAGCCGTTAGTAACGGCAAACTAACACATCGGGCATCATCCCTGACACATAATGAACATACCTGCTAATTTTCACAAAGATCAGCCAAGTACTTTCTGAGATATTCCCATGAAAGAAAAATAAACCGTTACAGGCCGTTACAAGCCGTTGGGAAACGCCATAACGGTAAACTAAAACACAGGCATTACTCCTGACCCAAATGAACATACGACAAAAATTTCAGAAATATCCCCAAAGTACTTTCGAATATTCCAAAAGAAGAAAAAACCATTACGGCCGTTCCCAGCCGTTAGTAACGGCTATAACCAGGTAAAACTAAAACATCAGCATTCCCTCCTGACCCCTAATGAACATACCGACAAATTTTCAAAGATCGGCCAAGTACTTTCTGAGAATTCCTAAAAGAGAAAAACCATTACAACTATTAGAACGGGAGTACTTTCCTGAGATATTCCATAAAGAAAAAAACCGTTACAGGCTATAAGACTGGGAGTTACTTTCTGAATATTCCATAAAGAAGAAAACCATTACAGCTATAAAAACGGGGAGTACTTTCTGAGATATTCCATAAAAAAAAAACCATTACAGGCATAAGAACTGGGAAGTACTTCTGAATATTCCATAAAGAAGAAAAACCATTACAGGCTATAAAAAACTGGGAGTACTTTCTGAATATTCCATAAAGAAGAAAAACCATTACAGCTTAGAACTGGGAGTACTTCTGAATATTCCAAAAAGAAGAAAAACCATTACAGGCTATAAGAACGGGAGTACTTTCGAAAAATTCCATAAAGAAGAAAAACCATTACAGGCTAAAGAACTGGAGACTTTCCTGAGATATTCCATAAGAAGAAAAACCATTACAGGCTATAAGAACTGGAGTACTTCTGAGATTCCAACAGAAGAAACCATTACAAGCATAAGAACGGGGATCTTTTCTAATATCCATAAAGAAAAAAACCATTACAGCTATAAAAACCCTGGGAGTACTTTCCTGAGATATTCCATAAAGAAGAAAAACCATTACAGCTATAAGAACTGGGAGTACTTTCTGAGATTTTCCCCATAAAGAAGAAAAACCATTACAGGCATAAGAACTGGGAGTACTTTCTGAGATATTCCATAAAGAAGAAAAACCATTACAGGAAATAAGAACTGGGAGTACTTTCTGAATTCCATAAAGAAGAAAAACCAATTACAGGCTAAAAAACTGGGATTACTTTCAGAGATATTCCATAAAGAAGAAAAACCATTACAGCGAAAGAACGGGGAGTACATTCTGAGAAAATTCCATAAAGAAAAAAAACCCCATTACAGGCTATAAAACGGGGAGTACTTTCGAGATATTCCATAAAGAAGAAAAACCAAAACAGGCTAAAAGAACTGGAGTACTTTCTGAGATATTCCATAAAGAAGAAAAACCATTACGGGCTATAAGAACGGGGAGTAACTTTCTGAGATATTCCATAAAGAAAGAAAAACCATTACAGGCTAAAGAACTGGGAGTACTTTCTGAGATATTCCAAAAGAAGAAAACCATTGCAGGCATAGGAACTGGAGTACTTTCTGAGATATTCCATAAAGAAGAAAAACCATTACGGGCTATAAAAACGGGGAGTACTTTCGAGATATTCCATAAAGAAGAAAAACCATTGCAGGCATAACAACGGAGTAACTTTCTGAGATATTCCATAAAGAAAAAAAACCATTGCAGGCTATAAGAACTGGGAGTACTTTCTGAGATATTCCATAAAGAAGAAAAACCATTACAGGCTATAAGAACGGGAGTACTTTCTGAGATATTCCATAAAGAAGAAAAACCATTACAGGCTATAAGAACTGGGAGTACTTTCTGAGAAAATTCCTAAAGAAGAAAAACCTTTAAACGGGCTATAAGAACGGGGAGTACTTTCTGAGAAAATTCCAAAAGAAGAAAAAACCATTACGGGTATAAGAACTGGGAGTACTTTTTTTCGAGATATTCCATAAAGAAGAAAAACCATTACGGCTAAAGAACTGGGAGTATTTTCTGAGATATTCCATAAAGAAGAAAAACCATCACAGGCAAATAAGAACTGGGAGTACTTTCTGAGATATTCCATAAAGAAGAAAAACCATTACAGGCTATAAGAACTGGGAGTATTTTCCCTTGAGATATTCCATAAAGAAGAAAAACATTACAGGCTATAAGAACTGGGAGTACTTTCTGAGATATTCCATAAAGAAGAAAAACCATTACAGGCTATAAGAACGGGGAGTACTTTCTGAGATTATTCCATAAAGAAGAAAAACCATTACAGGCTATAAGAACGGGGAGTACTTTTCTGATATTCCATAAAGAAGAAAAACCATTACAGGCTATAAAAATTTGGAGTACTTTCTGAGATATTCCATAAAGAAGAAAAACCATTGCAGCAATAAGAACTGGGAGTACTTCTGAATATTCCATAAAGAAGAAAAACCATTACAGGCTATAAGAACTGGAGTACTTTCTGAGATATTCCATAAAGAAGAAAAACCATTACAGGCTATAAGAACTGGGAGTACTTTCTGAGATTTTCCCATAAAGAAGAAAAACCAAATACAGGCTATAAGAACGGGGAAAGTACTTTCTGGAATATTCCATAAAGAAGAAAAACCATTGCAGCTATAAGAACTGGGAGTACTTTCTGAGATATTCCAAAAAGAAGAAAAAACCATTACAGGCTATAAGAACTGGGAGTACTTTCTGAGATATTCCATAAAGAAGAAAAAAACCATTGCAGGCTATAAGAACTGGGAGTACTTTCTAGATATTCCATAAAGAAGAAAAACCATTGCAGGCTATAAGAACTGGGAGTACTTTCTGAGATAATTCCATAAAGAAGAAAAACCATTACAGGCTATAAGAATTTGGGAGTACTTTCTGAGATATTCCATAAAAAAGAAAAACCATTACAGGCTATAAGAACTGGGAGTACTTTCTGAGATATTCCATAAAGAAGAAAAACCATTACAGGCAAATAAGAACTGGAGTACTTTCTGAGATATTCCATAAAGGAGAAAAACCATTACAGGCTATAAGAACTGGAAAAAGTACTTTCTGAGATATTCCATAAAGAAGAAAAACCTTACAGGCTAAAAAGAACTGGGAGTATTTTTTTTTTTTTTTCTGAGATATTCCATAAAGAAGAAAAACCGTTACAGGCTATAAGAACTGGAGTACTTTCTGAGATATCCCATAAAGAAGAAAAACCATTACAGGCTATAAGAACTGGGAGTACTTTCTGAGATATTCCATAAAGAAGAAAAACCTTTGCAGGCTATAAGAACTGGAGACTTTTCTGAGATATTCCATAAAGAAGAAAAACCATTCGGGCTATAAGAACTGGGAGTATTTTTCTGAATTCCATAAAGAAAAAAAACCATTACAGGCTATAAGAACTGGGAGACTTTCTGAGATATTCCATAAAGAAAAAAACCATTGCAGGCTATAAGAACTGGGAGTACTTTCTGAGATATTCCAAAAAATGAAGAAAAACCATTCGGCTATAAGAACGGATACTTTCGTATACCATAAGAGAAAAACCATTCACTAAGAACGGAGTACTTCTGAGATATTCCATAAAAAGAAAAACTTACAGGCTATAAGAACTGGATACCTGAGATATTCCATGAAAAATACTTACACAAAGCACCAGGAGTACTTTCTGAGATATTCCATAAAGAAAAAAACCATTACAGGCTTAAGAACTGGTATAGGATACGTCCATAAAGAAAGAAAAACATCAGGCATAGAACTATTTTCCTGAGCCATAAGAAGAACATACACGAACAACTTTAGTTCAGAAATATCGGCCAAGATAACTTTCTGAGATATTCCATAAAGAAGAAAAACCATTACAGGCAAGATACAGCCTTTTAGAACCATAACCAAGGAAAAAAACCATCAGGCATTAACTCCTGACCCATAAAGGAACATAACCAATTTGCTAAAGACGGCCAGTACTTTCTGAGATATTCCAAAAGAAGAAAAACCATTAAAAGGCTATAGAACTGGGAGTACTTTCGAGATATTCCATAAAGAAGAAAAACCATTACAGGCTATAAGAACTGGGAGTACTTTCTGAGATATTCCATAAAGAAGAAAAACCATTACAGGCTATAAGAACTGGGAGTACTTTCTGAGATATTCCATAAAGAAGAAAAACCATTACAGGCTATAAGAACTGGAGTACTTTCTGAGATATTCCATAAAGAAGAAAAACCATTACAGGCTAAAAGAACTGGGTTAGTATTTCCTGAAAAAAACATTCCATAAAAGGAAAGAAAAACCATTACAGCTATAAGAACTGGGAGTACTTTCTGAGAATATTCCATAAAGAAGAAAATCCATTACAGGCTATAAGAACGAGTAACTTTCTGAGATATTCCAAAAAAGAGAAAACCATTACAGGCTATAAGAAACGGGATACTTTCTGAGATATTCCATAAGAAGAAAAACCATTACCGGCTATAAGAACTGGGAGTACTTTTGCAGTATTCCATACAGAAGAAAAACCATTACAAGCTATAAGAACTGGAGTACTTCTGAATATGCCCATAAAGAAGAAAAACCATTACAGGCTATAAGAAACTGGGAGTACTTTCTGAATATTCCATAAAGAAAGAAAAACCATTACAGGGAAAAGAACTGGATACTATCTTGAGATATTCCATAAAAAGAAAAACCATTACAGCAAAAGAACTGGAGACTTTCTGAATATTCCATAAAGAAGAAAAACCATTACACAATAAGAACTGGAGTACTTTCTGAGATGATTCCATAAAAAGAAAAACCATACGGGCATAAGAATCTGGGAGTATCATTTCTGAGATATTCCATAAAGAAGAAAACCATTGACGCTAAAAACTGTGGAGTACATTCTGAGATATTCCATAAGAAGAAAAACCATTACAGGCTATAAGAACTGGAGTACTTTCTGAGAATTCCATAAAGAAGAAAACCATTGCAGGCTATAAGAACTCTGATACTTTTCTGAGATATTCCAAAAGAAGAAAAACCATTACGTGCTAAAGAAGTCTGGGAGTACTTTCTGATATTCCATAATAGAAGAACAACCATTACGGGCTAAAGAACTGGATAACTTTCTGAGATATCCATAAGAAGAAAAACCATTGCAGGCTATAGAACTGTGAGTACTTTGAGATATTCCAAAAAGAAGAAACCCATTACTGGCAATAAGACTGGAGTACTTTCTGAGATTTCCATAAAGAAGAAAAACCATTGCACTATAACAACTGGGACGTACTTTCTGATATTCCATAAAGAAGAAAAACCATTGCAGTATAAAACTGGGAGAAACTTTCTGAGATATTCCTAAAGAAGAAAAACTTACAGCTATAAGAACCTGGGAGTATTTTTTCTGAATATTCCATTAGAAAGAAAACCATTACAGGCTATAAGAACGGAGTACTTCTAAAGTATTCCATAAGAGAAAAACCATTACAGGCTATAAGAACTGGAGTACTTTCTGAGATATTCCATAAAGAAGAAAAACCATTACAGGCTATAAGAACTGGGAGTACTTTCTGAGATATTCCATAAAGAAGAAAAACCATTACAGGCTAAAGAACTGGGAGTAACTTTCTGAGATATTCCATAAAGAAGAAAAACCATACAGGCTATAAGAACTGGGAGTACTTTCTGAGATATTCCATAAAGAAGAAAAACCATTACAGGCTATAAGAACTGGGAGTACTTTCTGAGATATTCCATAAAGAAGAAAAAACCATTACAGGCTATAAGAACTGGGAGTACTTTCTGAGATATCCATAAAGAAGAAAAACCATTACAGGCTATAAGAACTGGGAGTAACTTTCTGAGATATTCCATAAAGAAGAAAAACCATTACAGGCTATAAGAACTGGGAGTACTTTCTGAGATATTCCATAAAGAAGAAAAACCATTACAGGCTATAAGAACTGGGAGTACTTTCTGAGATATTCCATAAAGAAGAAAAACCATTACAGGCTATAAGAACTGGGAGTACTTTCTGAGATATTCCATAAAGAAGAAAAACCATTACAGGCTATAAGAACTGGGAGTACTTTCTGAGATATTCCATAAAGAAGAAAAACCATTACAGGCTATAAGAACTGGGAGTACTTTCTGAGATATTCCATAAAGAAGAAAAACCATTACAGGCTATAAGAACTGGGAGTACTTTCTGAGATATTCCATAAAGAAGAAAAACCATTGCAGGCTATAAGAACTGGGAGTACTTTCTGAGATATTCCATAAAGAAGAAAAACCATTACAGCTATAAGAACTGGGAGTACTTTCTGAGATATTCCATAAAGAAGAAAAACCATTACAGGCTATAAGAACTGGGAGTACTTTCTGAGATATTCCATAAAGAAGAAAAACCATTACAGGCTATAAGAACTGGGAGTACTTTCTGAGATATTCCATAAAGAAGAAAAACCATTACAGGCTATAAGAACTGGAGTACTTTCTGAGATATTCCATAAAGAAGAAAAACCATTACAGGCTATAAGAACTGGGAGTACTTCTGAGATATTCCATAAAGAAGAAAAACCATTACAGGCTAAAAGAACTGGGAGTACTTTCTGAGATATTCCATAAAGGAGAAAAACCATTACAGGCTATAAGAACTGGAGTACTTTCTGAGATATTCCATAAAGAAGAAAAACCGTTACAGGCTATAAGAACTGGGAGTACTTTTCTGAGATATTCCATAAAGAAGAAAAACCGTTACAGGCTATAAGAACTGGGAGTACTTTCTGAGATATCCCATAAAGAAGAAAAACCATTCAGGCTATAAGAACTGGGAGTACTTTCTGAGATATTCCATAAAGAAGAAAAACCATTGCAGGCTATAAGAACTGGGAGTACTTTCTGAGATATTCCATAAAGAAGAAAAACCATTGCAGGCTATAAGAACTGGGAGTACTTTCTGAGATATTCCATAAAGAAGAAAAACCATTACAGGCTATAAGAACTGGGAGTACTTTCTGAGATATTCCATAAAGAAGAAAAACCATTGCAGGCTATAAGAACTGGGAGTACTTTCTGAGATATTCCATAAAGAAGAAAAACCATTGCAGGCTATAAGAACTGGGAGTACTTTCTGAGATATTCCATAAAGAAGAAAAACCATTACAGGCTATAAGAACTGGGAGTACTTTCTGAGATATTCCATAAAGAAGAAAAACCATTACAGGCTATAAAGAACTGGGAGTACTTTCTGAGATATTCCATAAAGAAGAAAAACCATTACAGGCTATAAGAACTGGGAGTACTTTCTGAGATATTCCATAAAGAAGAAAAACCATTACAGGCTATAAGAACTGGGAGTACTTTCTGAGATATTCCATAAAGAAGAAAAACCATTACAGGCTATAAGAACTGGGAGTACTTTCTGAGATATTCCATAAAGAAGAAAAACCATTACAGGCTATAAGAACTGGGAGTACTTTCTGAGATATTCCATAAAGAAGAAAAACCATTACAGGCTATAAGAACTGGGAGTACTTTCTGAGAAAATTCCATAAAGAAGAAAAACCTTACAGGCTATAAGAACTGGGAGTACTTTCTGAGATATTCCATAAAGAAGAAAAACCGTTACAGGCTATAAGAACTGGGAGTACTTTCTGAGATATTCCATAAAGAAGAAAAACCATTACTGGCTATAAGAACTGGGAGTACTTTCTGAGATATTCCATAAAGAAGAAAAACCATTACAGGCTATAAGAACTGGGAGTACTTTCTGAGATATTCCATAAAGAAGAAAAACCATTACAGGCTATAAGAACTGGGAGTACTTTCTGAGATATTCCATAAAGAAGAAAAACCATTACAGGCTATAAGAACTGGGAGTACTTTCTGAGATATTCCATAAAGAAGAAAAACCATTACGGGCTATAAGAACTGGAGTACTTTCTGAGATATTCCATAAAGAAGAAAAACCATTACAGGCTATAAGAACTGGGAGTACTTTCTGAGATATTCCATAAAGAAGAAAAACAGGGCTTAAAACAGGAGGAGGAAGAAAAAACCACTGAAACTAGGGGGGTCCGGGGTATGCTCCCCCGGGAAAATTTTTTTTTAAACCGAGTGTAAATCTATGCCATTTCGCGCTTTCTGGACATAATTTCAAGAGTTATTTAGTGCATAAAAATTGCTGTAAACACATAATTATTACAGGAAGACATATTGGGGCAAGGGAGAAGGGGTTAAACACATAATAAAATGAACACTCCCCCTTTAACATGAGTGTTTTACAGGTGTTCACCAACTATAGTCTTTGGATGAAATCTCACTTCTGGGTTGCTCAATAAGTTTCACTTTTCAGGTTTAAATGATCCCACAATATCAAGTTTGAAGTTGGTGCACACAAAGTCAGTAACTGCATCAAACACTTTAAAGTTCAGTCTCATATAACAGATCAACTTGCGGAAACAGCACATTTTGAAAGTCACAATAAACCAAATTTTGATAAATGAGAAACTTGTGGAACAGCACATACTGAAAGTCAAATTTGAAGTTCCTAAATTATAATAAACACTGAAATACAGGATTTCACAAGGACACACCACACACCACACACACACACACACACAACACCCCACCACACACACACACAGCTTTGTCATTTGGGTGGTGGAGGCATTAAAGAAACACAGCAAGGAATTCTGTTTCTTCTTGCTGCTTGCATTGTCTGCACTGTCTAAGACAGATTGCCATCCACCTTCTTGGTTACTTGAATTTCAACCCTATCTTTGTCTGCTGTTTCCTTGCTTTCTCCTGTCTGGCTTTCACACTCTACAATTTTTATTTCATTCTCATCCACCTTTTTGCTGACAACTTGACTTTGATTAGTTTGAACCCTTTTCCTTGCTGCCTCCTGCCTGGGTTGCACTCTTCACATTTTCTATATCACCCCTTTTTGCCCCACAGGATTGCAATGTTCTATCCTGCACGTTTTACTGCTGCTAAGGTCTTCAGTTACCTTTCTTGTAGTTTCCACTCAGCGCCTACGTTGCACACGTGCTTGCAACAGGAGTCCTTCTAAATTTTTTCGGGAAAATTTTTAAATTTTTTGGAAAAAAAGTTTTAAATTTAAATAACCAAAAAATTCCGGGGAAAAAGGGGAAAAAAACCCGAAAAAATTTTTTTTTTAATTTCCCCAAATTTTTTGGGGCACTTTTGGGGGGGGAAAAAAAACCTTTTCAGGTTTAAGCCAAAATTGTTTAAAGGGGGAAAAAAGTGGCCCCCCCTATTTGATTTTCCCATTTTTTGGGAAAAATTTTAAACACAATTTAAAGTTTTTCGGGAAAGTAAAAATTAATAATTTTTAAATAAATTTTAAACAATTTTTTGAAAACCCATTTTAAAAAACCCAAAACCCCCCCAAAAAACCCAAATTCATTTTGGGGGGGGAAATTTAAAAAAAAAGCAAAACTTTTTTTTTTTTGTTAATGCACGTTTGGATCCCCCCCCTTTTTTTTTAAACTTTTTTTTTTAAGGGGACACTTTTTTTTAATTCCAAAATTTTTTTTAAAAAAATTTTTTGGGCCCCCTTTTTTTTTTTCCCGGGGGTTTTCTTTTTCCCCTTTTCCCCCCAGTTCCTTTTTCACGGTTTCTTTTCCCTTTCCTTTTTTTTTTTTATTTTCCCCCTTTTTGGGTTTTTTTTTTCGGCTTTTTGCCCCAAATTTTTTTCCCCAAAAGCCCCTTTTCCCCCAAATTTGAAATTTTTTCTTTTTCCTTTTCCCGCTTACTCCCCCCAACTTTAATAAATCATTTATTTCCCCCATTTCTTTTCCGCGTTTCCTTTTTTTGTTTTATTAATTTTTTTTGAAAACCCCCGGAAACTTTGGCCCTTTTTTGGGTTTGCCGCAAAACCCCCCTTTCCCTTTTTTTTAAAATTTTTTTTTCCCCCCGGGAAAAAATTGGAAAACCCAATTTTTTGCCTTTTTCCCTTTTTTTTTTTTTTTAAAAGAACCAAAACCCCCGGGCGGGTTTTTTTCCATGAAAGAAAATTGGCAAAAAATTAATTTTAAATTTTTTTAAAAAAAAAAAAGGTTTTTTTTCCTTTTTTTTTAAAAGGGAAAAAATTCCAAAGAAAAAGCCCCAAAACCATAAAAAAAAAAAAGGGAAAAGGGGGAATAAAAAAAAAAAAAAAAAAAAACTAAGGGCTGGAATTTAAATTTGGAAAACCTTACGAAAAAAGGGGCTTTTGGAAAAGATAAAGAAAAAACCTGGGAAAACTGGGAAAAATTTTGGGGTTTTTTTTGAAAAACCTTTAAGAAAAATGGATTTTGGGATTTTTATAAAAAAAAAAAATTTAAAAAAGGGGGTACTTTCTGGATATTCAAAAAAAAAAACCATTACAGGAAAAAAGGGGCCCGGGGTTTTTTTGGAGAACCTTAAGAAAAAAATTTCAATTTAAAAGAAAGGGAAAATTTTTTTTCCCCAAAGAAAAAAAACCTTAAGGTTAAGAAAAATTTTTTTCCCGAGATATTCCTGAAAAAAAAAACCAAACTTAAAACAAAGAAATTTTTTGTTTTGGAATAAACAAATAAGGAAAAACCCCGGGGTTTCCCGAAATTTTTTAAAAAAAAAAAAAACCTTTCAGGCTTAAACGGGATACTTTCTGAGAATTTAAAAAAAAAAAAAAATTGGGGTATAAAATGGATTTTTTGGGTATTTAAAAAAAGAAAAACCTTCAGGTTAAAAATTCTTAAACCTTAAAAAAAAAAATCCTTTAAAATTTAAAAAAGAAAACCCAAAAAAAAAAATTGAACCCAAAAAAAAAAAAATTTAAAAAAAGAATTTTAAAAACCGGAAAAATTTCCATAAAGGAAAAAAATTACAGGCTTTGAAGGGAATACTTTAAAAACCCAAAAAAAACCTTAATATAAAAAGGGAATTTCGGGAAAATCCATAAAAAAAAAAAACCTTAAGGGATAAGAAGGGAGTCTTTTTGGAAATTTAAAAAAAAAAAAACCTTCAGGCTAAAAATTTGGGGGGTCTAAAAAAAATTTAAAAAAGAAAAAACCTTTAGGTTAAAAAAAAAACCAAAAGGGGAAAAAAACAGGGTGGTTTGGGGGTCCGAAAAATTTTTTTAAAAAAACTATGCTTTTGGGGGTTTACAAATTTAAATTAATTATAAAAACGATTGCTGTAATATAATAAAGAAACCTATTGAAAGGGAAGGGTTAAAATTTAAAAGAACATATTTTACAAGAGGAAACCAGTGACAGGGTCTTGGGTAACTCCCCGGAATTTTTAAATTTAATTTCAGGTTTAATTTTCCCCGATATAATTTAGGATTGATGCAAAAAATCGTAAAGCTCAAACTACTTTCAGAAGTATTCGATAGAGAAATGGACACACATATGAAATCACAATTCCCATTAAATAAATATAAACTTGTATCACCAAATATCTTTTGATTCTCATTTGTCAAAAATTAATATTTAAAGGATCCCCAATATCATAATGTGCACACAACAGCTCTGATTTAGACTGTAAGTTCAGTCTCAAAAACAACAAATTCGGACAACTTTGAAAGTCTAAATCAATGAAAATAAAATTCCCAACTTTAAAATATAGCCAATTTGTTCCTAATTATATTAAACTGAAATACGGCTTTCACAGAACAAATACATTCACCATCACACATTTTTATTGTTTTAATTAATTTCCTGCAGACTTCTGCTGCTTGCACTTCATTTTCATTCATCTTCCCCATTTCAGTTCTTGTTCACTTTATTGCTGCTGTGTCTTTCTCCTTCTGCTTCACTCTACAATTTTTCATTTACACCTGTTCGCTTGAAACTGTTTATTAGTAACTTTTTCCTGCGACCACCCCTGCTAACACCCTTTTCTATATCACCTTCATTGTCAAATTGCAAAAGTTCTATCTGGCACTTTAATTCGCAAAGTTTCATACTTTCTTTAGTTAAATCGTTAATTGACACCGTGAACGGCTCGACCAGAATTGTTTTTTCCGTCCGACGACTTGGCAAGAATTGGGACATAATTCCGGTCAATAATTTTCGGAAATCCTATGACTTCTTCGCTGTCTGGGTCCCCCCTTTTTTTTTTTAAACCGATTCTCAAACCTCGACCCGAAAATTGTGCCGGCCCTTTGGTTTTTGGCCCAGCTCTGAGATTATAGAAAAACATCAGGAAGAACTTGGGAGTTTTTATGAACGATGAAACCTCACTTAAATTTTGGTTCTTTTTGTTTTATGTGAAAAACCATTCAGGCATCCAAATCGGAAATTTCCTGAAAAACCATTACAGGCTATAAGAATGGAGTACTTTCTGAGATATTCCTAAAGAAAAAAACCATTACAGGCTAAAGAACTGGGAGTACTTCTGAGATATTCCATAAAGAAGAAAAACCATACAGCAAAGAACTGGAGTACTTTCTGAGATATTCCTAAAGAAGAAAAACCTTACAGCTATAAGAACTGGGAGTATTTCTGAGATATTCCAAAATAAGAAAAAACCATTACAGGCTATAAAGGGAGTACTTCGAGATATTCCATAAAGAAAAAAACCATTACAGCTATAAGACTGGAGTACTTTCGATGATATCCATAAAGAAGAAAAACCATTACAGGCATAAAATGAGTACTTTCGAGATATTCCATAAAGAAGAAAAACCATTACAGGCTATAAGAACTGGAGTACTTCTGAGATATTCCAAAGAAAAAACCATTACGCTATAAGAACTGGGAGTACTTCTGAGATATTCCAATAAAGAAGAAAAACCATTACAGGCTATAAAACTGGGAGTACTTTCTGAGATATTCCATAAAGAAAAAACCCTTACAGGCTATAAAACTGGGAGACTTTCGAGATATTCCATAAAAAAAAAACCATTACAGATAGAACTGGGATACTTTCTGAATATTCCATAAAAAAAAACCAATACAGGCTTTAAAACTGGGAGTTTTCTGAGATATCCATAAAGAAGAAAAACCATACAGCTATAAGAACTGGAGTACTTTGAATATTCATAAAGAAGAAAAACATTACAGCATAAAACGGAGTACTTCTGAATATTCCATAAAGAAAAAAACCATTACAGGCTATAAGAACTGGGAGTACTTTCTGAGATATTCCATAAAAAGAAAAACCATTACAGGCTAAAACTGGTTACTTTCTGAATATTCATAAAGAAGAAAAACCATTACAGGCTATAAGAAAATACCTGAAGTCTAAACGAAATTCCTAAACATAAAATATTAATTGAAGTATTCATATGGGAAAATTCAGGAATAAACGAGTACCAAAACATAAATTGAAACTTCCCTAAAAGAAAGGGATACTTCGAAAATCTAAATGAACATTCCAAAAAGAAAAGAATAATTAAGAATGAAATGAAGAACATTCCAGGATAAAAAAGATACTTCAGTAAGAAAGAACTAAGTACCCAAAAATGATACCTTAGAATTCATAAAGAGTATTAGTATAGAAGGATATTTGAATATTCCAAAAAAAAAACCATTAGCTATAGAACTGGATTTGAGATATAAAAGAAAAAACATTACAGCTTAAGAACTGGAGTACTTTCTGAATATTCCATAAAGAAGAAAAACCATTACAGGTAAAAACTGGAGTACTTTCTGAGATATTCCATAAAGAAGAAAAACCATTACGCTAAAAAGATGGAGAATTCATAAACCATAAAGAAAAAACCATTCAGGCTATAAGAACTGGGATATTAAATATCAAAAAAAAATGGAGTTAGAATGGAAGTATTAGAATATTCCAGAAAGAAAAACCATTACTCTTAGAACTGGGAGATTCGAATATCATAAGAAGAAAAACATACAGGCTATAGAACTGGGAGATTGAAATTCACTATAAGAAAAAGTACTTCAGAACTAGTAAAACAAAAGCAAAAAAAGAACTTTCTGAGATTCCATAAAGAAGAAAAACCTTACAGCTATAGAACTGGAGTACTTTCTGAGATATTCCATAAAAAGAAAAACATTAACATTAACGGGAGATCTGGATACTGAAGAAGATATCCATAAAGAAGAAAAACATATTCAGGATTAAACTGGGAAGTACTTTCTGAATCTAAAGAAGAAAAACCTTTCAGGATATTATGGGAGTATTTCATAAATGCCATAAAAAAGAAAACATTACAGGCATAAAAAGAGAATACTTTAGATTTCCAATAAAGAAGAAATACATTCAGCTATAAAAGGGAACTTCGGATATTTAAAAAAAAAACCTTGGGTACTTGAAAATCATTAAAAAAACCAATAGAGGCAAAAAAAGGATGACTTATCTGAGATATTCCATAAAGAAGAAAAACCATACAGGCTATAAAAGGGATACTTTCTGAGATATTCCTAAAGAAAAAAAAGGCATAAGAACTGGAGTACTTTCTGAGATATTCCTAAGAAGAAAAACCAAGAAAAGGTATAAGAACTGGAGTACTTTCTGAGAATTCCAAAAGAAAAAAACCATTGCAGGAATAAGAACGGGAGTACTTTCTGAGATATTCCATAAAGAAGAAAAACCATTACAGGCTATAAGAACTGGGAGACTTTCTGAGATATTCCATAAAAAGAAAAACCATTACAGGCTATAAATGGAGTACTTTCTGAGATATTCCATAAGAAGAAAAACCATTGCGGCTATAAGAACTGGAGTACTTTCTGAGATATTCCATAAAGAAGAAAACCATTACAGGCTATAAGAACTGGGAGTACTTTCTGAGATATTCCATAAAGAAGAAAAACCATTCAGGCTAAAGAACTGGGAGTAGACTTTCTGAGATATTCCATAAAGAAAAAAACAAAACAATGGACTTTTTAGAAAAGGGAAAACATTCAGAAGGGGATTCGAATTATAAAAAAAAAACCATTGCAGCTATATAGAACTGGGAGTTACTTTCTGAGATTTCCATAAAGAAAAAACCATGCAGGCTAAAAAACTGGGAGTACTTTCTGAGATATTCCAAAAGAAAAAACCATTCAGCTATAAGAACTGGGAGTACTTTAGAGATATTCCAAAAGAAAAACATTACAGGCTATAAAAAACTGGAGACTTTCTGAATATTCCATAAAGAAGAAAAACCATGAGGTATACACTGGATATTTCTAGAACCATAAGGAAAAAACTGGATAAACTGGATACTTCAGAAGAAAATCCATAAGGAAAAATTAGACTTTGAGATATTTCAAATATCCATAAAAGAAACATTACAGGATAAGATGGGAGTACTTTCTGAATTTCCTAAAAAAAAAAACATGAAGCATAGACTGATCTTTAAACAAAAAAAACATTACAGGCTATAAAAGAAATTTGATTTTGAGATAATCCATTAAGGAAAAAAAGAAAGCTTTTGATTTGCATATTCTGAGAACCATAATAAAAACTGTACACTTCGAAAAGATTAGAAACCATTACAGTATAAGATGGGAAGCAACTGGTTATTCCAAAAGAAACCATTAACATTAGACTAAACGGAGTACTTTGTGAATTTCATAAAGAAGAAAAACCATTACAGGCTATAAGAACTGAGTACTTTCTGAGATATTCATAAAGAAGAAAAACCATTACAGGCTATAAGAACTGGAGTACTTTCTGAATATTCATAAAGAAGAAAAACCATTACAGGCTATAAGAACTGGGAGTTTTGAGATTCCATAAAGAAGAAAAACCATTACAGCTATAAGAACTGGAGTACTTCTGAGATATTCCAAAGAGAAAAACATTACAGGCTATAAGAACTGGGAGTACTTCTGGATATTCCATAAAGAAGAAAAACCATTACAGCTAAGAACTGGAGTACTTTCTAGAATATTCCAAAAGAAAACACCATTACAACTATAAGAACTGGGAGTACTTTCTGAGATATTCCATAAAGAAGAAAACCATTACAGCTATAAACGGAGTACTTGAGTTTCGATACCATAAGCAAAAAGGATACCTTTACTATAACGGATAACTTTTGTTATAAGAAGAAAAATAGATATAGAATGAGACATCCTGAAGTTATAAACTAGAAAACATTAAATTAAGAAGGGAAATACTTTCTGAATTTAATAGAAGAAAAATCTACAGCTATCAAAACAGGAATACTTTCGACATTAAAAGAAGAAAAATCATTAAGTAAAGAATGGATTACTTTCTGAGATATGGTAAAGATAGAATATTCCAACAAAAACATGGATATACTTAGTTGAATATCCATAAAGAAGAAAACCATTCGTATAAAACTGGAGTATTTTAGATATTCCATAAAGAAGAAAACCATTAAAGGCTATAAGAACTGTGAGTACTTTCTGAGATATTCCATAAAGAAGAAAAACCATTACAGGCTATAAGAATGGAGTACTTCTGAGATATCCATAAGAAGAAAAACCATTACAGGCTAAAGAACTGGAGTACTTTCTGAGATATTCCATAAAGAAGAAAAACCATTACAGGCTATAAGAACTGGGAGTACTTTTCTGAGATATTCCATAAAGAAGAAAAACCATTACAGGCTATAAGAACTGGGAGTACTTTCTGAGATATTCCATAAAGAGAAAAACCATTACAGGCTATAAGAACTGGGAGTACTTTCTGAGAATATTCCATAAAGAAGAAAAACCATTACAGGCTATAAGAACTGGAGTACTTTCTGAGATATTCCATAAAGAAGAAAAAACCATTACAGGCTATAAGAACTGGGAGTACTTTCTGAGATATTCCATAAAGAAGAAAAACCGTTACAGGCTATAAGAACTGGGAGTACAAAAGAAAACCAGCAGCACACCATTCCTTCTGAAACAACCTGCCTTCCTCCCTCTCTCTATCTCCACACAAGGTTGTTTTAGCTCCACTAGAGTGAACAAACATCCTGCCTTCGCTCCCTCCTCTATCTCCACACAAGGTTGTTTAGCTCCACTAGAGTGAACAAACAACCTGCCTTCCCTCCCTCTCTCTATCTCCACACAAGGTTGTTTAGCTCCACTAGAGTGAACAAACAACCTGCCTTCCCTCCCTCCTCTATCTCCACACAAGGTTGTTTAGCTCCACTAGAGTGAACAAACAACCTGCCTTCCCTCCCCTCCTCTATCTCCACACAAGGTTGTTTAGCTCCACTAGAGTGAACAAACAACCTGCCTTCCCTCCCTCCTCTATCTCCACACAAGGTTGTTTAGCTCCACTAGAGTGAACAAACATCCTGCCTTCCCTCCCTCCTCTATCTCCACACAAGGTTGTTTAGCTCCACTAGAGTGAACAAACATCCTGCCTTCCCTCCCTCCTCTATCTCCACACAAGGTTCTTCAGCTCCTTTAAAATGAACAAACAACCTGCCCTCCCTCTCTCTATCTCCACACAAGGTTCTTCAGCTCCTTCAGAATGAACAAACAACCTGCCTTCCCTCCCTCCATCTCCACACAAGGTTCTTCAGCTCCTTCAGAATGAACAAACAACCTGCCTTCCCTCCCTCCATCTCCACACAAGGTTCTTCAGCTCCTTTAAAATGAACAAACAACCTGCCCTCCCTCTCTCTATCTCCACACAAGGTTCTTCAGCTCCTTCAGAATGAACAAACAACCTGCCTTCCCTCCCTCCATCTTCACACAAAGTTGTTCAGCTCCTCTAGAATGAACAAACAACCTGCCTTCCCTCCCTCCATCTTCACACAAAGTTGTTCAGCTCCTCTAGAATGAACAAACAACATGCTTTTCCTCCCTCCGTCTCCACACAAGGTTGTTCAGCACATTTAGAATGAACAAACAACCTGCCTTCCCTCCCTCCTTCCCCAGCTCCTTCAGAATGAACAAACAACGGAGACATCCTAAGAAGGCCTAACACCGATTGCTCCCTGTGACCTGCCAGTGCTGGGGCTGCCACAGGACAGCCTGAATGTGGCTGTGTGTGCGTGTGGGAGCTGGGATGAACAAGCATGCCAGCAATGCCCCTGGAAGGGCACAGAAGATACTCCTC
>CM031617.1:12642108-12659608 GCA_018398815.1 Conus ventricosus
GATCGAAAGACGTAGGCCAAATGCTTCAGTTTTTCAGAGCCAGCTGAACAGCAGATTCAAAATCGAACTCTATAATGCTAAAGTCAAGGTTTGATGCTGAATGGTACAATTACATGCCGATGATTTTTTTACACAAATACTTAAAAAAAATCGATAACAACAACAAAATCTCAATCTAATACGCATCTCCGTAATCCCAGTATCCATTTCTCCCAAAGGTTTTTTTTTTTTTCCTTTTTTCAATTTTTTTAGATGTTTGAAGACTGTTTTTAATGGAAATTTTTAAGCAAAAATTTTTTTTAGATTGTTATTTCCGTACTTGCGTAGTGGGAAAAAGTATTGTCAAGTTAGATATATAAGGTGAATTAAAAAAAAAAAAAAAAACAAAAAACAGGTGTGGGGTGTGAAAGCCAAGAGCCAAACATGGTGTGGGGTGTGTACAGTCAAAACCCAAAACATGGGTGGGTGTGTACGACACACAAGAGCCAAAACAGGTGGTGGGTTTTTACGTACAGCACATAAAAACCAAAACCGGTGGGGGTGTGTACAGCACACAGAGCCCAAAAATGATGTGGGGTGTGTACACAATAGAGCCAAAAAATGGTGTGGGGGGTGTCATACAGCACTAGACCAAAACAGGTGTGGGGGGTTTACAGAAAGCACAAGACCAAAACCCGGTGGGGGTGTGTACATACAGACATAGAGCCAAAAAATGGGGGGGAGGGGTCCACAGGAGCCAAACAAGGGGTGGGGTGTGTCAGCACACAGACCAAAACTTGGGGTTGGGGGTACAACAAAGGCCAAAACTGGTGGGGGTGTGTACATACAGACACAAGCCAAAAAATGGGGTTGGGTGTGTCGTAAGCACATAGGCCAAACTGGTGTGGGGGTGTTCAGCAACAGAGCCAAACTGGTGTGGGGTGTGACACAATGAGCCCAAACATGGTGTGGGGGGTTTACAACACACATAGAGCCAAAAATGGGTTGGGTTGTAAGCACTAGAAAACCCAAAAAAAGGGGGGGTGTGTACAGCTTTTGGCCAAAAAAGGTTGGGGTGTGTCAGACAAAACCAAAACTTGGGTGGGGTGTGTACGCACTAAGCCAAAACTGGTGTGGGGGTTTTACGCAAAGAGCCAAAACTGGGGGGGGGACAGCCCAAAAGAGCCAAAACAGGGTGGGGGTAAGCCACAGGCCAAAACTGGTTGGGGTGTGCAGCCCCAGAGCCAAAATGGGGTGGGTGGTACAGCCATAGCCAAAACAGGTGGGGGTGTGAAAGTCAGAAAAGAGCCAAACAGGGTTGGGGTGTGTACAGAAAAAAGAGCCAAAAACATGGGGTTGGGGGTGTGTTACGCCAAGGCCAAAAAATGGGGTGGGGTGGTCCCGCCACAGACCCCAAAACATGGTGGGGGTGTGACAGACAGCCATAGAGCCAAAACATGGGTGGGGTGTGTACAGAATAAGCCAAAACTGGTGTGGGGGGTTTCAGACACAGACAAAACAGGTGTGGGGTTTTACAGTACCACAAAAAGCCAAAACATGGGGTGGGGTGTGTACACAATAGACTAAACATGGGTGTGGGGTGTACAGCACAAGGCCCCCAACAGGTGTGGGGTGTGTACAGTACGCACTAGAGCCAAAACGGGGGGGCGTTGTACAGCACATGGAGCCAAAAAAGGTGTGGGGGTGTAAAGCTTTTAGGCCCAAAACATGGGTGGGGGTGTACAGCCCAGAGCCAAAAATGGGTGGGGTGTGACGTACGCACATGAGCCAAAAACAGGGTGGGGTGTGTTTACACACGAACCCAAAAAATTTGGTTGGGGTGTGAAGACTGAGCCCCAAAAAGGGTTTTGGGGGTGTACAGTACAGCCCAAAAGAGCCAAAAAAGTGTGGGGTGGTACAGCACTAGAAAACCAAAAAAATGGTGTGGGATGTTACAGTACGACATGAGAAAAAAATGGTGTGGGGGGTGTCAGTACAGCACAAGAGCCAAAACATGGGTGTGGCGTTTGTACAGTACAGCCATAGGCAAAACAGGTGTGGGGTGTGTACGTAACCAAGAGCCAAAAATGGTTTGGGGGGGGTGTAAGACAGCACAAAGGCAAAAAAGGGGTGGGGGTGGGTTTTCAGTACAGCACAAGAGCCAAACAGGTGGGGGTTTTTTATATGCACATGACCAAAAAATGGGGTAGGGGGTGTACAGCACACAACCAAAACTGGTTTGGGGGTGTACAGACAGCACAAGGGAAAAAATGGTGTGGGGTGGCAGTTCGAATGAGCAAAACAGGTTTGGGGTGTGAAGTACAGCACTAGAGCCAAAAAAGGTGGGGGGTTACACACACAGAGCAAAAAACCTGGTTTTTAGGGGTGACGACGCCCCCGAGCCAAAACATTGTGGGGGGTGTACAGAGCACCGAGCAAAAAACGGGTGGGGGGGGGCCGAACGCCAAAAACCAAACAGGTGTGGGGGTGTAAGCACACAGGCAAAAAAATGGTGTGGGGTTTTTGTACGTACGCAAAGAGCCCCAAAAAAGGGGGGGGGTGTGACAGCCCAGAGCAAAAAATGGTGTAGGGGTTTTTTACGCACCAAGCCAAAAAAAAGGTGTGGGGTGGTTTCAGACAGCAAAAGACCAAAAATTGTGGGGTGGACCCACAGAGCCAAACATGGTGTGGGGTGTACAGTACAGCACATAGAGCCCAAAAAAGTTGTGGGGTGTGTCGCACAAAGAGCCAAAAAAATGGCGTTTTGGGGTGGACGACAAAGAGCCAAAACTGGTGTGGGGTTGTACTACAGCCATAAACCAAAACTGGTGGGGGTGTGTACAGACACCGACCAAAAAATGGTGGGGTGTGTCAGACATAGAACAAAACTGGTGTGGGGTGTGTACGTAAGCACATAGAGCCCAAAAAATGGTTGGGGGGTACGCACTAGGCCCCAAAAAATGGTGGGGGTGTTACAGTCAGCCAAGAGCCAAAAAATGGTGTGGGGTGTGACAGCCATAAGCCAAAACATGGTTGGGGTGGTAAACACAAAAGCCAACTGGGGTGGGGGTGGTCAGACATAGAACAAAACATGGGGTGGGGTGTGACGCAATGAGGCCCAAACAGGTGGGGGTGTGTACACACAAAAGAGCCAAAAAATGGTTGGGGGTTTTACAGCACAAGACCCAAAAAAGGTGTGGGGTGTGTACAGCACAAGAACCAAAAATGGGTGGGGTGTGACAGCCAAAAAACCAAAACATGGGTTGGGGGGTGACAGCACAGAGAAACAAAACACGTGGGGGGGTGTACACATATACCCAAAACTGGTGGGGGTGTGTACAGATATAGAGCCAAAACAGGTGGGGGTGTGTACAGCCCGAACCAAAAATGGGGGGGGTGTGTACAGCAAGAGCCAAAAATGGTTAGGGGCGAAAAGCACACAAACCAAAATGGTGTGGGGGGGCAGAATAGAGCCAAAAAGGGGTGGGGTGTGTACAGTACGCACATAGACCAAAACATTGGGGTGGGGTGGTACAGCACACGGCCCCAAAAAATGGTGGGGGTGTGTTACAGAAGCCCCAAAGCCAAAAAAGGGTTTTGGGGTGTAAGAAATAGAGCCAAAAAAGGGGGGGGTTGGACGCCACGGCCAAAAAATGGGGGGGGTTTGCCCATACAAAAACATGAGCCAAAACATGGTGTGGGGTGTGTACGCACATAAACCAAATATGGTTGGGTTTTGTACAGAATGAGCCAAAACATGGTGGGGGTGTTCAGTAAACACTTGGCCAAAACTTGGCGGGGTGTTACACAATAGAACCAAAACATGGGTGGGGTTTGGGGCAGTACAGAATAGGCAAAACTGGTGTGGGGGATGTAATAAGACAAGAGCCAAAACATGTGTGGGGGGTTACAGCACATAGGCCAAACATGGTTGGGGTGTGTAAGCCATAGAGCCCAAAAAATGGGGTGGGGTTGTAAGCAAAAAAAAACATGGTGTGGGGGTGGTTACGCACCGGCCAAATGGTGTGGGGTGGAAAAGCACACAGAGCCAAAACGGGGTGGGGTTTACATACATAGAACAAAACTTTTTTTGGTTGGGGTGGTACATACAGAATAGAGCCAAAACATGGTGTGGGGTGTTTTACAGCACTAGAGCCCAAAACTGGTGCGGGGTGTGTACAGTACAGCACATGAGCCAAAACAGGTGTGGGGTGTGACAGCATAAGCCAAAACATGGTGTGGGGTGTGTTTCGCACAAAAAGCCAAAACATGGTGGGGGTTGACAGCACAAGAACAAAATGGTTTGGGGGGGGGTTTCAGCACTAGAGCCAAAAATTGGGGGGGGTGTTTTTAAGCACACAGAGCCCCAAAATGGGGTGGGGTGGTTTTCGCACAAGAACCAAAAATGTGGGGGGTGACAGCACACAGAACCAAAAAATGGGGGTGGGGTGCAGCACTAAACCAAAAATGGTGTGGGGTGTGTTACAGACAAGGAAAAAAAACATGGGTGGGGGTGTTAAGCACATAAACCAAAAATGGTGTGGGGTGTGTACAGCAAAGACCAAAATGGGGGGTTTGGGGGTGTCGCCATAGAACCAAAACATGGGTGGGGTGTGTACGCACTAGAGCCAAAACAGGTGTTGGGTTTGAAAAGACACAGAACCAAAACATGGTGGGGGTGGTACAGCAATAGAGCCAAAAACATGGTGGGGGTGTGTACAGTACGCACTGAGCCAAAAAATGGTGTGGGGTGTGTACGCACACAGAGCCAAAAAAAGGGTGGGGGGTTTTTCAGCACTCCAAAAAAACAGGTTGGGGGTGAAGAACAAGACCAAAACATGGGTGGGGGTTTGTGCACCCCAAGCCAAAAATGGGGTGGGGGGACGTACACACATGAGCCAAAAACAGGTGTGTTGTGTAACACATGGGCCAAATTGTGTGGGGTGGACGCCTCAGCCAAAAAAGGTGCGGGGTGTGTACAGAAAACATAGACCAAAAAAATGGTGCGGGGGGTGTTCAGCACATAGAACCCAAAAAATGGTTTGGGGTGTGTCAGTACGCACAAGGCAAAACAGGTGTGGGTTTTTACATAAGCACAAAAGCCAAAACATAGTGTGGGGTGTGTACGCAATGGCCAAAACAGGTGTGGGGGGGTTTTTCAGCACATAGACCAAAAAATGGTGTGGGGTGGGGACCGCCCAGAGCCAAAACTGGTGGGGGTGTGTCAGCACACAGAGCCAAAAAATGGTGTGGGGTGTGTACAGCACATAAGCCAAAACAGGTGTGGGGTGGTACAGCACACAGAGCCAAAAATGGGGGGGGGTGTGTACGTACAGCAATAAGCCAAAAACCCGGGGGGTGGTAAATTACCCAAGAGCAAAAATGGGTGAGGTGTGTACGTACAGCACCAGAGCCAAAAAAATGGTGGGGGGGAGTTACGCACATAGAGCCAAACATGGGGTGGGTGGAAGAAAAAAGCCCAAAAATGGTGTGGGGGGTACAACAGCCTAGAGCCAAAACGGGGGTGGGGGGTGGTCAGTACGCACAAGACCAAAACAGGGGTGGGGTGTGACAACACAGAGCCAAAAAAATGGGGTGGGTTTGGGACGCCCATGGAGCCAAAAAATGGGGTGGGTGTGAAGCCCAAAAAAACATGGGTGGGGGGTGCAGTACTACAACCAAACCTGGTGTGGGGTGTGTACAGTACAGCACTGAGCCAAAAAATGGGGTTTGGGGTGGTCATACGCACAAGAGCCAAAAAATTGGTGTGGGGTTGTACAGTACAGCACAAAGCCCCAAAAATGGGGTGGGGGTGTCGCACATGGAGCCAAAACATGGGTGGGGTTTGGTCAGCCCTAGACCCCAAAAAAGGTGTGGGGTGTGTACACAAAAGGCCCAAAAAAAGGTGGGGTGGTACGCACATAGAACCAAAAAATGGTGTGGGGGGTGGTTTCAGCACATAGACCCAAAAAATGGTGTGGGGTGTGTACAGTCGCCCAAAAAGAGCCAAAAAAGGTGTGGGGGGTGTACATCAGCCAAGAGCCAAAACAAGGTTGGGGTGTGTACATCAGCACATGACCAAAAAATGGGTGGGGGGGTTTTCGCCATAAGCCAAAACAGGTGCGGGGTGTGTACACAATAGGCCAAAATTTGGGTGGGATGTGTACAGCACATGAACCCAAAAATGGGGTGGGGGGACAGCACATAGAACCAAACATGGTGTGGGTGTGTAAAGCACATAAGCCAAAAAATGGTCGACATGGGCTAAGATGATGAAAACTTTACTGGGTTATACTATAACAGTTTGAATGGGTTCACACAAAGAGAATTTTGAGGGTTTTTTAACGAAATGAATGCTTTGATATGGGTTCCCCAGAGATGAAAAGGTTTGATATGGGTTTACACAGGGTTTTAAGCTTTGACTGGGTTACAAAGAGATAAGCTTTGAATGGGTTCCACAGATTTGAATAAGAAAAATAATGTTTTCTTATACCCAGCCCACCGCAAAAGGGGCCACATCAGGGCTGTAGATATGAAGCTTTTAATGGGTTTCAAAAATGATGAATGGTTTGATATGGGTTTACCCGTATGAAGGTTTGATACGGTCACAAAGATGAAAGCTTTGACAGGGGGTTTACACAGGACCCAATGGTTTGAATGGGTTTCCACAGTGATGAATGTTTGACATGGGTTCACAAAGGGGTGAATGGTTTCACATGGGTTCAACAGATGATAAACGGTCTGATATGGGTTCACACAATGAGAAGGGTTTGACTGATTCCACTGATTGAAGGGTTCACGCAGTTCGACTCTGCTTAAACCCTTTATAAAAATTTCAATAGCTTAAACGAAAAAGCAGAAAAAACAAATTGTCGGGGGTCTTTTACTGTTAGCGGTCTTGTGCCCCACGCCCTGGAGTGTGGAAAAAAATCGGGGCCTATACAAAACATGGAGAATGCAACTACACACTTTTTGGTGTCTTATCGCGCCTAAAGCTGACCAATATTTCCCAAAACACTGCACCACCAACCCGGGAAAAAACCGAAAAAGCGGGATTTTCTTTCTCCACAATACGCTGTAGCTATTTTCGCGTGCCGGAACGAAGTATCGTTCCGAACGTTTAAATTTCTTACCATACACAAACACAACGCGGCGCGCCGCGCGCGCACACACCCACCACACACCACACAACACCCCACACACACACACACACACCATCACCACGCGGCACCACAATATTCATAAAGCAGAAAAACCGTAAATACCCTCTTATATTATTAACTTTACAGATGGGGGTTTAGGTAGAACTTTAAACACCTGACTAATGAAAAAAAAAAAACAAAACAAACCACGCTTTGCGAAAAACTGCTAAACCCAAAATCAGTGTTGTTGTGTGGTGAGTGTTTGTGTGTGGTGTGTGTGTTTTGGGTGGTGGTGTGTGCGCCGGTGGTTCTGTGAGAAGGAGAGAGAGAGGAGAGAAACGAAAAAAAGGAGAGAGGAATTTGATAAACAGACACAAAAGACCCCAAAACGCAAATTACCACTTATAAAATAAATGGGAAAAAAAAAACATGCACGTGTACACCCGCGCATGCAAAAACAAAGAGAGAGAGAAGAGGAGAGAGAAAGGAGTAAAGAGAAGGAGAGGAAGTCTGACATAGAAAAGGGGAAGGGGGAGAGATTGGGGGGGGGGGATGACTATTGAGAAAACTACATAAAGAAAGGGACATCAGGGAACCTTTGTCACACAAAATCAATAAAAGCTCAAAAGAAAGGGGGAGGAAGGGGAGGTGGGGGGGACTGATTAATAAACATATATAAGAACATACAGCACAGATATTTTTGAAAACAAAATCAAAAAAGCATATCAGAGAGAAAATGTTTCACATAAAATGGTTCACCAAACAAACAATCTCTCCTCTCTCCTCCCCTCTCCTCACAAAACACACACCAAAAACCCCCCACACCCACTCTCTCTCTCTCTCTCTCCTCACACACACACCACACCACACACACACACACACCCCCTTCTCTCTCTCTCTCTCCTAAACCACACACCACACACACACATACACACAACACACACACACACACACACACACACAACAAAAATTACATATACACGGCATACAGTCTGAGGGGGAGAGAGAGAGAGAGAAGAAGAGAGAGAGAGAAGAGAGAGAAGAGAGAAGAAACTGACGAAACGACTCAGCATACTTCACAGAACAAAACAATACCCCCAACACACACACACACAACACACACACACCTAAAAATTATATACACGGCATCGATCGAGCGGAAAGAGAGGGGAAGGAGAGGAGAAGAGAGAAGAGAAGAAACTGAAACTGAAACTGACGGCATGCATGACTTCACAAACAAAACAGATATCCACACACACAACCACACACACACACACACACACACACACACACACACACACACACCAACATATACAGGCACCGCATACGAGACTGAGGTGGTGGGGGAAGGGAGGGGGGAAGAAAAAGACAGAAAAGGGGAAGGGGGGGAAAAGAGGAAGAAGAGAGAAAAGAGGAGAGAAGAGAGAGGAGAGAGAAGAAGAGAGAAGCTAATTAAAACACTGCATCAATTTAACAAACAAAACAATCACACACACAACACACACACACACCACACACACACACACACACACACTGACTCACAACACCACACACACACACAAAACGCACACACCACCACGCACCACGCACGCCCACGCACACACCACACCCCTTTGGTACTCACACCCTTTGTAGGAAAAGCCTGTTCTGTGTAAATTCCACTTCCATCACATAACTTTCACATCATTTTTAAAAACACAACAAAAACTGTCTTTTTTGGAAATTTTCCCGGTTTCCTAACTCCAGATCAGGGGCTTTGTACAGAATAGGGACCTGCCAGGGCTTTTGCTTTTGCCCCCCTCCTCTTAAAACCGCCCCCACCCCCCCCGGTTCCCCCCCCCCACATTTTAACATAAGTACACTTTGCCCTTTAAAAAAAAAATCTAAAAAAAAAACTATAGTTATGTTCGTATTACCCACTTAAAAGTAATAATTTTTAAAAACCAAATTTTTATCAATTTTGCATAACTTGAAAAAAGGCAATTTTTCACTATTATAAACACCCAAACAACATCAATTCACACAACACCACCACACACCGCACCACACACACCACAACACACCACACACACACACACCACAACAACAAAACCACACACCAAAGCCCCAATACTTCCAACAATACATTTTAATTGAATTTCCCGATAAAATATATATGACGGGAAATAAGTATTTTTTTTTATTATAATAATTATTCACTTTTTATTTTATGCCTACAACATTACTGTTTATCAGTAGTATTTTTTGTTTGAAAAATATGTTTATCCTCTAAGTTTTCCTTTTAAATTTGCCTACATTTCCTACATCAACCCAAAACAATAAAATGCAGCAACAAGGAAAAATTAAAATATACAACGTGTAAAAACCCCCTTTACAAATGCTAACTAACTTTTCATTTACAAAGATTTTTCCAACCCCCCGGGGGCCTACTTCGCCAAAGAATTTCCCCGCCCCCCACCTCCCCCGCTTTTCTTCGCTTTTCCCGGGGCCCCGGGGGCGCCCGCACACCGGTGAAAGGGTTGTCAGAAATTTTAAAACCAAAAATTTTTTGGGACCACGAAAACAAATGCCACTTTTTTTTCCACTTCCTCAAGTAAAACATGCGGCCCAAAATTGTTTTCATACAGAAATATAGTTAAAAAAACTTTTTGTACAAAATAAACTTAAAGATTGCACCAGCTGAACCCAAACACACACAGCTCTGGCCTGCGGTGGTGCTCGCTTTGGGTCGCCAATCAAAAGCAAAACTTGAGCCACTGAATGCTGGGTCTGAGTGGCGCGCCGCCGGGGTTTGAATGGGTTCATCAATAAATGCTTTTACATGGCACACAATGAGAATGGGTTTTATAGGATCACAAGATAAAGGTTTTAATGGGTTTTACACAAATGAAGGTTTTTATAGCTCACACAGAAATTAATGGGTTTTTTAAAGGTTTCCACAGATGATGTGCTTTACTGGGGTTTACACAGATGATGAATGGTTTAAAATGGGGTTTACACAGATGATAAAAACTTACATGGCACACAGATAGAATGTTTTATATGTTCACACAGTGATAATAATTTACATGGGGCACACAGCACGGCGGGGCCGCCCCACCGAGCCACGCATTTTTGCGCTCAACCTTTGCCCCTTTTTACCTGGGGTGCCCAACGATCGCCACCCCCGCCAAAGCGTGTGTTTTGGGCCCGAGACGGGGGCTACATTTTAAATTATATTTTCTGACAAAGTTTTTTTTAAATATAATTTCTTAAAAAAAATGCGCAGTGATATTAGGTTGACAAAGCTGGTTTTTATTTTCTCTTGAGTACCATAATTAAGTTCGTGTTTAAAACTTTCTGACAAATTTTGGGCCGGGCTGTGCGCGCCGCCGTGGCCGGGGAAGCCCAAGCAAAACGGGGAGGTGGAGGCGCGGAACTATCTTGGGCCCAATAGGCCCCCAGCTTGGCAAAAACTTGTGAATGAAAATTATTTGATTTGAAAAGGGGGGGGCCCATTTACACCTTTTTATATTAAAATTTCTTTTTGTTTTCTGCATTTATATGTACTAAGGTTTTCATGTAGAGCAATGTGGCCTAAATTTTAAAGGGGAAATAAGATAACAATTTACTACAACAAAAATAATACTACTGAAAATTAATGGGATAGGCATAACAATAATAAAAAAATTTTTATAAAAAAATAAACTTCATTTCCACACTACTCTATTCTATCGGGAAATTCAAAATTTAAAAGGGATTTTTTGGAATACCATTAGGTGCTTTGTGGTGGTGTTGTGTGTGTGTGTGTGTGGTGTGTGTGGGGGTGCCTGTGTTTCGGGGTGTGAATTCATGTTTGTGAGGGGTATATTAGCTAAAATATTACCTTTATTCCAAATTATCAAATTGATAAAATATGTTTTAAAAATTTACATGAATGAAATAACTACTGAACATCAAATAATTTTTTTGTTTTTTAATTTTTTTCAACCAAAGTGAAATTCATGTTAAGTTGGGGGGGCACGTGGGGGGGGGGCGGTTAAGAGGGAAGGGGGAAACAGCAAAACCCTGTCAGTTCACACTATCTTAACACAAGCCCTGACTGAGGTAGACACCCCAGGGCATTCCAACAAATTTTTTTGTTGTTTAAAAATGATAGTGAAAATTATTATGAGAATGGGTATTTACACAAACCATGCTTTCCTAAAAGGCGGGGTACACTTTGGGTTTTTTGCTGCGGCGTGGTGGGGGCCGGGGTGTGTGTTGGGGTTTGTGTGGGTGGTTTGGGGGGGCAGTTTTGGTGTGTTTTGTGGGGGTTTTTTGTGTGTGAAACGTTTGTTCTTAATCCATCACCAGTTTCAAATTTCCCTTTCTCCTCTCTCTCTCTCCTCCTCCCTCCCTCCCTCCCCTCTCCCCCTCCCTCCTCCTTCCCCCTCCCCCCCCCTCCTCCCCCTCCTCTCTCCCCTCCCCCCTTCCCCCCCCCACCCAGTCTCGACCCGGGGGCCATGTATATGTTGTGTTGGTTGTTGTGTGTGGGTTTTGTGGTGTGGTGTGTGTGTGGTATATCTTTTGTTTTTGTGAATCCTCATGCCTCAGTTTTAGTTCATTTCTCTCTCTCTCCTCTCCTCTCTCTCTCTCTCTCCTCCTCTCCTCTCCTCCTTCTTTCCCCTCTCCCTCTCTCTCTCTCCCCTCCCCCCTCCTTTTAATTTTTATTTGTTTTTTTTTTTTTTTCCTTTTTCTTTTCTTCCCCTTTCTTTTTTTCTTTTCTCCTCCCCCTCTCTCTCTTCTTCCTCTCCTTCTCTCTCTCCCGCCTCAACTCTTCCCCCTTTTTTTTTTATTTTTTTTTTTTTTTTTTTTTTTTTTTTTTTAAAAAAATTTTTTTTTTTTTTTTTGAGAGAAAGGAAAAAGTGTGTGGTGTGTGTTTTGGTGTGTGTGTGGGGAAAAAGGGGAAAGAAAAGGAAAGAGTTTCAGTTAATTTTCCCTTTTCTTGCTTTTCTCTCTTCTCTTTTTTTTTTGCCCCAAAAATTTTTGTATGCTTTTAATAGTTTTTTTTTTTAATTTTTTTTTTTTGTGTTTTTTTTTTGTGTTAAAAGGGATTGTGTGTTTTTTGTTGTAAAAAAAAATTTTTTTTTTGTTTTTTTTAAAAAGTTTTTTTTTTTTTTTTAAAAAAAGGGGGGGGGGGGGAAAAGGATGTTTTTTTTTCCCAAAATTTTTAAAAGGGAAAATTTTTCTTTGATCCATGTTTAAAATTTTATTTTTCCCTTCCCTCTCCCCTTTCTCCTTTCACCAAAGAAAAAAAAAAAAAAAAAATCTCTCTCCTCTCTCCCCTCCTCCCTCTCATCCACACTCTCTCTCTCCCCCCCTCTCTTCCTCCCCTTCCCTCCACTCTCCCGCCCCCAGACCTCGTATCCTGTTATATAATTTTAGTGTGTGAGTGTGTGTGTGTGTGTGTGTGTGGGTGATAAATACTGTTTTGTTCTGTGAAAGTCAATTGCATCACGTCAGTTTCAGTTCATTCTCTCTCTCTCTCTCTCTCGCTCTCTCTCTCTCTCTCTCTCTTCTCTCCCTCCTCTTCCTCCGCCCTCAGACTCCGTATGCCGTGTAATAGGGTAATTTTTTAGTGTGTGTGTGTGTGTGTGTGTGTTGTTTTTTTGGTGTGTGTGGATGTGTATTGTGTGTTGTGTTTGTTGTAGAAGAGAAGAAGGTGTGTGTGTGGTGTGTGTGTGTGTTGTGGTGTGTGTGGAGAGAGAGGGAGAAGAGAGAGAAGTGTGTGTTGGGTGTGTGTGTGTTGTTGTGTGAAGAGAGAAGAGAGGAGAAGAGAGAGAGAGAGAGAGAAGAGAAGAGAGATTGTTCATTAATATGCACAAAAAGCCTTGTCATGTAAACATTTTTCTCTCTGATCAAAAATGCTATTAAAATTAATTGATATGTGTAGTACCAAAGCTTAAAATCCCTCAATCCCCTGTTGGGCATAACCTGTTCTACATATATGTATTATAAAATTAATTATAAATATTATATAAAATAAAATAAAAAATAAAAAAATAAAATAGGTCCTCTCCTAACTCCCCTCCCACTCCTTTCCTCCTCCACCCCCCCCCCCCCCCTCCCCCTCCCTCTTCTCCTCCACCTTAACCACTCTCCTCCCCCTTCTCCCCCCCACAACTCCTCCCACGGGGGGCTCTACTCTCCTCTCCCACTCTCCTTCACCATCTCCACTTTCTCCCCCCCCTCTCCCTCAATCTATCTTCAATACATCTACTCTCTTCCTCTCCCCTCTCTCTCCCTCTCGATCTTACTCTCTCTCTCCCTTCCTCTCTCCTCTCCCTCTCTCCATCTCCTCCTTCTCTCTCGACATTCTCGCCTCCCTCTCCTCTCCCCTCCCCCTCTTAACTCCTCTACTCCCCGCCGGCCCCTCCCCCTCCGCTTCATCCTCTCCTCTCTCTCTCTCCATCCTCCCTCCCCTCCCTTCCTCCCTCCTCTCCTTACTCTCTACCGCTCCAGACAATCCCTCCCACCATCTCCGCCTCCCTCTCCTCCCCTCACTCCCCCACCACTCCTCCCCCTCTCCCTACATCCCAATTCCCCCCCATTTCTCCCTCCCCTCTAACTCCCCCGCCCTCACCTCCCTCTCTTCTCCGCCAAATCTTCCTCCCTCCCCCTCCATCATCGCCCCCTCCTCTCCCTCCCCATTCCTCTATCCTCTCACTCACTTCTCCCCCCCCTCTCATCGCCTCCATACTCCTTTCTCGTCTACTCTCTCTCTCACACCCTTCCCTTTTATCAACCCCTTAATCGCTCTTCCTCTTCCCTCTCCTCCCCTCTGCAGGATTTTTTTTTTTTTTTTTTTTTTTTTTTTGTAATTCTTTTTTTTTTTTTTTTTTTTTTTTTTTTTTTTTTTTTTTATTATTGATTTCGTGTTGTGTACAAAAGGTATCCCCTGCATATGGTCCTTTTTCTTCTCTTCTTTAATGAATGTATATCTCAATCATCATCCTCCCCCAACCACAATCTCTCCTCCCACCTCTCTCTAGTCAGACACTCCTCTCTCTCTCTCCTCACTCTCTGTCCTCTTCTCTCTTCCTTCTTCCTTCTCCTCCATTCTCCTCTCTCTCCCACCAACATACTTCTCTCATCTCTCTCACACAACCATACTGTTGTAACCCCTCAAAAATAACTAGTTTCTCCGTCTCTCTCCCCCCTATCTCTCCTCCATCTCTCTCTCTCATTCATTTCTCCTAATCCCTCTCTCTCCACTATCGACTCCCTCCGCGTTCTCTCCACCTTCTTCTCGCCCTATGTCCTTCCTCTCTACATCCTCTCCTCTCTCTCACTCTCTCCAACTGCCAACAAACAAACAAGTTCAAATAATACATCTACACACCTCTCCTCAACTCATCCTCTCTTCTCAGACATCCCAATCCTCTCTATCTCTCTCTCCTCTCCATCACGCATTTCCTCTCATCCCTCTCTACCCCTCTTCACGTCTTCTCTCCCTCTTCACTCCTCATTCCTTCTCTCTCCTCCCTCTCTATCCCTTCCACTCTCTTCTTCGTCTATCCCCCCTCTAATCCACCCTCTCCTCACTCTCCTTTTCCTCCATCTCTCTCTTCTCACTCCTCTCTTCTCTCCCTCACCCTTCTCCGCCTCTCTACTACATCCCCTCTTCCTCTTCTCCACTCCTCCCTCACTCATCTCTCCTCTCTCCTTCTCTCCATCCCTCTTATCTCTCTCTCTTTCCTCTCCTTCTCCATCTGTACTCAATCTCTCCTCCTCATCTCTCCATACTCTCCCTCATTTCCTCTCCTCTTCTTCTCCCTCACCATCCGCTCCTTCCCTCTCTTTCTCCCATGTCCCTATCCTCCTCCTTTCATTTCTCTCTCCCTCCCACTCTTTCTGCCACTCCACTCCGTCTTCTCTCCTTCTCCCTCTCATATCTATCTCTCTTCACTCTCTCTCTCTCCTCTCTCCTCTCTTCCACTCATCATCGTCTTTCTCTTTCCCCCTCTCTCTCTCCCTCTCTCCTCCCATCCTCTCTTCCCTCTCCTCTTCTTAACCTCCCCAGCTCTCTCCTTCTCCCTTCTCCCCCTCCTCTCCCTCCTCCTCCCTCTCCTTTCTCTCTCCTTCCCTCTCCCCTCTCTCTCTTCACCCACTCTCATTCCTCTCTCTTCTCTCTCCTCTCTTTCTTCATCTTCTCACTACCTTCCCATACCTCCTCTCTCCTATCCCTTCTCTCTCCTCTCGCACTCTCTCATCTCCCCTCACCTCTCCTATCTACTCCTAATCTCTCTTAACTCTCCTCCTCTCTCTCTCACCTCTTCCCCTCTTTCTTCTCTCTTCTCTTCTCATCCCCTTCCTTCCTCCCCCTCTCTCCTCTCTCATCTCTCTTCACTACTCTCTCCTTCTCTTCACTCTTCCCCGCCTCTCCTTCTCTATTCCATCCATTCACCTCTCTCTTCCTTCTCTCTTCCTTTCTCTTCTCTACTCTCCTCTCGATGCTCCTTTCTCTCCTTCTCGCATTTCCCGTCTAGCACGCCTTATCATTATTCTCATCGCCACACTCGCCTCTCTCCTCTCCTCCTTCCATTCGCCCCCCTACTCTCTCCCCTCCCTCCTCTAATCCCTTTCTCATTCTCCACTCTCGCCGCTCTCCTCTCTCCCGCTCTCTCATTCGCTCTTCTCGTTCCTTCCTCCGCCGCTCCATATCCCCCACCAGCCCCCCTTCTTGCTCCTCACCCTCCTCTCATCTCTCTTCTCACTGCATCCTTCTCACTCATCTCTCCCGCTCCGCTTCTCACATCTCTCCCTCGGCTCCCTCGAACATCTCCGCTCCCTCTCCAATCCTCTCCCTGCGTCTCAGGACTCCACTGTCCTACTCCCTCTCTTCTGCCTATCATCTAGTTTTCTCACTCTCTCTTCCTCTCTCTCTCCACGCTCCTCACTCTCTCTCCCTCCTCCACACTCTCATCTAGTTCCTCTCCTCTCCACTCTCTCTCTAGCCTCTCCTCTTTATCGCGTCTCATCTTCTTTCTCTCTCTCAACTCATCTCCATTCCTCTCTCTTTCTACTTCTTTCCTCCTCCTCCTCTCTCTCTCTCTCTCTCTCTACCTCCCCCCTCCTCTTCTCGATCCTCTCTTCTCTATCTCCTCTCTCTTTCCTCTCATTCCTCTCATCCTCTATCCTCTCCTCCCTCTCTCATCCTCCCCTTCTTCTTCCCTCGCTTATCTCTTTCTCCATTTTCTTCTCTTCATCCGTCTCTCTCTCTCTCCTTCTTCCTCCCTTCCCACTCTTTCTTCTCTCTCTCTACTCTCTTTTATCTTTCTCTCTCTCTTTGCCTCCCATCTCGCGCAGTTTTTGCATGACGCGATGTGGCCGTGTAACAACTGTGCATGTTTTCTTTTTTCCCTATTGATTTTAAAAATAATGGGTAAATTTGGCGTGCAATGTCCTTATGTGTAGTCATGTTTACTCAACCATTCCTCTCTCAACATCCCTTCCCCTTCCCCCCTCCCCTCCCCCTTCCTCCCCCGACCTCGTCCTCTCTCTCCGGTCTCCTCTCTCCCACCTCTCCCTTCCGCCCTTCTCCCCTCTCTCTCCCTCCTCCTCCTCTCTCTCTTCTCCTCCCTCCCCCATCTCTCTCCTCCTCCCTCCTCTCCTTACTCCATCTCCTTCTCCCCTCTCTTCTCTTCTCCTCCTCCTCCTCTCTCTTCTCTCCATCTCACTTTCCCTCCTTCTCTCTCCTCTCTCTCACAGACACCACACGCCGCACAACACAACACACACACCACACACACACACACACACACACACACACCACACACATACACACACACACACACAACAACATCGACTTTGGTTGCATCAGGTTTTCGTCATGCGCTGTCCTGTTTTTGTTTTTGTTTTTATTTCCATTGCAGGCTGTTGAAATCAAACCTAAACCCACATCTGTAATGTTTAATAAGCATAATGAGGGAAGTACTAAGTTCTGCTTTATGGTACATATTGTATGCGCGCGCATGTTGCATGCTGTTGGTGGTGGTGTGTTGTGTGTGTGGTGTGTTGGTGTGAGTGTGTGCCGCGCGCGCGCGCGCACGCAATGTGTTCGTGTATGTGGTAAGAATTCAAGCGCTTCGGAACAGATACTTCGTTCCGGCACCGAAAATAGCTCACAGCGTATTGTGGAGAAAGACAATCCCGCTTTCGCGTGTAACCAAAGGTGCCCCTTGGCTGTGTGGCATCGTTGTGTAAATAATGGTCAGCTTTAGCGCGAAACAGACACCAAAGCATGTGTAGTTCCTATCTCATGCTTCAGTACTAGCGCCAGAACTTTTATCTCCTGACACGCCAGGGCTCGGACACAGAACCGCTAACAGTAAAAACAGACCCAGCCAAAATTTTTG
>CM031617.1:12667108-12669608 GCA_018398815.1 Conus ventricosus
CGTTAAGCTTTGTCAGTCAGCCTCAGCAGACGACAAAAGTGACCGACGTATGTTGTTAGGAGGCTGCCCTACTCGCTTTGTTACTGTTCAAACTTGAAAAGGGATGGGTTCGGTCCGAAGTGTAGCAGACCTACGATGTTACGGCACCCAACTTACGATGTTGAAGGCAGTCTTTTCTCACTTTATGTCTGACTTTACCAAAATTTGAAGGGGTCCCTGGGGACCCCTTACTTACACGGACACCCAGTGCGTCCCGTTGAGTTTTAATGCGTACTGTACGCAATTTTTTGCGTTTTCAGAAGCCCTGATCTACAGACAATGGTCACTATGGTGAGGCATAATGCTAAATGCCAGTAAGTTTATATGGGCTAAAGAAAAAAGAATTGTATATCTGAACATAAGAAGTACCTGATTTGATGGCTGAGTCAATACAATTGAACTGTACTACCTAATGGTCACTCCAGTTGATTTCAACAACCTGACAAGAGTCTATTGCACTTTGAAAAAAAAAAAGCTGTGGTTTAAACACACACACACACACACACACACACACACACACACACACACACACACACATAGATAAATATAATACACACACACACACACACACACACGAAAAGAGAGACAGAGACAGAGAGACAAAGAGTACAGAGAGAAATTAACACACATGTATGCAAAGGGACAGTGAGAGAGACGGAGATAGAGAGAGAGAGAGAGAAGAGAGAGAGGGGAGAGGAGAGAGAGAGGGGAGAGAGAGAGAGAGAGAGACTAGAGATCTATACAGTGAGAAAAGTACACTCATGCAAGGAGAGAGAAGAGAGAGAGAGAGAGAGAGAGAGAGGTAGAGAGAGAGAGAGAGAGAGAGAGAGAGAGAGAGAGAGAGAGAGAGAGAGAGACTGAATTTCGTCCAAACAATGTGCCCTTGAAATCGTCTGACAAGTTCAACCCACTAATCAGTGTAACGACCACCATCAATCAATCAATAATGATGCCAACGTGGACACTCCGATCACCGATTTGTCTCGTTTCACACACAAGCCGTGTCGCTGCTAATCCGTTAGAAAATTATACAACCAAATGAAAGAAGGAAAAACAAATGACGTCTTCCGAAAAACAAATCAACACGTTGACCTAGGTGACATCAAACCGGGCCGGGAAAAGACATGCTTTGATTGATTGAACTTACCGCACCCACGATCTTTCAGCCATCGGTATCCAGGGGACGCTATCATTCAACAACTTCCTATGGCCTATTTATGGTTAGACTTCAGGGTTGAAATTAAGGTTAGGTACGGGGGTTACAGTCGAGGTCAGGTAGTAGGTATACTGTTTAAACTGATGGAAACCTCGTTTCTTGGATGTTGTTGTTATTTTTTGATGTTGTGTTGTTCTTGTTGTTGTTATTTTTTTCCCCTCTTGGCTTAGCATTACTTTAAGGGGTGTCAGTGTTGGTAATATACAGTTAAAAGCGGTAGTGTAAATGTAAAGTTAGTTTCAAAGTGAGGTGACTGAAGGCGAAAATTGAAGCAAATTTTAAAAAGAAAGGTTATTAGCTCCGCAAGACAATATAGACAAACAAACAGGTTACAGTATTGTTCTGTAATCTTTTTGTCTGTCTTGTCTTGCGGAACTAATAACCTTTCTTTTTAAATTTTGTACTGTAAAGCAAAAAGTAGTCTTGATCTGGCAGCTTCACGATCAGTTTTCTTCTTTCTCCCTCAACTCGGCCCGCAGTCAAATAGTTCACGCATTTACCTGCAGAGCTAATGGCCGTGAGTTCGAATCACTCGTGGGATTGGCTTTTTTATTGGGGGGGGGGGGGGGGGGGGGGGGGGGGGGGAGGGCGGAGGCTTAAAATCCTCTTTATCCATAAAGAAACCTGATTCAGTTCGGGGAAGGTTAGAGGCGACGGTAGGAGGGAGATGGGCCCCGCCTTCTATCGTGCCTTGCCCTACACAAAGTGAACCCGAAACAGTTCCCTGCCCCTGTGGCTAAAAGGCTAAGGGAACTTTTAACTTAGTATTGCATTAAATCTTATGGTTATAAGTGACAAACCAGGTAAACTGTGGTCCCTAGTCTTCTCGTAGGGCTACCATTGGTCTTATTGACAGAACCTATATATTTCCCTCTTTAGTCTTCTTGTGGGGCTGCCATGTGACAAAACGTATACATTTCCCTCTTTAGTCTTCTTGTGGGCTCGTGTATGGTCGTCAGTAACATGACTTATACATTTCGTTCCCTCCTTAGTCTTGCATATTTTCTTGTATGTATCTCACCCTTTTTAGTGTTGTAGAACTTCGGTCTGGTCATAAGTCAGAGACTTATATAATTCCCGCTTTAGTCTTCGTGTAGGACATTTGTCTGGTCCTAAGTGACAGTGTCCTGAAGCTTTACGCATAAGTTTCTTGTTGGGCTACTTTATTGTCGCAAGCAACAGAATTTGCACCTACCCCCCCCCCCCCCTTCACACACACACACACACACACACACACACACACAC
>CM031617.1:12674608-12760592 GCA_018398815.1 Conus ventricosus
AATCAATGCTATTGATTAATGATCTAGGGAAAAAAAAGAAAAACATTCTAGGGATTTTTCTTTATTGTAGAGGCGGTAAATCTAAATCTTTCAACTGGCAGTCTAAACACCATAATGCAAATGACTTTCCGGTTGCTTGTCGCTTTACATCTGCATAAGCGGCCTGCCAGTGCAACAGTTGAGAAGACAGATATCTTGTATGTAGTGTGTCCAGTCAGCTAGAAATTCATTTTAGATCTGTTTGGGTTACTTGCTCGTGGATGCATGTCTTCCTTGTTAAGTACTCCTCATGAAACCCGCAGACGTAGCAAGTTTCAGGACTTGAAGGGTTGAGTCACTGTGTAGCTTGATCTTTACTTGCGATCTCCAGTATCTGTTCTCGTGAACTTTGCGCGCGTGTGCTGTCAACGTGTTCTTTTCCACGCACTTTATTTGTGTTACCCGATATCTGTTTGCCTCAGACTTTCCCAGGGGTATCACATGCCCACAAATGCACACACTGTCCTCTATTCCATTTATTAATTCATTAAATATCGGTAAATTACAGTAAGCACAATTAGGATATCGCAAATTTGTTGTCACCATTATTTTCCGGCCCAAAAGTCAGTCAGATCATCTATTAAGTATCCGGTCAGTAAGTCACCTAAAGCCGTGACGTCCACCAAAGAAATCATGTTTTCCACCCGAGTCTGTTTGTTTGTTTGTCTGTCTGTTAGCAAGTTTACGCTCTGAAATGGAACCCCGGCGCTGCCAAGCTTGGCCCAAGAGTGAACCTGTTCCAGTTTGTCGGGGATAGTTTTTCAGTTCCTTCCAGTTTCTTCCAGGTGTCACTGCGTGCGGACTAGCCTATATGCGCTGCAGCACATCTGCTAAGTTATGAGACGAGAGCGCGCAGGATACACAGCTGATCGATCGATGATTTGATAAGCAAGATGACTGGATTTAAGAGGAGGGTCTCATGGATGCGACTTGACAGGTGTCAGACCTGCACAGCTCAATACGTTTGTCAGGCCTCATGCACTAAACACAGTGTGTGTGTGTGTGTGTGTGTGTGTGTGTGTGTGTGTGTGTGTGTGTGTGTGTGTGTGTGTGTGTGTTCTTGCGCGTCACGAAAGCTATGTGTGACCTGGCGTTCCTACACTGACATGGACAAATTCAGGACAGTGCATGGTCTCGCTTCGAAACATCGATTTTCAAATAACCGGGATCTGTCACTGTTCCAGTGTCGGGGAGATCTGGCGGTTCAGGAGGTTGGTTTCAATGCATTCAACTCGCTGAACAAAAGATTGACGCTTTTTCGGTGCTGGCTTTTGTGTCATCATTTGTAAGACTGTTAAATACTCTGAATTATTCTAATTTCAGTCTGAGAAGAGGGGGGGGGGGGGGGAAGAGAAGGGATGAGAGAAGGGGAAGGGGGGGGAGTGAAGGGAGGGGGAGGGAAGGGTGAAGTGGAGGGGGGGGGGGCACAGAGGTCGGCAAGCGAGGTGAAAGGGGGGTGGTGGGGGAGGTATCCCCGATTGCTGGTACTGGCTGTTCTCTCCCACACACACACACACACAAGGCAAAAACTTCATGGTCAGACATAGGGCTGGCAGCAGTGACGCCATCAGTGTGTTCCTTCCTCCCCCCACACTACAGTCTCAGGCGATACAACAGACGCCAGCCGCGATCGCCTGACCGGACCCGAGCAGCGATGACGATGGTCCCCAACAACCAGGACAACTGTACCCACGTGAGGGAGGTGACTCTGCAGCCTGCAGCAGCCAGGATCGTCGAGGCGGGGGTCCTTCTGCTGATCTGCTTGCTGACCGTGCTGGGAACACCCTGTTGTGGGTCACCGTGCTGCGCTACAAGGAGTTCCACAAATGTATGTACATCCTGCTGCTCAGTCTCTCGGCCTCGGACGTCGTCGTCGGGGTCTTCAACATGCCTCTGATGATCTACACTGCCTTTGTGGGACGGTGAGAGGAGTGTCGAGAGAGAGAGAGAGAGAGAGAGAGGAGAGAGAGAGAGAGAGAGAGAGAAGAGAGAGAGAGAGAGAGAGAGAGAGAGAACGAACGAACGAAATTTTATTTTACCAGGGTAATGAGATAAGCACAGTGTACATGCTTTTTTCCACCAGCAGAGAGAGAGAGAGAGAGAGAGAGAGAGAGAGAGAGAGAGAGAAGAGAGAAGAGAAGAGAGAGAGAGAGAGAGTGCGTGTGTGTGCGTGCGTGCACTGTAAACCTCAGATAACTTCAGCACACTCCTAAACGCTCTTACAACAATCAAGTTATAGTTCATCAGACTTCTCTGCTCACATCTTGTTGAAGGCACAACCGTAAAAAATTACGGCGTGTGCTTGGGCGCGCGCGCGCAGGTGTGTGTGTGTGTGTGTGTTGTGCGTTGTGTGTGCGTGTGCGTGTGCGTGTAAGCTGATGCGGTTTCAGATATGTGCTCACATATAGGGGTATTGGGATTTTCTCTGTCACGCGTTGGGATGGGAGAGGGAGGTGGAGGTGGGGGTGGGTGAGGCGGGATGGAGTGGAGAGAGAGAAAGATGGGAGTTGGGGAGGGTGATAAGTGGGTGTTCCTCACTGTTTGTACTTTCTATTTCAACAAGGGAAGGATACTCATCGCCTTTGTTTCCCATATGAGGTTCCAAGTTATTGTACTCGACACTTGAACACACTGCATCCACTCCTCTTCCATGCAACCTCCTTAACCATCGTTGACGACCAAGACAAACACCTGCAATAGCTTGTTTATTGTGGACCATTTCATGTCTTGATTACGGAAGCTTTAAGTTACTGTCCTTGTTTATTATTATTAAGTGTTTCCTGTTGATTCTGTCTCGACTATGCACGCTAAAAGTTACTTTGCTTGTTTTGATTGACTTCTTTTTGATGCTGATTCCGTCTTCTTTATGTTTGATGCTGGCTCCGTTTTTCATTGTGATTGCCAATGTTTCTGTTCTTATTTAGTATAGACTCTTTCTGACTGATTCTGCTTTCTTTTTTGATATTGGAAATTACTATACTTGTTCAGTTTTCATTTCATGCCGACTCTGTCTTCATTCTGATAGCCAAAGCTACTGAACTTGCTTAGCATTGCCAATGTCATCCTGACTCTGTCTTCGTTTTGAGCGCCAACGTTACTGTACTTGTGTTGTTTATTTTATGATGACTCTGATTCTGATAGTTTATTAAATTGTAGTTTGCACTTGGTCAGCCCAAATTCCTATACTTGTTAAGTGTTGTCTACTTCATGCTGACCCTGTCTTCATCATGAGTGCCCAAGTTACTGTACTTGTTAAGTGTTGTCTACTTCATGCTGACCCTGTCTTCATCATGAGTGCCCAAGTTACTGTACTTGTTAAGTGTTGTCTACTTCATGCTGACCCTGTCTTCATCATGAGTGCCCAAGTTACTGTACTTGTTAAGTGTTGTTTACTTCATGCTGACCCTGTCTTCATCATGAGTGCCCAAGTTACTGTACTTGTTAAGTGTTGTCTACTTCATGCTGACCCTGTCTTCATCATGAGTGCCCAAGTTACTGTACTTGTTAAGTGTTGTCTACTTCATGCTGACCCTGTCTTCATCATGAGTGCCCAAGTTACTGTACTTGTTAAGTGTTGTCTACTTCATGCTGACCCTGTCTTCATCATGAGTGCCCAAGTTACTGTACTTGTTAAGTGTTGTCTACTTCATGCTGACCCCGTCTTCATCATGAGTGCCCAAGTTACTGTACTTGTTAAATGTTGTTTTATTTCATGTTGACTCCGTCTTCATTATGACAACTGGAGTTACTGTATTTTGATTAGTTTTTACTTATTTCATACTGACTGTGTCTTCATTATGACTGTCAGAATTACTGTACTTGTTCAGATGAAATTACTGTCATCATTATGCCAGCCAAAGTTACTGTACTTGTTTAGATAGAATTGCTGCACTTGGTCAGTATTGTCTGTTTCATGCTGACTGTGTCTTCATGAAGCCAGCCAAAGTTACTGTACTTGTTTAGATAAAATTGCTGTACTTGGTCAGTATTGTCTGTTTCATGCTGACTCTGTCTTCATGAAGCCAGCCAGAGTTACTGTACTTGTTTAGCATTGTCTGTTTAAAGTTAACCCTCTCTCTAGGTCCGAACCTCCCTCTCCCCTTCTCCCGCCCCCACCCTGTTTCTGAGACAGACTAAATAAGGCTTGGACGGACAACACGAAAGACTGGACTGCCTCTGTCAACCCCCCCCCCCCCCTACCCATCCCCCCCCTACCCATCCCCCCCCCCCCCCCCCTCCGGGCGAGGGCACGGGACTTTGAAGATCCCAGATCCTAATGACTGGGGGCCGGAATAGCTCAGCTGCTAGAGCACCGGACTCGTAATCATGGTGATCATGCGCTTGTAGGTTCGAATCTTCTCCAGACCGCTTTGGTGCAGGGGGATTTTCGCATAGGAGTCAACACTGATTCCAAACCCATTCCCAAAAGCCCTTCGAATGAGACTATAAACCGGGGATCCGTGTGTGAACGCAAGCATAGCATCTTGCACACAAGTAATAAATCCCGTCAGCAACTTTCGGAAGAGAAGGCCAGTTTTGGGCCGTTGGTATGGGTGACACGTTACACATGGCATGCACCCTGCGTGAATATCGAAAGAATGAAGAAAGAAAATTGGGTAGTTGATATTAACTGAATGGTGCAACAAACGAGTGAATGGAGCACTAACAGACAGCTCTTCAATCGGCTCTACCCAGGTAGGCAGCCCGTTGTGTAAACGAGAGTGTGGGTTGTAAAGCGCTGAGAGCTTGGTCTGTAACCGAGGATAGGCACTGTGTGGGCACTAATAATAACAATAATGGTGATGATGATAGTAATTATAATAATAGTAATAGTAATAATCATGATAATAACAAAAACACTAACAACCACAACAATAATGATAATAGTAATAATAATAATGATAATGATAACGACAAGAAGAAGAAGAAAAAGAAGAAGAAGAATCTCGCCGTTGGGAGATGAAAAAAATGAACAAATCATAAACATACGCTTGTTGAACTCAATCTATTTCAGTGATGCCACCATGTTTGTTTGTTTGTTTTTTCACATAAAGAAAAATAAGAGGAAAACAAAAACAAAAGCGAACGCACGCTTACCTCCTCGTATCTTTTTCTATGCCCTTTTTCTGCATGTGACGCATGTAACAATAACAATAACAACAATAACAATATGTTCTTTTCAGTCTTTTCAAGGCCATTTAACCCATATGGACAAGAGAGATACACCGAATATTACAATGCAGCAATTGAGAAGTCTTTTTTTACAGGAAACAATAAGCATGTAGGACACATCATAAACAAAATGTATATACAAGGTTTTTAATCATGTGACCCATGTGTGACGGCGTGTCTGGGGCCGCAGACGGGACTACGGTTGCAACGTGTGTCGAGCCGACGGTTACGTCTTTCCTGTCTGTATCTGCTCCACCATCAACTCGGTGTGTGCTGTCTCCGTCAACCGCTACATCCGGGTCTGCCGGGAGAGATGGTACCCCAAGATTTACAGCTTGCATTCCGTCATAATACATGTGGCACGTACGTATGTCCGTATATTGTTTTGTGTCGTTATATGGAGGTATTTGTGATAATGTTTTCATCACCATGTTTTAAGGAATGCGCTCAATGTTTTTGTTCATAATGTGAAAGTACGTATTGTATGTTTGTGTCATCGTGTTGATGTATGTACCATATGTTTGTGGTCATGTTTAGTTGTGGCGGCATGTAAATGTATTTGTGTCACGTGGACATATGCACTGCATGATTGTAGTATAATGAAGACCTCATGCTGACTTTTATACAAACTAGTTCTCAATTACTGATGCGCTAATCTTCAGTTTTTCAAGAAAACTGTGTTTTAGCTTTTGACACTTTCAACGATTCTGTACACTCACAGGATGGCAGTGAACTTTGATTGAATCTGTCTTACAAAATAATTCAAAACGAAAATACAGTAAAGTTTGCTTTAAAAACTGAGCACCTATGATCTCGAAGAAAAGTGAAACTTTTTCAATTCAATCGAAAGGTTAATCATTTTCTGTGTTCTGAACTTGTTTATTCTTGATTATGCAAGTCCTTAATACTGCGTAACAGGAGAAATATTGACAAGCTGCAAAATTGAATGGTCTACCAACTTACTCGCGCACCTTTAGGGTTCATTTGATGGTTTGATATGATGTAAGATACATTTGTTTTGTGAAATAAAACATGTATGCTTACCATACTATGTTTTCTCATTTAACATCACTTATTTTTCATTAAAGTGTGAACTGAAAATTGCGCCTAAAGATGGGGCATATAGGCCTACATCTGCAAAGTCGCACACTATTGAGGACTGTTCTGAAATTTTGGAAATTTGCAGGCTCGTTTATTATTTGCACTAAAATATAAGTTCATAAGAATAGATTTCTAAGTGGACACAAAGGAAAAGAAAGAAAAGCTATTCACTTTTTGATTTTAAAGTGCTTGAAACGAACAAACATAAAAAAGAAATGTTTTGTCGTAAGTCGCTTTCATTTCAGGGGGAATAAAATGCCAAAATTCCCGTTACGCTAATGAAAAATCGGAATTCGGCGTCTACGAATGACAGAGTATATTCCGTTTAGGATTTTAAAGTGCTTGAACAAAATTAAGTCTTGAAGTAAGAGGCTTTCGTTTGTTTCCGTTTGTGTCTGCAATATCTGGGAAATAGTTTTACCGAAAATCCGCATACGCTAAAGACAAGTCTAAATTCGATGTTTACGAATGACTAAACATTATGTCCTGTGGTAAATTCTAAGACTTTTGCCGACCTGACATCGTTTGGTTTCAGTGTGCATTTTACGCAATGCAGGTCATAAACAACAACAAAACCAACTCATACACGCACACACACACACACACACACACACACACACACACACACACACACACACGCACGCACGCACGCACGCACGCACGCACGCGTGCACACACACACACACGCACACACACACGCGCGCGCGCGCGCGCGCGCATGCTGCTGAATGAGAACACTTGTGGCATAGTTCAGTGTGGAAAATTCCATTCTTGCAAAACTTGACCCAGTGACTCGAATCTAATTGCAAATATTCAAATGACAATATTCGGAAATTTGCAAGGGAGGTAGTCTGTGTTAAGAGCTCACGTTCAATGAGAGTGACCCCGCCGTTTCCATGGAACAGCTGCCACTGGTTGGCACGCCCCATCAGTCAGCTTAACAGTTCAATCACAGAGAGAGAGAGAGAAAACGTATTTCTAAAAAAAGAAAACGATGTGAAACGGTGCAGCTGCAATGCGGACAGTTGATATTTCAATCATCATTCCAGCGTGCTCTTGAAATATGTGACTTTCCTTCTGCTCAAACCGCCAAATTTTAGAAGAAAAAAGTTATCTTCCCTTGATTTTTTTTCTTTTTTTTTTTTCAGGACAGTATCAGTTTGCGAGTAGTTTCTTAGTTTATTTTGTGTGTGTGACGTAACGGCATTACAGTGAACAAGCTTCGTTTCCAGCACAGTTGGTGATTCACTGTGGATTCCATCGCCTTTTATGGGGCAAGTTTTTCATTCTTTGCTTACTGTTGCACGTTATTTTTTTGTAAATTTTGAAGAGCGTGTGGACATTTGGACCAGATCAGAAGTAGACTGCTTTGACTGGTGTATTTTGTCCATGGTTGATGCCAAATATCTGATTTTGTTCGTGGAATATGTGGCCCACAGTACATTTTGATCCCTGTAAAATGCTAACAATTCATGCTTTTTTCCTCAGTCCCATGGCTGATGGCCTTCTTTGCTGCTGTGCCGCTGCTATTGGATTTCGAGAAGATAAGATACGAGCCTGCTTTGTACCTCTGCCGTTGGGATAACTTCCAGCGCCGGCTCTACATGATTCCTGTGGGCGGTTATCTTTTGTTCACCACCTTGCTCATTGCCTACTGCAACCTCTCCATCTACCTCAAGAGCAGGAAGAGCACGCGGGCGATGCGCCGGTATGAGACAGATCATCGCAAGATCACAATTTCCACTGTTGGCAAAGCCGGTGATTCCCGTGAGGCAAGAACTGAGAAGGATGGTATACAGCAAACGAAGGGTCTAGCACCAGAGCCTGGGGCCCAGATGACATTCCCGACAGTGAATATTCAGGAAGTAGCCAGCAAAGCTACAAAGATCATGCAGGATGAAGACTTTCGTGAGCGATCAAGCACCTCCATCTCGCAGGGTTCCAGTCCAACATCCACCCCACCTGAGGAAATGTGTGAGAGGGCCTGCCTCCAAATTCTCACCAGTCTGACAGGGGAAGACACTGGCTTGGACCCTTTGACCCCGCTCTCAGACCAGCCCACCCCACCACGACAATGCAATGCACAGAGAAGACGTTTACATGTGCAAGACGTCCGGCAATATACCCCTGATGAGACCCCCCATCAACCAGATGATAGTGATCCCGAGCTCGAAGCACGGGTGTGGATGAGATGCGAACAGGGGAGACGCACTCCTGCCTGGACCAGGCGCCAGCAGGAGAGAGGCTCTTCAACGTGAACGAGAAGCCTACAGGAGAAAAGATCCCACAGTGTGGATCTGGTTCGAGAGTCACCGCCGACGCAGCCAGCCATGGACGTACACTTCACGCCTCCAATGTCAGGGAGCCTGGACAGGGCAGACAATCCTACCGAACTGGCCACGGAGCCAAGGTGGAGGGAGGACCAGAAGTCCTTCAAGTCTACCACCTCCAGCGTGGTGTCGGGGAAATCCGGGAAATTGTTCCTGGTTGGCACAGGTCCCGTGAAGCATCCCTACCTGGACGAGGAGTTGGTTCCCAGCCAAGCCCCGGCTTCCAGTTTGATGGCCAAGCCCAAAAGGGATGACATGCACGTCACTATGACGGTGACGGTGGTGGTGGCGTTGTTTTTGATCACATATTACCCGGGCCTGATAATCATGGTGATAGAAAGTACTACCTCAGTTTCCTTTCCTCCCACTCTGAAGACGTTTATGATCCTTCTGGTCTATTTTAACAGTATGTGCAACCCCATCATTTACGGCTGGGGCAATTTGAACATTAGAAATGGCTACAAGCGACAGTTTACGTGGTGGTTTTGCAGAACACGTCAAACACTGGACCAACCCAAGGCGCCGACTTAGCGTTGAAAAAGTTTACCATTAACCCTAAATGGAGTTTCTTTGTCTCACATGTAACATTGTATGTGTATGTGCATGGGAGCGTATGTGCGTGCGTCCATGCGTGAGTGCGTGCGCGCGAGTGTGTGTGTGTGTGTGTGTGTAGAAAGAGGGATGAAATATAGAGTCAACTGTGGATGGAGTGCGTTGGTAGTGATGGGAAAGGTGCATGTAAAGGTAGATAAACCTGCAGTTTAAATCCAGAGAAGAAGGAAAAAGTGCTTGAAGACCAATGGAAGAAGTTCCAGACCAAGTGCCTGTGGCGTGTCTTTCAGATCATCTGGCCGACCACTGTGTCCATTTTAGATCTCCTGTCATGGCAGGAAGGTTGACGATCTACCACCTCCAGGAAGGGTGACGATGAAGACACAACTCTGACGTTCTGATGTCATGGCAGAAAGGGTGACGACGAAGACACAACTCTGGCGCGCTGATGTCATGGCAGGAAGGGTGACGACGAAGACACAACTCTGACGTGCTGATGTCATGGCAGGAAGGGTGACGACGAAGACACAACTCTGACGTGCTGATGTCATGGCAGGAAGGGTGACGATGAAGACACAACTCAGACGTGCTGATGTCATGGCAGGAAGGGTGACGATGTGTGATGTCAGGGCAGGAAGGGTGACGACGAAGACACAACTCTGACGTGCTGATGTCATGGCAGAAAGGGTGACGACGAAGACACAACTCAGACGTGCTGATGTCAGGGCAGGAAGGATGACGACGAAGACACAACTCTGACGTGCTGATGTCATGGCAGGAAGGGTGACGACGAAGACACAACTCTGACGTGCTGATGTCATGGCAGAAAGGGTGACGACGAAGACACAACTCTGACGTGCTGATGTCATGGCAGGAAGGGTGACGACGAAGACACAACTCTGACGTGCTGATGTCATGGCAGAAAGGGTGACGACGAAGACACAACTCTGACGTGCTGATGTCATGGCAGGAAGGATGACGACGAAGACACAACTCTGACGTTCTGATGTCATGGCAGGAAGGGTGACGATCTACCACCTCCAGGATGGGTGTCGACGAAGACAACTCAGACGTACTGATGTCAAGCAGAAAGGGTGACGACGAAGACACAACTCAGACGTACTGATGTCAAGCAGAAAGGGTGACGACGAAGACACAACTCAGACGTGCTGATGTCATTGGCAGGAAGGGTGACGATGAAGACACAACTCAGATGTGCTGATGTCATGGCAGGAAGGGTGACGACGAAGACACAACTCTGACGTGCCGATGTCATGGCAGGAAGGGTGACGACGAAGACACAACTCAGATGTGCTGATGTCATGGCAGGAAGGGTGACGACGAAGACACAGCTCAGATGTGCTGATGGAGATGGTTTACTGATTGACGTAGAAGAGAAGGTCATAATAAGGGGGAAAAACGTGACGGTCTGTGTGCTCCTGAATGGCATGTTGATGTAGTGCCAGGGATCTATCTTGGCACAGGTTGGATCAGAAAGCATTGAATGGCGTGTTGATGCTGTACGTATTAGGGATCTGTCTTGGCATAGGCTGCATCAGATAGCACTGAACGGCGTTTTGATGTCGTACCAGGGATCTATCTTGGCATAGGCTGCATCAGATAGCACTGAACGGCGTTTTGATGTCGTACCAGGGATCTATCTTGGCATAGGCTGCATCAGATAGCATTGAACGGCGTTTTGATGTCGTACCAGGGATCTATCTTGGCATAGGCTGCATCAGATAGCATTGAACGGCGTTTTGATGTCGTACCAGGGATCTATCTTGGCATAGGCTGCATCAGATAGCATTGAACGGCGTTTTGATGTCGTACCAGGGATCTATCTTGGCATAGGCTGCATCAGATAGCATTGAACGGCGTTTTGATGTCGTACCAGGGATCTATCTTGGCATAGGCTGCATCAGATAGCATTGAACGGCGTTTTGATGTCGTACCAGGGATCTATCTTGGCATAGGCTGCATCAGATAGCACTGAACGGCGTTTTGATGTCGTACCAGGGATCTATCTTGGCATAGGCTGCATCAGAGAGCACTGAACGGCGTTTTGATGTCGTACCAGGGATCTGTCTTGGCATAGGTTGCATCAGATAGCACTGAACGGCGTTTTGATGTCGTACCAGGGATCTGTCTTGGCATAGGTTGCATCAGATAGCACTGAACGGCGTTTTGATGTCGTACCAGGGATCTGTCTTGGCATAGGCTGCATCAGATAGCACTGAACGGCGTTTTGATGTCGTACCAGGGATCTATCTTGGCATAGGCTGCATCAGATAGCACTGAAAGGCGTTTTGATGTCGTACCAGGGATCTATCTTGGCATAGGCTGCATCAGATAGCACTGAACGGCGTTTTGATGTCGTACCAGGGATCTATCTTGGCATAGGTTGCATCAGATAGCACTGAACGGCGTTTTGATGTCGTACCAGGGATCTATCTTGGCATAGGCTGCATCAGATAGCATTGAACGGCGTTTTGATGTCGTACCAGGGATCTATCTTTGCATAGGCTGCATCAGATAGCATTGAACGGCGTTTTGATGTCGTACCAGGGATCTATCTTGGCATAGGCTGCATCAGATAGCACTGAACGGCGTTTTGATGTCGTACCAGGGATCTATCTTGGCATAGGCTGCATCAGATAGCACTGAACGGCGTTTTGATGTCGTACCAGGGATCTATCTTGGCATAGGCTGCATCAGATAGCATTGAACGGCGTTTTGATGTCGTACCAGGGATCCATCTTGGCATAGGCTGCATCAGATAGCATTGAACGGCGTTTTGATGTCGTACCAGGGATCTATCTTGGCATAGGCTGCATCAGATAGCACCGAACGGCGTTTTGATGTCGTACCAGGGATCTATCTTGGCATAGGCTGCATCAGATAGCACTGAACGGCGTTTTGATGTCGTACCAGGGATCTGTCTTGGCATAGGTTTGTATCAGATAGCACTGAACGGCGTTTTGATGTCGTACCAGGGATCTGTCTTGGCATAGGTTGCATCAGATAGCACTGAACGGCGTTTTGATGTCGTACCAGGGATCTATCTTGGCATAGGCTGCATCAGATAGCACTGAACGGCGTTTTGATGTCGTACCAGGGATCTATCTTGGCATAGGCTGCATCAGATAGCACTGAACGGCGTTTTGATGTCGTACCAGGGATCTATCTTGGCATAGGCTGCATCAGATAGCATTGAACGGCGCTCTGATGATGTGCCAGGGATCTGTCATGGCTCAGGTTGCATCAGATAGCACTGAATGGCATGTTGATGCCGTACCAGGGATCGATCGTGGCACAGATTGCATCAGATAGCGCCATTTGGCAGCTTGTGTGAACATTTTGACGATGAGCGTCTGCTCCACAGATATGGGTCCAGGAAGATGAACTGTGGCTACAGCTTAAGGACATACTCCATAGATGTGGGTCCATTAAGAAGGAATGTGTCCTTCCATAGATGCAGGTCCATTAAGAAGGAATGTGTCCTGCCATAGATTGAGGTCCATTAAGAAGGAATGTGTCCTACCATAGATGCAGGTCCATTAAGAAGGAATATGTCCCACCATATATGTCGGTCCATCAAGAAGGAATGTGGCTTACCATAGATGTTGGTCCAGAAAGGAGTGTTGTGGCTCAGGACATACTTCATAGATGTGGGTCCAGAAAGAAGGAATGTTCTCAGGACATACTCCATAGATGTGGGTCCAGAAAGATGGAATGTTCCCAGGACATACTCCATAGATGTGGGTCCAGAAAGATGGAATGTTCTCAGGACATACTCCATAGATGTGGGTCCAGAAAGAAGGAATGTTCTCAGGACATACTCCATAGATGTGGGTCCAGAAAGATGGAATGTTCTCAGGACATACTCCATAGATGTGGGTCCAGAAAGATGGAATGTTCTCAGGACATACCCCATAGATGTGGGGCCAGAAAGATGGAATGTTCGCAGGACATACTCCATAGATGTGGGTCCAGAAAGATGGAATGTTCTCAGGACATACTCCATAGATGTGGGTCCAGAAAGATGGAATGTTCTCAGGACATACTCCATAGATGTGGGTCCAGAAAGATGGAATGTTCTCAGGACATACTCCATAGATGTGGGTCCAGAAAGATGGAATGTTCTTAGGACATACTCCATAGATGTGGGTCCAGAAAGATGGAATGTTCTCAGGACATACTCCATAGATGTGGGTCCAGAAAGATGGAATGTTCGCAGGACACACTCCATAGATGTGGGTCCAGATAGATTGAATGTTCTCAGGACATACTCCATAGATGTGGGTCCAGAAAGATGGAATGTTCGCAGGACATACTCCATAGATGTGGGTCCAGAAAGATGGAATGATCTCAGGATATACTCCATAGATGTGGGTCCAGAAAGATGGAATGTTCTTAGGACATACTCCATAGATGTGGGTCCAGAAAGATGGAATGTTCTCAGGACATACTCCATAGATGTGGGTCCAGAAAGATGGAATGTTCTCAGGATATACTCCATAGATGTGGGTCCAGAAAGATGGAATGTTCTCAGGATATACGCCATAGATGTGGGTCCAGAAAGATGGAATGTTCTCAGGACATACTCCATAGATGTGGGTCCAGAAAGATGGAATGTTCTCAGGACATACTCCATAGATGTGGGTCCAGAAAGTTGGAATGTTCTTAGGACATACTCCACAGATGTGGGTCCAGAAAGATGGAATGTTCTCAGGACATATTCCATAGATGTGGGTCCAGAAAGATGGAATGTTCTCAGGACATACTCCATAGATGTGGGTCCAGAAAGATGGAATGTTCTCAGGATATACGCCACACCTGTGGGTCCAGAAAGAAGGGACTGGACAATTGATACACTTCCAAATCTACTTCACTGGTTATTTAACCACTCTGGGTGAGACAATCGAATGTGCATGAAACTGAATTGAAGAACGGATCCAGTCTCTGTTAAAGCTTGACGGGGATCTGCTCCGTCTGGAGTGTCATTCTGATCGTTATCATCATCATCATCATCATCATCATCATCATCATCATCATCATCATTACAGTTATTGATGTTGCTAATGTCATTATCATTATCATTCTCGATTTACTGTTATTGTTATCGTCGTTGTCGTCGTCGTCGTCGTCGTCATCATCATCATCGTCATCGTCGTCGTCGTCGTCGTCGTCGTCATCACTGTCATCGTCATATTCATGATTACTACTATTCATTGCAATAAATATGATCAACAACTTAACTGAACTCTCACACTTTGGGGAAACACACGCACGCACACGCACATGCGCGAGCGCTCACACACACACATGCACACACACGCGCGCGCACACACGCACACGCGCGTGCGCGCGCGCGCGCGCGCACACACACACACACACACACACACACACACACACACACACACACACACACACACACATTCTATTTCTCCTCGTTTTGTTTTGCATCGTTTTATTTTGTGTGTGCGCGCACGCGCGCGAATGCGTGCATGTGTGTGTGTGTGTGTGTGTGAGAGAGAGAGAGAGAGAGAGAAGCGTGCGCGCACACACAACACACAACCACACACACACACACACACACACACACACACACACCACACCACACCACACCACACCACACCCACCCCCACCACACGCGCACGCGCACGCACGCACTCGTGCACCGACTCGGATGATAATGATCATGACATGACGATCATCATCTTTATATTCCAAAAGAAGGAGGTAAACAAGAAGGCCTGCATGCTTTTGTTTCCACTGGCCCTTGACCCGGGATAGGGACCAGAGCAGTTGCGAGCGAGTCAGCGTGAAGATTATGTCGCAGAACATACGCCCTATTGGCGATTAGAAAAGGCCCATCACAGCCACTGAAAGATCGTCATCAACATCAACACTCGAAGAAAATACTGACAATATAAAGCATCAACTGCCCTCGCACCTCCCTCCCTCCTCACGCCTGCCCTCTCCCCCCCCCCCCCCCCCCCTCCCCCCCCCCCCCAACTCCCTCGTCGCATCTTTTCCCGTCCCCCGTTCTCCTTCCGTTGTCGTGCCGTCCCCCCCCCCCCTGCTTCCCCATCCACCCCTTTCTCCCTTCCGCCTTTTCCCCGTCCCCTCCCTTCACCCCACCCCATCTCCACCCCCCGTCCCTTACATCCTCACCTTCTCCCGTCCCTTGGCAGTGTTAGTTAAGGGTGAGTTTTAGTCCTATCGGCCAGAGGCCCTTAAGGACAATTATACAACAGACGTAGGTCTGCATTTTTGTGGCAACTAATGTAGGGGTCGTCGCATTCCTCTCTCTGAGCTTGTGTTCCTCTTGAACGTTGGTTCAATTTTGGTCGTGTTCCTCTTGAACGTTGGTTCAATTTTGGTCGTGTTCCTCTTGAACGTTGGTTCAATTTTGGTCGTGTTTTTCTTCAATGTTGGTTCAAGTCTGGTCTTGTTGCTATTGAACGTTGGTTCAATTTCTGGTTGTTGGTCGACCGACGAAGGGCGTCGGTGTGTGTTGCCTGCTGTCCCCAAACATCAGGCTGCCTTCAGGACTAGCGGGCGGCCTTCTTTATGCTCGGGTGGCGATGGTCCTGTGCCGCGTAAGGCCGCCTCAAAGAGGGAGCAGGACGCAGGTCGCTGGAGCGCTGCACGAGCTCCTAATATTCGGCGGGTACTCGCTGACTGCGGCCGTGAGGGCATTTTTCAGCCCAACCCCATAAGGAGTGCCCACCATGTCTGCCTCCCCACAAAACGGAGCATGGCTGTCAGGGCCACGGTAGTCACAGTCAGGCAGCGCTCCTTCGCCGATCGCCCCACATCTCTAGGAGCCGTCCCCCGGCGACACAGGCTAGACCCGCCGTCACCCACATGGCTGGAAGGTTGTCTGCGCCGCCCGACACTGATCTTTTACATCAGTATCCCTCAAAGGAGAGCTGCCACCTCTCCCCTGGCGTCCACTGCTATGCCACACTCGCAGCAAACTGCTTGGCAGTGTCTCTGTAAGTGTGAGTCGTATTAGTAGCAGCAGTCGTGCGTGCGTGCGTGCGTGTGTGTGTGTGTGTGTGTGTGTGTGTGTGTGTTGTGTGTGTGTGTGTGTGTGTGTGTGTGTGTGTGTGATATTGGCCATTCTCAAGTAGAGCTTCAAACTGCAGCCTCGCCAAACGACAGAAAAATCTGTAGAGTTATCGATGTTGTTCGTCCAATGGACAACGACGACAAAGTTGCCGGTGTTCTATGACTTTGATACTAATCTATAGTCAAGTACAGGTAAACCATCTAGAGATCCTCGGGAAGAAGGGCATGAGATCAGTATAGTTCTCCACTGGGCTTCATCCGAACAAAGGAGGGGAATCAGATTGATGCTGCATGTCCGTTCTATCAAGACAGAGCAAACAGTTCTGAATTCATGCAAAACGCAGCTCTTACCCAGGAAAGGTACACGTGGCGGCACAACCAAGTGCTTACACAGATTGCACACGTGTGGTCATACACATGGAGACACCCGTCTAATATTACCATGTGGATAGACGTTAAATTGAAGACAACAACAACAATATGGAGACACAACCAAGTGCTGAAAGAAGAGTGCACACGTGTCATACACATGGAGATGCAACAAGTGCTTACACAGATTGCAAACGTGGTCATACACATGGAGATACAACCAAGTGCTTACACAGATCGCAGACATGGTGGTCATACACATGGAGATACAACCAAGTGCTTACACAGATTGCACACGTGGTCAGTACACATTGGAGAGACAACCAAGTACTTACACAGATTGCAGACGTGGTCATACACATGGATATACAACCAAGTGCTTACACAGATTGCACACGTGGTCAGTAACATATGGAGATACAACCAAGTACTTACACAGATTGCACACGTGGTCATACATATGGTGATACAACCAAGTGCTTACACAGATTGCACACGTGGTCATACATATGGAGATACAACCAAGTGCTTACACAGATTGCACACGTGGTCATACATATGGTGATACAACCAAGTGCTTACACAGATTGCACACGTGGTCATACATATGGTGATACAACCAAGTGCTTACACAGATTGCACACGTGGTCAGTACATATGGACTTCTGACCACCATGCGGTCCTGGCTAATCTGAACACACCTGCTCCTATTAAGCCTCCCAGGTATGTCGAGTCCAGGACTTTGCTTCCATCGACCTTGACATCTTCCGAGCTGACCTGCTGTCCTCCCTTCAATCTGTACCTTCACTGTCCGCGGAGCAGTTCCATGGCCTACTTCAAGATGTCCTTGATCACCATGCCCCAGTACTTAGACGCAAGATTTCCAGCCGTCCACCCTCACCCTGGTTCCAGCAGTTGGCCCTGAAGTTCTTGATGCTAAACGTGTTAGACGTAGGGCCGAAAGGCAGTGGCTAAAGACAAACCTCGAGATTCACAAACAAATTCTGCGAATTGCTAGTAATGCTGTGAATGAAATTGTTCAAAAGCAAAATCAGCCTTCTACAATGCTAAAATATTAGCATGCACAACAACCAAGCAATTGTTTAAGGTCACTGATACACTCATGGGGAGAACAAAATCATCTCCCCTTCCTTCATCTGTCTGTCCCTCTGACATTCCACAGAAAATTTTGTGACTTTTTCACTAGCAAAATTAGACTTATCCGTGAAAGTCTGATGCTCAGTCAGTATCTGAACCTGATATTCCATACAACTCTTTTTCCGGCATTTCATTGACTGACTTGAACCTGTGACAGTTGCTGTTGTCAAAGAAGTCATCGACAAGACTGTTATCAAAACTTGTGTACTGGATCCTCTTCCATCTACTTTATTATCTGCATGCATGGATGTTTTGTTGCCATATATCACTAGTGTGGTAAATGAATCTCTCACTTCTGGTCGTTTCCCACCTGCACTGAAAGCTGCTGTTGTCCGACCTCTTTGAAGAAACCCTCTCTTGACCCTGAAAACCTAAAAAATTATCGACCTGTCTCCAACTTGTCTTTTCTTTCAAAGATAATTGAAAAGATAGCACTTCTCCAACTCCAAAACCATCTTGACCAAAACAACTTGCTCTATTCGTTGCAGTCCGCCTATCGCACTGGACACAGTACAGAAACTGCTCTGCTGAAAATAATAAACGATCTTCTCGCTGCTCTGGATAACGGTCAGGTTTCACTGCTCTCTCTTCTTGACTTGTCCGCTGCCTTTGATACCATTGATCACTACCACCCTCCTCACTAGACTTCAACACACTTTTGGCATCTCTTCTCACGCTTTGGCATGGTTTTATTCTTACCTTTCTGGTCGAACCCAAATTGTCTCTGTCAATGGTTTTTCTTCAAGCTCTGCTGACTTGAATATGGTGTTCCCCAAGGCTCTGTCCTTGGTCCCATTCTGTTTGTTCTATATACCCAACCCATCTCTGATATTGTAGCCCATCATGACATTTCACACCACTGCTTCTCTGATGACAATCAAATCTACATTTCTGGTGACATTTCTTTCCTCTCCTCCATCATCGATCGCTCACAGCTCTGCATCTCTGACATAAAGGCATGGAAAGACTTGCAACAAACTTCAGTTAAACAATGACAAAACTGAACTGATCTTCATTCTCCCAAAACGGCTCATGTCTAAAAATCTCTGTTCCTTCTTCTGTCCAACTTGGTACCTCTCTCATTCAGACCTCTACCACTGTGCGAAATCTAGGCGTTGTACTTGATCAGACACTCTCTTTTCAAAATCAGATTTCTTCTATCTGCCGTGCTTGCTACTCGGAGCTTCGGCGAATCAGTTCTGTGCGCCACCTTCTGTCTGAAGAAGCCACCAAGACTCTGGTTTCTGCTTTCATTCTTTCAAGACTTGACTACTGTAATTCTCTTCTTGCTGGCTGTCCACAGAATCTTCTTGCAAAATTGCAGAAAGTTCAAAATAATGCTGCTCGCCTTGTCTTGAAATCTCCGAAAACCTCTCATGTTTCTCCCTTGCTTAAATCTTTGCACTGGCTTCCTGTTGAAAAACGCATCAAGTACAAACTTTCTTTGCTCTGTTACAAGGCATTGGATGGCCTCGCTCCATCTTACCTCTCTAAACTTCTGTCGACCTATACTGCTTCTAGACAGCTTCGCTCTTCCTCTGACACTCGCATTCTGCAGATCCCTCGTTTTCGGGCCAGAACACTTGGTGAACGTTCTTTCTCTTTTCAGGCTCCTTCCTGCTGGAACAATCTCCCTTCTGCACTCCGAAACTCAAACAGTCTTTCTTCTTTCAAGTCCTCCCTCAAAACAACTCTCTTCAAAACATAATCTTTCTGCTCCTTCGCTGGTGTGTGTGTGTGTGTGTGTGTGTTGTGTGTGTGTGTGTGTTTGTGTGTGTGTTTGTGTGTGTGTTTGTGTGTGTGTGTGTGTGTGTGTGTGTGTGTGTTAGGGCTTATTGCTGTAAGCGCTTAGGGCTTTTGTTTAAGATTAAGCGCACTAAATGTTCCTTATTATTATTATTATTATTATTATTATATGGAGATACAACCAAGTGCTTACACAGATTGCACACGTGGTCAGCAGTACACTACACATGGTGATACAACCAAATGCTTACACAGATTGCACACGTGGTCATACATATGGTGATATAACCAAGTGCTTACACAGATTGCACACGTGGTCAGTACACATGGAGATACAACCAAGTGCTTACACAGATTGCACACGTGGTCAGCAGTACACTACACATGGTGATACAACCAAATGCTTACACAGATTGCACACGTGGTCATACATATGGTGATACAACCAAGTGCTTACACAGATTGCACACGTGGTCAGTACACATTGAGAGACAACCAAGTGCTTACACAGATTGCACACGTGGTCAGTGCACATGGAGATACAAGTGCTTACACAGATTGAGGCATTGCACAACGATAAAGTCTACCGATGCACACGTGTCAGTGCACATGGAGATACAAGTGCTTACACAGATTGCACACGTGGTCAGTGCACATGGAGATACAAGTGCTTACACAGATTGCACACGTGGTCAGTGCACATGGAGATACAAGTGCTTACACAGATTGCACACGTGGTCAGTGCACATGGAGATACAAGTGCTTACACAGATTGCACACGTGGTCAGTGCACATGGAGATACAAGTGCTTACACAGACTGCACACGTGGTCAGTGCACATGGAGATACAAGTGCTTACACAGATTGCACACGTGTCAGTGCACATGGAGATACAAGTGCTTACACAGATTGCACACGTGGTCATACACATGGTGATACAACCAAGTGCTTACACAGATTGCACACGTGGTCATACACATGGAGATACAACCAAGTGCTTACACAGATTGCAGACGTGGTCATACACATTGAGATACAACCAACTGCTTACACAGATTGCACATGTGGTCATACACATGGAGATACAACCAAATGCTTACACAGATTGCACACAAGATTAGCACTACCAGAAGGAAGCCTATGTCACCGTAAACTCCAGCCACCACGCTCACACGGCAGGAGGCCTGAAATAGCTGTAACATCCACTACAGCATGAATGCGGGACTGGACGGATCGGATGACCAGGAGAGCATAGCAGACCATCTAGAAGGAGAAAACGACCAGGGATCACCAGGAAGAGTGGCATGAGACCGGACATAGTACTCCACTCAGATTCATCAACACATGATTCTGATCGGACTCACTGTGCCATGTGAAAGCAGAACGGAGCAAGCTTACATCTATAAGGCTGAAAAGCATGTCGGTCTTGTCAAGCAGCTGGGGAGAATCTGGCTTCCAACAAAAACATAAAACAAACAAACAAAATCCTTGGAGGTTGGAGCAAGGGAGATGTTAGGGTCATTAGCATATGCTTTCATAAAACAACTTGCTGGTTCTGGTGAGAAGAAGAAGATTAAAACATCGAAGGCAACGGCAGGAGTACTGGAAAGAGTTCCAGCGTCATCTGGTTGAAGACGAGCAAAAGTGAACTTCACGAGGGTAAAATTCTCTAACTTAGAACAGTGTCTGACAGCTCTGTGGGTTAACATCCATCAAAGGGCAACGCCTTAAAATACCCAACCACCCATGAAGCGCGAGTTCCGATCCCGGCAGCACCAAAAATATTCATGACAGCAGAAGGGCATCTACGAGTCATGATGTGGTTGCCTTGGTGATGCCGGTATGTGTGACCAGCATTACAGATAACTCTATTCTGGCCTGGGTGATGCCGGGTATGTGTGACCACATTACAGATAACTCTATTTCTGGCCTGGGTGATGCCGGGTATGTGTGACCAGCATTACAGATAACTCTATTTCTGGCCTGGGTGATGCCGGTATGTGTGACCAGCATTACAGATAACTCTTCTTCTTCTTCGTTCGCCATCCCGTTAGATGAGCAGCCCGGTGTCCTCGATGAAGCTGCCGTCCCGTCGCAGCTCCTCTAGGGTGCCGTACAGCTTGGCTTCCACTGCTGTCGGTGTTGGCCATACTTTCTCCTGGATGCTGCATACGTCGTACAGACTTGAAGGATGTGGTCATTGTCATTGGTCCCTCACCACAAGGGCACTCTCCACTCTGTCCAATGCCAAATTTTGTGTGCATGTGGTGGAGCAGGCGATTGTGTCCAGTCCTCAGGCGAAGATCTTGACCTGTTCCCGTCGTCCCAGCAAATAGTATGTGTCTTCTGGGTTGTATTTGGGATGCAGGAGGCGCCATTTTATTCCTTGTTGTGCCTTGATGATTGTCCTAATTTCATCGTATGACACCAGGTTGTTGGCCTGCTCCTTCTGTGCACCGTCTTTCGCCAGAATGTCCGCTTTTTCATTGCCTCTGATGCCACAGTGTGCTGGTACCCATTGTATCACCACTTTCTCCACTCTGGCACTCAGGGCAACAAGGGCTGAAGTGAGATGGTTCTGTTCTTTGCAGCGGGAGTTCTTGAGGGCTTGGAGCACGGAGAGAGCGTCAGAGAAGACCACCACCTGCCCCGTTGTTCTTTTGGAGTTCTGCAAGACTGTTGTGGCTGCCTCACAGAGGGCTTCTCGCTCAGCTCGGAAGTTGGTGGAGTATTTTCCTGTTGGAATTGCAATTTCTTCATCTCCGTCTTTGTATCGGAGGAAGATTCCAGCTCCACCATCCCTCGTTGCCTCTGTGGCGGAGCCATCTGTGAAGACATGGGTCCAGTCTTCCTGGGGATACTGGTTGCAGATGTACTCCATGGCCAGAGCCTTCCTTTGGGTGTCTGACTGTATTCCTCTCTTCTCCACTCCGGGAATGCTGGTGACGACTGTTGGGAACACCTGCCTCTTCCAAGATGGGTGGGTGACATTTGCCGGGATAGGCTTTGCTTCATGTTCCATCAAGACTGGAGTTTGTCTTTCAAGGCTGGTGGATGAAGCTGCCTCTTTTCAACCGGCTCTTGGTGGGTCTGCTCATTCTGTTGTTCATTGGATAGTTTTCAAGGCGTTTGAATTTTGCTGCTTGGATGAGGATCTTTGTGTCCCTTCTGTCCTCCAATGACTGTAGCCCAGTGGTCTCTTCCATCTTCAGGATTGGGGTTGATCTCATGGCGCCAGTTATGACACGCTGAGCTTGGTTCTGTATCTTATTGAGATGGTCGAGGTTAGACTTTGCAGCTGATGCCCATGCTGACGTCCCGTACTCAACTACAGGTCGGACTCTCCCTGTATAGAGTCTCTTCAGGATACGTTCGTCAGCCCCCCAGTCTGTCCCCGCAAGTTTCTTCATGATCGCCAGTCTCAACTTGGCCTTGCTACAGCATCTGGTGATCTGCTGTTTCCAAGTGAGCCTGCGGTCAAAGGTCACTCCCAGGTAGGTAGGTGTGGGTTCCTCTGCAAGCCTTTGGTTGTTCAGTGTCAGCTTCGCCTCTTGCTTCTTGCTGGATAGGCTGAAGACTGTGTAGGTTGTTTTGCTTGAGTTGACAGAGACAAGCCATTCCTTGGTCCAGTCGCTGATCTTGTTGAGCGCAGTCTGGAGGCGTACCTGTGCTGTGGTGGTGTACTTTTCAGAGCACCAAAGCACCAGATCATCTGCGTAGATCGCTCCTCTGACCCCTTTGGCAGTTCTCTGACGATGTCATCTATGAAGATGAGGAACAGCGTTGGCGAAAGGACTCCTCCTTGTGGTACTCCCTGTCTCAGCACCTTCTTCTTGCTCTTTTGGCCCTGAATCTTTACTCGGGCTTGGCGGTTGTGTAGGTACTGGCTGATCCAGGTGTACATCCTCCCAGACACACCACATCGCCGTAGTTTGAGCCTAAGTCCGTCCTTCCAGACTTTGTCGAACGCCTTCTCCATGTCAATCCAGACAGCAAGCGTGTTCTTCTTTTCTTGGAAAGCGTCCTCAATGCTTTGCGTGATGAATGTGATCTGGTCTTCTGTTGATCTGTGTTGGCGGAAGCCTGCCTGTTCAGGGCTCAGCAGCTGATGCTCCTCAAGGTGCCAGACAAGCCTTGTGTTGACAAGTCTCTCCATCAGCTTTCCTAAGCAGCTTGTAAGGCTGATGGGGCTGTAGCTGTCAGCCTTCGACTTGTCCTTTCCCTTTTTGTAAATGGGGATCATGTCTGCTTCCCTCCAACACTGTGGTACTGATCCTGTCTTCCAGCTGGAGTTAAAGATTTTTTAGAAGGACTGCCTTGCTCTTCATCCCAAGATGCAGAATCATTTCATTTGTGATTCCGTCTGGTCCAGGTGACTTCTTCACACTGAGGCTCTGCAACGCTTCCTCCAGCTCTTTCTCTGTGAAAGCTGTGATCATGACTTCCTCTTAGGGCTCTTCCTCATGAAGTTCACCTTGGGCCCTGTGCACTGCAGCTCTATGTTCAGGAGGGACTTCCAGATTGCTGATGTTTTCATAGACGTCTATGAAGTGGTCTGCTGCTTTCTTTCCAGAGAGATAATTTCCATTCTCTTGTATTGTTATAGTGGTGTGACTTGTTGTTTCATTACAGAGGGTTCTAGCCAGTTTCCACAGCTTGCTGCCATCCCTGTCGAGATTTAGGCTTTCAGTTTTCTCTTGCCAGCTTTTTCTTGCAGCTTGTGCGCAGGACAGCTTGTATCTGGCAGTTACCTCCTTCAGCGCTATGTTATTCTCCAGTGATGGCTGCTTTTCTGCTCTGTCACTGGCTTCCGTAACGACATCTTCCAGATTCTGAAGTTCCTCCGTCCAGTAGGGCTTGTAGTCTTTACGTTCTCCTCTTGGGATGGATTCTGTAGCAGCTTTCAAGACGGCCTTTGTGAAGTCTCGAACCATCTTGTTTGAGTCCTTCTGCCTGATGTTGATTGGCTTTGTGTATGTATCTGTGAGGGTCTCAAAGAGAGTCCAGTCCGCCTTTCTATAATTCCAGCGGGGAAAACATTTTGCTTGTGGACACTGTAAGTTGAAGTTGATAGACAGTTTGACGGGCTTGTGGTCACTTCCTCCAAGCTGGTTGAGGACTGTTCTTGTGGTCCTGACGAACAGGTCGTTGGTGGCGAACGCTAGATCTGGTGTTGATGTGGTCATCCAGCGTCTAGAGTAGAAGGTGGGTTCATCATCTTCTTGGTTGATGAGATGAAGATGTGTGTCAATCTCCCAATCCTCAACTTCTTCGCCTCTCTTGTCCGTCTCCTCATAGCCCCATCTCTCTAAGTGACTGTTAAAATCACCCACCACCACGCAGTTGTTGTCTGGGATGTTCATGTATGTGAGGGAAAGATCACGATCTTGAGGGCAATAGGCATTGTAGATCCTGATGTTGCGTTCCTTAAGGACAATATCAACCCCTTGGATCTCTGCCTGTTGATTGGTGTTGATCTTGAGTTCTTGTGCGGCGATGGAATTCCGCACCAAGATAAGCACCCCTCCTTTGCTTCTATCCTCACGGTCCAACCTGATGGTCTCGTAACCCATCACTTGAAAACGATGGTTTACGGTCAAATGTGTCTCTTGGACACATGCGATATCGATATTTTCTTGATGCATCCTTTCTGCCAAGCCAAGTTTCTTTTATGCACCCCTTCTGCACTCCACTGGAGAATGTTGAGCATTCTGGTGGTACTGTTTGCTTGGCATCAGCAGGAGGATGAGGTCTCCTTCTTCGTCGCATTGGCATGCAGATTTTCTTTGTCTGACCACCGACCGCTTGGGGTGGGCCCCTTTGAGGCATAGGGCCCGGCTCCCGACCTCCCCGGCGGGTCTCCGAAGGTCGAGCGCCACATCGAAATTCTGTGGACTGCATCATCATGGAAGCGTGATGCGTGGTATCGTGGTTTAAGTTGCGCCAGTGGCCCGATACCTCCGTCTTCAGCTGGAGTTTTCTTTTGGGGTGCCTCACCCTTAGCTCATGGCCCGTATGTCCTGCCCTGTGAGCACAGGGGGGATTGTTTCTCCGAGGATCTCACCCCGGGGCTAGAGGTTATACCGCGCCTCTTGACCGCATGATGAGCCCGTCATAGAACACATGGGGTATTTCAGTGAGGACAACAGCGCCACCTGTTGACCCACCCCGTCCTGGTAGGAACATCGCCAGTTGGTCCGGGACTGCTTCGCAGCTAACCCCCATACTGAGGTCCATTCCCCTATCCGCCACCTTGGGGACCCGCCGGGTTGGGGATGGTCGCCCCACTACTGAATGAAGCAGCCTGATCCGGACAGATAACTCTATTTCTGGCCTGGGTGATGCCGGGTATGTGTGACCAGCATTACAGATAACTCCTGCTGATGCCAGGTATGAGAGAAAGTAAAGCAGATGTCCTGACCAGCATTACAGATAACTCTGTTTCTGGCCTGGCTGATGCCAGGTAAGAGAGGAGTAAAGTAGATGTCCTGACCAACATTACAGATAACTCTATTTCCGGTCTGGGTGATGCCAGGTATGAGAGAAAGTAAAGTAGATGTCCTGACCAACATTACAGATAACTCTATTTCTGGCCTGGGTGATGCCGGTATGAGAAAAGGAGTAAAGTAGATGTCCTGACTAACATTACAGATAACTCTTATTTCTGGCCTGGGTGATGCCAGGTATGAGAGAAAGAGTAAAGTAGATGTCCTGACTAAGATTACAGATAACTCTATTTCTGGCCTGGGTGATGCCGGGTATGAGAAAAGGAGTAAAGTAGACGTCCTGACCAGCATTACAGATAACTATTTCTGGTCTGGGTGATGCCAGGTAAGAGAGAAAGTAAAGTAGATGTCCTGACCAACATTACAGATAACTCTATTTCTGGCCTGGGTGAGCCGGGTATGAGAAAAGGAGTAAAGTAGATGTCCTGACTAACATTACAGATAACTCTATTTCTGGCCTGGGTGATGCCAGGTATGAGAGAAAGAGTAAAGTAGATGTCCTGACTAAGATTACAGATAACTCTATTTCTGGCCAGGGGGATGCCAGTATGAGAGAAAGAGTAAAGTAGATGTCCTGACTAAGATTACAGATAACTCTATTCTGGCCTGGTGATGCCGGTATGAGAAAAGGAGTAAGGTAGATGTCCTGACCAGCATTACAGATAACTCTTATTTTACAGATAACTCTTATTTCTGGCCTGGTGATGCCAGGTATGAGAGAAAGAGTAAATTCCAGCACTGACACGAGGTTTCTGACCAGAAGGGAACTTCATGAACTCATCTCCATCATCCTCATGCTTCTTCATCGTTAGTAAAATTTCTTAAATGTTGTGGTCTTCCATGACCTGTTCCACTTTGACTGAGTTTCCTCTCCATGCCCATGATCATTATGATTTTGTGTTAGGGCCTTCAGCAGGCCCATCGACAATTTCATTGCGACTGTCACTGGATGTTGTGGTAGCACGCTCTGAAGGGGGATGGCGGGGTGGGGGGGTACACATTCATGCTGACTCCACGATGAAGCAGCTGTCGTCATCAGCAGGCTTGTAGCGGTGATGTCTTGCATGTGTTGGATCAGAACAGGCACCATGGTCATCACCGAACTGATGCCTCAGCAGAGGTGCAGGAGTTTTTTCTGGCGGTTGCCTCATACTGATATGATGCTGACTGCTGCTTCTGGACCTCAGTGTTTGGGTTCAGCCTAAGTCACTGTGTGTAAGGGGAAGCCCCGGTGTGTGGGCTGCAACCTACGTCAGTGTGTGTGTAAGGAAAGCCCAGGTGTTTGAGTGCAACCTTCATCAGTGTGTGTGTAAGGGAAAGCCCCATTGCGTGGGCTGCAACCTTCATCACTGTGTGTGTGTGTAAGGGAAGCCCCGTGTTTGACTGCAACCTTCATCAGTGTGTGTGTAAGGGGAAGCCCCGGTGTTTGACTGCAACCTTCATCAGCGTGTGTGTAAGGGGAAGCCCCCGGGGTTTTGACTGCAACCTTCATCAGCGTGTGTAAGGGAAAGCCCAGTGTTTGACTGCAACCTTCATCAGTGTGTGTGTAAGGGAAGCCCCGGTGTGTGGCTGCAACCTTCATCACTGTGTGTGTAAGGGAAGCCCCGGTGTGTGGGCTGCAACCTTCATCATGTGTGTGTAAGGGGAAGCCCAGGTGTTTGACTGCAACCTTCATCAGCGTGTGTAAGGAAAGCCCAGTGTTTGACTGCAACCTTCATCAGTGTGTGTGTAAGGGAAGCCCCGTGTGTGGGCTGCAACCTTCATCACTGTGTGTGTAAGGGAAGCCCCGGTGTGGGCTGCAACCTTCATCAGTGTGTGTGTAAGGGGAAGCCCAGTGTTTGACTGCAACCTTCATCAGCGTGTGTAAGGAAAGCCCAGGTGTTTGACTGCAACCTTCATCAGCGTGTGTAAGGGAAAGCCCAGTGTTTAACTGCAACCTTCATCAGTGTGTGTGTAAGGGGAAGCCCGGGTGTGTGGGCTGCAACCTTTATCACTGTGTGTAAGGGAAGCCCCGGTGTGTGGGCTGCAACCTTCATCAGTGTGTGTGTAAGGGAAGCCCAGGTGTTTGACTGCAACCTTCATCAGCGTGTGTAAGGGAAAGCCCAGGTGTTTGACTGCAACCTTCATCAGTGTGTGTGTAAGGGTAGCCCCGGTGTGTGGGCTGCAACCTTCATCAGTGTGTGTGTAAGGGAAGCCCAGGTGTTTGACTGCAACCTTCATCAGTGTGTGTGTAAGGGGAAGCCCAGTGTTTGACTGCAACCTTCATCAGCGTGTGTAAGGGAAAGCCCAGATGTTTGAATGCAACCTTCATCATGTGTGTGTAAGGGAAAGCCCCATTGCGTGGGCTGCAACCTTCATCACTGTGTGTGTGTAAGGGAAGCCCCGGTGTGTGGCTGCAACCTTCATCATGTGTGTGTAAGGGGAAGCCCAGGTGTTTGACTGCAACCTTCATCAGTGTGTGTGTAAGGGGAAGCCCAGGTGTTTGACTGCAACCTTCATCAGTGTGTGTGTAAGGGAAGCCCCGGTGTGTGGGCTGCAACCTTCATCAGTGTGTGTGTAAGGGAAGCCCAGTGTTTGACTGCAACCTTCATCAGTGTGTGTAAGGGAAGCCCAGGTGTTTGACTGCAACCTTCATCAGCGTGTGTAAGGAAAGCCCAGGGATTTGACTGCAACCTTCATCGGTGTGTGTGTAAGGGAAGCCCCGGTGTTTGACTGCAACCTTCATCGGTGTGTGTGTAAGGGAAGCCCCGGTGTTTGACTGCAACCTTCATCGGTGTGTGTGTAAGGGAAGCCCCGGTGTGTGGGCTGCAACCTACACCAGTGTGTGTGTATAAGGGGAAGCCCCGGTGTGTGGGCTGCAACCTACACCATGTGTGTGTAAGGGGAAGCCCCGTGTGTGGGCTGCAACCTACACCAGTGTGTGTGTAAGGGGAAGCCCCGGTGTGTAGGCTGCAACCTTCATCAGTGTGTGTGTAAGGGGAAGCCCCGTGTGTGGGGTGCAACCTACACCAGTGTGTGTGTAAGGGAAGCCCCTGTGTGTGGGCTGCAACCTTCATCAGTGTGTGCGTAAGGTGAAGCCCCGTGTGTGGGCTGCAACCTTCATCAGTGTGTGCGTAAGGGGAAGCCCCGGTGTGTGGGCTGCAACCTACACCAGTGTGTGTGTAAGGGAAGCCCCGGTGTGTGGGCTGCAACCTACACCAGTGTGTGTGTAAGGGGAAGCCCCGTGTGTGGGCTGCAACCTTCATCAGTGTGTGTGTAAGGGAAGCCCCGGTGTGTGGGCTGCAACCTTCATCAGTGTGTGTGTAAGGGAAGCCCCGGTGTGTGGCTGCAACCTACATCAGTGTGTGTGTAAGGGAAGCCCCGGTGTGTGGGCTGCAACCTTCATCAGTGTGTGTGTAAGGGGAAGCCCCTGTGTGTGGGCTGCAACCTTCATCAGTGTGTGTGTAAGGGAAGCCCCGGTGTGTGGGCTGCAACCTACACCAGTGTGTGTGTAAGGGAAGCGGGAATGGACGGCCTGAAACTCGGAATAAAAATCATTGAGGATCAGACAGAAAAAAAAAAAAGTTACGTTGCTGATATCTCAGTCGATTACTGAGGTGACATCAAGACTGAACACAAGCCGAAATCAAACTCACACATTAACAAGGTAAAGCTCAACAACAACAACATCAACAACAACACCAACAACAACAACAACAGCAACAAGAGAGAGATAGAGACGGAGACACAGACAGAGAGAACAGGACTTCAAATTAGTCCAACACAGAGCCAATTCCTGCAACAAAAAAGGTGGATCAGAAACAATGATTGACGTACAAAGAAGGTCGTTTTTCGCTGCCATGGTGAAACTGTTGCATAATCCAAACTAGAGCCTAATACTGCTTGCGGTACCTATTCCCCCGGCACGTATGCTAACACACACACGCACACACACACACACACACACACACACACACACACACACACACACGCGCGCGCGCGCGCGCGCGCACACACACGCATCCACGCACGCACGCACACACACACGCACGCACACACACACACACAACACGCACGCATCCACGTACGCACACACACACGCACACACACACACACATACAACGCCCTGGATTTCCTTCTACGGGACGTCCCTATCTATAACCTGCGTGTTTACCGGCCGTCTGGAAAGCATTTTACGGCAGAGTACAAACACTGACTGAGAAATCAACCCGTAAGACAAACTCACAGATCACAAATCACACACACACGCACGCACACACACACACACACACACACACACACACACACACACACACACACACACACACAAGCGCGCGCGGGTAGACACGCAGGCACACCGGCACGCGCGCACATACTGCCCACTCACGTACACATATACACACACACAATGTCAGGCTGGTTGGTGGGCTACCCAAGGCCTAGAGCTTATGCCCAGATCAGATATATTCATGAGATCCTTAAATCTTTTCAAATTTAAGAGAGAGAGAAAAAAAGAAGCATAATTAGTAAGTCCGCCGAGCAACCGGGACAAACAAATTACAAGTCAAATATTTTCATCTTGGTTATTTATTCATTTCTCAATCAGATCTAGTTGCAAAGTGAGGCGACTGCAGGCGGAAATCTAAACAAATTTCAAATGCAATTAATAGCGAACCGCCAAGAAAACGTAGACAAACGAATCACAAGACAAAACACGACGCGTTTCGACCTCTTAGGTCTTCTTCACGCAAGATACAAAACACTCGGGACAACGAAAATGAACGAGCAGTCACTTATCTTCATTCACTTCAGCGCAAGTGATTGCTCGTTCGTGTTCGTTGTCCTGAGTGTTGGGCATATTGCCTGAAGAAGACCTACGAGGTCGAAACGCGTCGTGTTTCGTCTTGTGATTCGTTTGTTTACGTTTTCTTGGCGGTTCGCTATTAATGACATAAAAAATATATCCATCAGGTGTAAATCCTCAGCACTACGTTCTCGCTGGTTAGTGAAACGTTAGTATTATGAAACGTAGACTCGTCCCACGCATGCAGAGTCACCTTCACACTGAAACTATCTGTTGATGTCTTTGTGTGAACTGTGGTGTGTGTCTGTGTGAGCTCAATACACCTGAACAGTGATCAGTGACTTTATTCTGGTCCAACTTAATCATTAAATGAAATGTTCTCACCCAATTCTCAAATAGGCTTTCCTGTCTACACTGTCCTCTTCTTTTCACTTTGACAACGGGCCTATGGCTTGAAACGTCAGTTTTCTCACAATTTTAATGGATTCAACTACCACCAAAAGGTTTTTATAAAATTTATTATTTTTTCATTTGGCAACGAATCCTGCAGTAGTCAACTTTTGTTTCTTCCTATCTCGTCTCCTCTTCTCTTGCACTTTTCATCAGTCGATGCCATTGGATAGTTCGTTTTATTGTACTAAAATCAGTCCAAGGATGTTGGTGACTTTGAGCTGTTCTTGTCCCTGTGTGAGTGTGTCTGTGTGTGTGCGCGCGCTGCCGAGGCGCGCTGCCAAGATACTACGCAAGGGAAACAACTCTCCCCCCCAAGAAAAACTGGAGAGAGGATGGCAGAAAAGGGGCAGCGAGGTGGAAGAGGGTGGGGGTGAGGTAGGGGAAAGGGCGAAGGGTGGGGGGAGGCTGCCCTTAACGAAAACGAGGTTGGAAAAATATCTTACTTCCGCCTTGTAAAAAGCAAGTTCCTGAATCGGATTTCCTTCGATTAGTCAAGTGTTTGACGATTTCCTGAAACTGGATATATTTCTGTGTAATATCTTTTGACTCTGTCATCCAAGCAGACGAACGCTTCTTGTCGTCAAACATGTCAAGCCGGAGGTATAGTTATGACATGCTGCTCTTTTGTTTTGCACTGTTGAGTTAGTGTTTCAGTGTTTGGATACCAGTGCCGTTCGTTGTTTGTCAATGATAAGTCAACTGCAAACCAAGTTGGAAGTTCTAGATAGTTTCAATTCTTTTCGTTTATCGTGTTAAGCATTTGCAGTTATGCAGTGTCTAACTTTTGAAAAAAAAAAAAAGCGTTTAGAAGTCGAGGCTACGATTATTAAGTTTAGGCTACATACAACTGTACATTGATATCCCTTTTCCAAACATGAAGAGTAAAATCAGTCATATAGTCTGCTGGCCATAATCAGCAGCATGGAGCACATTGAACCAGGAAGTTCATATATCAGGTTCAGGAACTAGTAGGCCTGTACTAGGCCTTTCTCCTGGTCGAAGCACTGTTCACAATTTTGCCGATTTCTTCAACTACACTTTGCAGTTAGCGGTGGGCTGAGTAGTGTGGGTAGCAAGATCATTACTCCAGTCTCACAGGAAATTTGTTGTCTGCCATGTGTGTATTTATACACCTCAATAAGATCTCCTCTGATCCATCTGTATTCCATACTAGGAAGGTTTAAAAGCTTTTTCAGTCTTTGCTCATAATATGAGTTCTTTCAGACAAGGCACATTTTTGGATGCACGTCTTAGCACACTTTCTGTTAAGTTTTATCGCCCTACTGTCCTGGCGACCGTGCTATGTTGCCAAATTCAAAGTGTGGATGCACTAGTGCGACAAAAAGCATCTGAAGCTGTCTTTTCTAATACGTGTATGATCTACGAATGAGACAGGTACAAGTCGATTTGCCTTGTTAACTTGACCTTGAATGAGACCAGAAAACTTGAGTTTTGATTTGGGGCAAAGAAGAAAAATCAGCTTCTATCTTAATTTTGCATAAAAGTGATGCAGTGATTAAACTCACAGGCCCAAAACATCCATCAAGATATTCAAATGTGAAGTTATGACTTTTTAAATTTGTGCGTATTCTTTATCCAAGCGCTTTGATTGTTCATATTTCAGATTTTAAGACTCATATATGTCATATGTGCATGTGTTTAACTTTTATTGTCATCATATCTGTGTGAATGACTGTTTTACAAGTATACAAAGGCATTTGGAGTTTGAAAATGGAAAGTGGTTTGAGTTTCTTCCTGTTAATGTTACACTCAGTTTCTTCCTGTTTGTGTAATACCCAGTTTCTTCCGGTTGTGTAACACCCAGTTTCTTCCTGTTAATGTTACACTCAGTTTCTTCCTGTTTGTGTAACACCCAGTTTCTTCCTGTCAATGTAACACCCAGTTTCTTCCTGTTAATGTTACACTCAGTTTCTTCCTGTTAATGTAAAAACCCAGTTTCTTCCTGTTTGTGTAACACCCAGTTTCTTCCTGTCAATGTAACACCCAGTTTCTTCCTGTTAATGTTACACTCAGTTTCTTCCTGTCAATGTAACACCCAGTTTCTTCCTGTCAATGTTACACCCAGTTTCTTCCTGTCATGTTACACACCCAGTTTCTTCCTGTTTGTGTAAAACCCAGTTTCTTCCTGTCGATGTTACACCCAGTTTCTTCCTGTTAATGTTACACTCAGTTTCTTCCTGTCGATGTAACACCCAGTTTCTTCCTGTCAATGTTACACCCAGTTTCTTCCTGTCAATGTTACACCCAGTTTCTTCCTGTTAATGTTACACCCAGTTTCTTCCTGTTTGTGTAACACCCAGTTCTTCCTGTCAATGTTACAAACCCAGTTTCTTCCTGTCAATGTTACACTCAGTTTCTTCCTGTTTGTGTAACACCCAGTTTCTTCCTGTCAATGTTACACCCAGTTTCTTCCTGTCAATGTTACACCCAGTTTCTTCCTGTTAATGTTACACCCAGTTTCTTCCTGTCAATGTTACACCCATTTCTTCCTGTCAATGTTACACCCAGTTTCTTCCTGTTTGTGTAACACCCAGTTTCTTCCTGTCAATGTTACACCCAGTTTCTTCCTGTCAATGTTACACCCAGTTTCTTCCTGTCAATGTTACACCCAGTTTCTTCCTGTCAATGTTACACCCAGTTTCTTCCTGTCAATGTTACACCCAGTTTTCTTCCTGTTTTAAAGTTACACCCAGTTTCTTCCTGTTTGTGTAACACCCAGTTTCTTCCTGTCAATGTTACACCCAGTTTCTTCCTGTCAATGTTACACCCAGTTTCTTCCTGTCAATGTTACACCCAGTTTCTTCCTGTTTGTGTAATACCCAGTTTCTTCCTGTTAATGTTACACCCAGTTTCTTCCTGTCAATGTTACAACCCAGTTTCTTCCTGTTTGTTTAAAACTTTAATACCCAGTTTCTTCCTGTCAATGTTACACCCAGACTTTCTTCCTGTCAATGTTACACCCTGTTACACCCAGTTTCTTCCAGTTAATGTTACACCCAGTTTTCTTCCTGTTAATGTACACCCAGTTTCTTCTTGTTAATGTTACACCCAGTTTCTTCCTGTTAATGTTACACCCAGTTTCTTCCTGTTAATGTTACACCCAGTTTCTTCCTGTTAATGTTATACCCAGTTTACCCAGACTTTGCTTTGTCATGGTGCCCTGCAAGCAGATGACAAACATTAGGTCTGCAGTTTGTGTGTTCACAAAGTCCAAGAAGTTACAAATTTTAGAATTGTAGTTTGTTCTGTAAAGTATTTGATTGTGTGACCGTATTATAAAACCATTTGCTGGAACTCACACCCACTGAAAAAGTTTTGTCTGAATAAGTAGAGCTTCTGCTTTGTCAAAAATGATGACCCTTCTCTTGATTTGGGACTCAGATTCTCTGCAGCCATGAAAATGAAAACTCAGAAAGGAAGTAAAGGAATCCAATTCTTGTGACAGAGAAAAGAGGAAGTCTGCATCACTACAGTTTCGGACTGCTTGGCTTTCCCAATATTGTTGTCTTTGCTCCAGCCATGAGAGCCAGCTGTAACTGAGCTAGTGTGAGGTGTCATGATTGTGTATACTGATGCCAATTTGAAATCTGTATAAGTAAGATAGAAAGCCCCCCACCCCCCCCTTCCTTTTTTTTTTTTTTAAAACTGACATTTTTCATATGATTACTGAAGAAACGTTCATACATTGATTTTATAAGTTTTTACATGAGCTTTAACAAATTTAAGTAAGATGAGAAGCCCCCCCCCCCCCCCCCCCCCCCCCCCCCCCCTTCCTTTTTTTTTTTTTTTACAACTGACATTTTTTCATATGATTACTGAAGAAACGTTCATACATTGATTTTATAAGTTTTTACATGAGCTTTAACAAATCAATCACTATGTTTTTGTGTTTTAGGGGGAACAAGAAATTATATATATTGAAAGTTCATGATCAGTTAACAAACAATAATTTGGGCTGCTTTTATATATATATATGCATAAGTAGATGAGGAAAAAGGTAGAGAACACGTTGATAATCATTGTCCATTTTTTGTGAACTAGAGATGATTTCTGTGGACTGGCAACTGAAATTGATATAATATATTTTGATGTAATTTCACTGATGACCAAGATGATGTTGACCATTGTATAAAAAAGCCAGGAATATGATCACCTGGTGCACACAGACAATGACTGCTTTCATACCGGGCATTTCTGGTGGCAACATTATAAAAAAAAACCCCAAAACCCCCCCAAAAATTCATATTGTCATGATTCAGATGACTGTACTGAGACTGTACAATGAAACTTGCCAGGAAATACTTTATACAAAGTCAGGAGAAAATGAAATGGTAATGTGAGCTGCTTCCTGACCTGGGTGTGATCATGTACTCTTGACCAGGCCTGGATGTAGTTTAAAGAAGGGTCTGTATTGTCGTGTAAACTGTAAAGTGCAGCATTTGATGTCTTTACTGTTATAGGAGAGCGTGTATTGTTGTGTGAGTTTAAATTAAAGGAGGGCGTGTATTGTTGTGTGAAGTGCAGTGATGTCTTTACACTGAGTAAAGGAGGGCGTGTATTGTTGTGTGAAGTGCAGTGATGTCTTTACAGTGTAAAGGAGGGTGTATATTATTGTGTGAAGTGCAGTGATGTCTTTACAGAGTAAAGGAGGGCGTGTATTGTTGTGTGAAGTGCAGTGATGTCTTTACAGTATAAAGGAGGGCGTATATTGTTGTGTGAAGTGCAGTGATGTCTTTACAGTGTAAAGGAGGGTGTGTATTGTTGTGTGAAGTACAGTGATGTCTTTACAGTATAAAGGAGGGCGTGTATTGTTGTGTGAAGTGTAGTGATGTCTTTACAGTGTAAAGGAGCGAGTGTGTTGTGTGAGTTTAAAGGAGGGCATGTATTGTTGTGTGAAGTGCATTGATGTCTTTCCAGTGTAAAGGAGGGCATGTATTGTTGTGTGAAGTGCAGTGATATCTTTGCAGTGTAAAGAAGGGTGTGTATTATTATGTGAAGTGCAGTGATTTCTTTACAGTTTACTTTAAAGGAGGGTGTGCATTGTTGTGTGAAGTGCAGTGATGTCTTTCCAGTGTAAAGGAGGGCATGTATTGTTGTGTGAAGTGCAGTGATGTCTTTACAGTGTAAAGGAGGGTGTGCATTGTTGTGTGAAGTGCAGTGATTTCTTTACAGTTTAAAGGAGGGCGTGTATTGTTGTGTGAAGTGCAGTGATGTCTTTCCAGTGTAAAGGAGGGCGTGTATTGTTGTGTGAAGTGCATTGATGTCTTTCCAGTGTAAAGGAGGGCGTGTATTGTTGTGTGAAGTGCAGTGATATCTTTGCAGTGTAAAGAAGGTGTGTATTATTATGTGAAGTGCAGTGATTTCTTTACAGTTTAAAGGAGGTGTGCATTGTTGTGTGAAGTGCAGTGATGTCTTTCCAGTGTAAAGGAGGGCATGTATTGTTGTGTGAAGTGCAGTGATGTCTTACAGTGTAAAGGAGCGAGTGTGTTGTGTGAGTTTAAAGAGGGCGTGTATTGTTGTGTGAAGTGCAGTGATTTCTTTACAGTTTAAAGGAGGGCGTGTATGTTGTGTGAAGTGCAGTGATGTCTTTCCAGTGTAAAGGAGGGCGTGTATTGTTGTGTGAAGTGCAGTGATTTCTTTACAGTTTAAAGGAGGGCGTGTATTGTTGTGTGAAGTGCATTGATGTCTTTCCAGTGTAAAGGAGGCGTGTATTGTTGTGTGAAGTGCAGTGATGTCTTTGCAGTGTAAAGAAGGGTGTGTATTATTATGTGAAGTGCAGTGATTTCTTACAGTTTAAAGGAGGGTGTGTATTGTTGTGTGAAGTGCAGTGATGTCTTTACAGTGTAAAGGAGGGCGTGTATTGTTGTGTGAAGTGCAGTGATGTCTTTACAGTGTAAAGGAGGGTGTGTATTGTTGTGTGAAGTGCAGTGATGTCTTTACAGTGTAAAGGAGGGCGTGTATTGTGGGAAGTGCAGTGATGTCTTTACAGTTTGAAGGAGGGCGTGTATTGCTATGTGAAGTGCAGTGATATCTAAACAGTGTAAAGGAGCGAGTGTGTTGTGTGAGTTTAAAGGAGGGCGTGTATTGTTGTGTGAAGTGCAGTGATGTCTTTACAGTATAAAGTAGGTGTGTATTGTTGTGTGAAGTGTAGTGATGTCTTTGCAGTGTAAAGGAGGGTGTGTATTGTTGTGTGAAACTGTGCAGTGATGTGTTTACATTACAGTTTAAAGGAAGGCGTGATGTCTTTACTTTCATGGTCAGGTGGTTCCACCCCAACATCTCGGGCTGGAAGCGGAACGGTTGCTAATGGAGCGAGGACAGATGGCAGTTTTCTGGCCCGACCTAGCACCAGCACAGAGGGTGACTTCACCTTGTCCATTAGGTACTGAACTCTCTCTCTCTCTCTCTCTCTCTCTCTCTTCTCTCTCTCTCTCTCTCTCTCCTCTCTCTCTCTCTCTCTCTCTCTCTCTCTCTTGCCTGTAGAGGTCTCTTCTTGTTCTCTTTCAAGTGTCTTGTTTTGTTATTTTGATTCTGCTGTGATTATTTTTTTGTCTTGTCAAACAGATTAACATAGATATTAGATGAAAGCTATAAATTTGTTAATTTCCTTTCTTTTACAACGTTTCACTTCAGTTTGAACAGTGTGAAGTCAACTACAGGTATCATTTTAGTTTCAGGGGTAAAATGCTTAAGCGAAGGAGGGGGAAAACATGCTTTGTGTTAGATTATTGGAATGAAAAATTATTGATCATTTGATGATCCAAAAAGAAAGAAAAGGAAATCTGCCAGTGTTGGGCAAAAGAAGGTCAGGATAAATAAAATTTCATCATGCCTGGAAAATGCATATAGAGATTGGAAATAACTTCTTTGTCTCTTATACATACAGGAGAACTAATGCAGAATAACTGTGGTTTGTCTGACTCAGAGTAATTGCGTTTTGTCCCACTGAGGTTGAGAAGTGACACAGAATAACTGCTTTTTCTGAAGCAGATTAATTGTGTTTTGTGTGTAAGATGTAATTTAGATAAAGTGACGCAGAATAACAGTGTTGTGTCTGTTAATGCCTGAGACATAAAGAAGAGCTGATGTTGAAATGACATGTGTTGTTTGCTTGATGTAACTTTAGGTGAATCACTGCAGACTAACTGCGTTGTGTCTGTTATTGTGTTGCCGGTAAAGAAGAACTGACGCAGGATAACTGCCTTTTGTCTGCTAGACGTAAAGGGGAGGTGACACACATCAAGATCCAGAACACAGGGGACTTCTATGACCTGTATGGGGGAGAGACGTTTGCCACGCTGACAGAGCTGGTTCAGCACTACATGGAGAACAAGGACCAGCTGAAAGAGCGCAGCGGTGACATCATCGTCCTCAAGTTCCCTCTCACCACCGCAGATCCCACACCGGAGAGGTCAGGAAAGGGACGATGTTTGATTCGTCCAACTTTTACCCAAGGTTCTCTTTGCCTGTTCAGAGTATTCCCCAATGTTTATTGGCTGTAATTTATCAGTCTGAATGTGAAGCATAGCTGTTTTGAACAGATGAGGGTAGGTGCTGGAATGAGGGTACAGCTGTGTCATGTGATGTGGTCTCAGATCAAAAAGACCCTCAATTCCATTATCTTGATCATCCTCATACTCGCTAGTTATTGAAATTAAAATGTCGAATTCTGCATTTTTGTGACTTGAGGTTTCATGAATGTGTGTACTTTAGGGACAAGAGGTTTAACACCTTCACGGCAACCTGCTCTCGTTCTCTGAGGCCTGAAAACATTACAGCCAGAGTACATTCTCTCAGGACATCAGGCTTTGGTCTTCTTCGAAAAACATTTCTTTTTTGGACAGCTGCAAAGCAGAGTAGATAAGGGCCCCACAATTGATATAGTTATTCCTAGGATTCATCTTTTTCCAGCCGAAAATGTGCAAACTGATCTGAACTGGGATGTGACTCAGCCAGCTTGTCATGTGCTGCGATAATGCTCATGGTCTGTGAAGCAGTGAGGTACCCTTTGCGAGCATGGTGGCGACGTGTGTTGTAAAAGCCAGAAATCATTGGAGTGTGGGTACTCAGGGAATAGAAGGTTCATCAGTTATGTGAGTGTGTGTACTTTGGGGACAGGAAGATTTAAAGTCATGTGAAATATGTGTATTTTGGGGACAGGAAGTTAACAGTCAATTGTGTATGTGTGTAATCTTCGGAGCGGGAGGTTTTACGATCATGTGAATGTTGGTGCGTTTTGGGGACAGGCGGTTTACTGATATGTTTGTGTGTGTATGCTGGGGGAAGAGGTCATGTGAGAGTGTATGTTTTGGGTAAGAGGTTTTTGACAGTCATGTGAGTATGTATGTATTTTGCAGGCAGGAGGTTTCACAATCCTGTGAGCATGCGTCTTTTGCAGACAGGAGGTTTCATCATCATATGCATTTTTCAGGCTGGAGATTTCACAATCTTGTGGTACTCTTCAGGCCGGAGGTTTCACAATCATGTGGTATTTTTCAGGCAGAAGGTTTCACAATCATGTGGCATTTTTCAGGCCGGAGGTTTCACAATCATGTGGTATTTTTCAGGCAGGAGGTTTCACAATCATGTGGTATTTTTCAGGCCAGAGGTTTCACAATCATGTGGTATTTTTCAGGCCGGAGGTTTCACAATCATGGGGTATTTTTTCAGGCAGGAGGTTTCACAATCGTGTGGCATTTTTCAGGCAGAATGTTTCATGGTCATGTATTTTTCAAGCAGGGGGCTTCACAGTCGTGTAATTCTCAGACAGGAGGTTTCACAATCATGTATTTTTCAGGCAGAAAGTTTCACAATCATGTATTTTTCAGGCAGGAGGTTTCACAATTATGTATTTTTCAGGCAGGAGGTTTTACAATCATGTATTTTTCAGACAGGAGGTTTCACAGTCATGTATTTTTCAGACAGGAGGTTTCACAATCATGTATTTTTCAGACAGGAGGTTTCACAATCATGCATTTTTCAGACAGGAGGTTTCACTATCATGTATTTTTCAGACAGGAGGTTTCACAATCATGTATTTTTCAGACAGGGGGTTTCACAATCATATATTTTACAAACAGAAGGTTTCATGATCATATGTATTTTTTAGGCAGGATGTTTCACAATCATGTATTTTTCAGGCAGGAGGTTTCACGATCATATGTATTTTTTAGGCAGGTGTTTCACAATCATATATTTTTCAGGCAGGAGGTTTCACAATCATATGTATTTTTTAGACAGGATATTTCACAATCATGTGTTTTTCAGACAGGAGGTTTCACAAACATATGGTATTTTTCAGGGAGGAGGTTTCACAACTGTATATTTTCAGGCAAGGGGTTTCACAATCATGTGTATTTTTCAGACAGGAGGTTTCACAGTAATGTGTGTTTTTCAGACAGGAGGTTTCACAATCATGCATATTTTTCAGAAGGAGGTTTCACAGTCATGTGTATTTTTCAGACAGTAGGTTTCACAGTCATGTGTATTTTTCAGAAGGAGGTTTCGCAGTCATGCATATTTTTCAGACAGGAGGTTTCACAGTCATGTGTGTTTTTCAGACCGGAGGTTTCACAGTAGTGCATATTTTTCAGACAGGAGGTTTCACAGTCGTGTGAATTTTTCAGACAGGAGGTTAAATAACTGTGTGCATTTTCAGACAGGGTTCACAGCCATGTGTGGTTTGCTGGCATGAGGTTTCCCCGTCATGTGAGTGTGTTTATTTGGGGTCAGGTGGTTCCATGGTCACATATCGGGGAAGGAGGCAGAGAAGTGTCTGATGGAGAAGGGAAAGAACTTCAGCTACCTGGTGCGTGAGAGCCAGAGCAAGCCTGGTGACTATGTTCTGTCCGTGAGGACCGAAGACAAGGTGACACACGTCATGATCCGCTGTCAGGTCAGTGCATGGAGCGCCCTCTAGTGGGGAGAATGATCGTGACAGTCAGACACACAGTAGTGATGAAGGCGTGTATTTTGGTTTACTGGGTCACAGACATGCAAAGTCAGTAAAGGTGTGAATGCATGTGAACAAATTTATTGAGCAAACACACACACACACACACACACACACACACACACACACACACACACACACACACACACATACATATATAAGTAATGGCAGTTAAAAGAAGTAAGAAAAATTCAGGATTTATCCCATAGGCAGTGTTCTTTCTAGTTCTATTTTGTAAGACGGATGATATAGCAATAGAAGATTGAGTTTTCTAAATTACTTTTGATTTGGTCATCATTGATGATGATGTTCTTTTTTTCATGCAAGATTTTGAGAGCGATTATTTATTATAACTTGATTTTTTTTTTTCTTATCATTTAAAAAAAATGTATATTGATAAAAGCAGATTTGGTAATGTTTATTGATTTGATGAGTCATTACAAATTTCTTTTTAATGAAGGAGATTTAACAATGAATTACTTTGAAGAATTGTGACTTTTCACAGTGACTGTTAATTTGATTAACAAGAACCCCCACCATTACCTTTTCTTCCTTTCAGGGAGGTAATAATTTTTTGTTTGTTTGTTTGGCATTTGTTGAGTTACTTCCCTTCAGTTGAGCTTTCATAGTGTCGCACCAAAGGCACTGTTAAGTCTGCTATGGTGTGCAGGATGGGAAGTTTGACGTGGGAGGCGGGGAGAAGTTCCTATCATTGTCAGACCTGGTGGAACACTACAAGAAAAACCCCATGGTGGAGGTGTCCGGGACTGTTGTCTATCTGAAACATGTAAGTGTATTCGGGAGAGGGGGTGGGGGTGGGGGTGGGGGGGGATGGGGGTGGGGGGGGATGGGGGAGGGGGAGAGTGAGAGAGAGAGAGAGAGAGAGAGAATACACGCATGCACATGTGCGATGATGCAGACACACAAGGACACATACGCATGCACCTTTGCACACATGTACTCAGACACAGCCAGCCATATAGATATAGACAGGCACACACAGTCACACACACACACACCACACACACACACACACACACACACACACACACACACACACACACACACACATTTTGTCAGAGAGACGGAGAGTGGATTGGCGGGTTGGTATGATCATTGAAACTTTTGAGAAAGTTTGGAGATGCTAAGGTGTTCCAAGTTCCAGTAGTTATGTCTATGAATCCATACTGGAAACTGACTTCACTTGTAACAATGACAAATTGAATCCATTACGGGAACTAACTTCACTTGTAACAATGACAAATTGAATCCATACTGGAAACTGACTTCACTTGTAACAATGACAAATTGAATCCATTACGGGAACTAACTTCACTTGTAACAATGACAAATTGAATCCATACTGGAAACTGACTTCACTTGTAACAATGACAAATTGAATCCATACTAGAAACTGACTTCACTTGTAACAATGACAAATTGAATCCATACTGGAAACTGACTTCACTTGTAACAATGACAAATTGAATCCATTACGGGAACTAACTTCACTTGTAACAATGACAAATTGAATCCATGGTGGAAACTGACTTCACTTGTAACAATGACAAATTGAATCCATACTGGAAACTGACTTCACTTGTAACAATGACAAATTGAATCCATACTGGAAACTGACTTCACTTGTAACAATGACAAATTGAATCCATTACGGGAACTAACTTCACTTGTAACAATGACAAACTGAATACATTACGGAAACTAGCTTCACCTGTAACCATGACAAATTGAATCCATACTGGAAACTGACTTCTCTTGTAACATGACAAATTGAATCCATTACGGAGACTAACTTCACCTGTAACCATGACAAATTGAATCCATGCTGGAAACTGACTTCTCTTGTAACAATGACAAATTGAATCCTTACTGGAAACTAACTTCGCTTGTAACCATGACAAATTGAATCCATACCGGAAACCGATTTCACTTGAAACCATGACAAATTGAATCCATACCGGAAACTGACTTCACTTGTAACCATGACAAATTGAATCCATGCTGCAAACTAACTTGACTTGTAACCATGACAAATTGAATCCATGCTGCAAACTAACATTTCTTGTAACGATCACAAACTGAATCCATACTGGAAACTGAATTCAGTTTGATAACCACAATTTGTTGGAGTGATGATGAAGAGGGTACATTTTTCAATCATCCAATAATCCACGAAGAAATATTGTTTTCAGTACGGAAATTTAAAAGTGAAAAAAAAAGAAAAAAATGGCCATCCACATCATGATTACTGAAAATGCTTGTGTTTAACTTTTTAGTGATAGATTCAATCTCCATTAGAAAAAAAAATTAATAGATAAAAGGGCTGTTACAGGAAAATTGGACAGAATCAAAGTATTTTACGTTTGGTAAACAAAAATTAGGCGAATCCAACATTTTTTGTTTTATGAGTTCAACATCAGATTTATAAACTTTGACAAACTCGAGTCAGCTTTTTTGTGAAAGTCTGAGTTTATGAAAGTTTGTAAAATTTTGGGCTGTTTTCGAGTATTAAACCCTTAGATGGTGACAAAAACAGAGAGAGAGAGAGGGGAGGGAGGGAGGAAGGGAGAGGATGAGAGAGAGAATGGCAGAGAAAGAATGACACACACCTAGAGACAAGAGTGATGGAGAGAGAGACAGAGATGGGAAAAAGAGGGAGGGAGAGGATACATGCCACGTTATGCATGGTGGATGTGTCTGGTACTGTATGCACTGTGTTGGACAGTGAAAAATTTTGGTGACTGATAATTCATTGCTTGAAAGAGAGAACGAAAATGTGTGTCCGTTTGTGTTTGTGTATATACACGTCTTTTGTATACCTTTGTATGTTTGTGGGAAGTCTCCACTTTCCAGTTCTTTCCTATGTCTACATTTAGAACAATGTTCGGAAGAGGCTTCATCACTTCCAGATATTCATTTTCGAGGGAGGGCAGCCTTTTGCAGCCTGCAATTCACAGCCATGGGAGGCAACAAAATAGAATTTCAAGATCTCATTACCAGACTGGAGAAAGCAGCAGGTGCATATGGAATGGAAGTCAGCTTTGAAAAGAAAAATAATTAAAATGAATGTGAAAAGCTACACTCAAATAGTTACTTCATTCTCCTGAATGGATAAGAAGTGGACTGTTCTGATTATATCGGGTCCACACCCTGCGAAGATGGCAGAAGTTGAAGAAGGATTTGGCTGGACTGCCTCAGCTTTCCAGGTCAGCTTTCCTTGGCCGTGGGTCGTCCCCATTCTTATGTACAGAGAGAGCTCAATACTGCACTGATCTGGAAAAAAAAAATCCAACCGTTTTAAAACATTTTCTTCAGGAAACTTTTGGATGGAAAAGATACACCCAAAGGTGCGAGTAAGACCCACGGAGATACTGTCTTCAACTGCTAGACCAGCTAGCTGGGACAGATCCTGCACCACCCTTGGAAGCCTGCGCTGTGTTCACATAGGGTGCAGGCACGCACAGGGCAAGCCATGAAGACGTCAAGGGACATAACTGCTCCCTGGCAGAGGCTGTTGTGTGATGGCCACTGGATCAGTGGATGCAACACGACAGAACCTCCATGGGAGCATTCGTATGGATGTACCAGCCCATATGTTATGACTGCAGGGCTCACCGGCAAGCAACTGCTGCCTGCATCCCGCAGCCTCACTCGTTGCTGTTTCGCTGAGAGATGAAGACAGCACAACTCCAGGCACAGCCAAGCCATCGACATGAGACCTTGCATGCTGCCTGAAGAGGATTCTGGTTGCAGTTTTTCCTGCTGTCAACAGGACTTTCCCTGTGGTCATTTCCATGGAGTTGGCCAAAAAGCAGATAAGAAAAAGACATGTCTGAATCATGAGTAGGACCCTGAGCAGTAATGTCTTCAACTGCTCAACCAACCAGCTGGCATAAATCCTGCAACGCCCTTGGAAGCCAGCGCTGTGTTCATATAGGGTGCAGGCACGCATAGGGCATTCCATTAAGATGTCAAGGGACATAATTGCTCCCTGCCAGGTGCCGTTGTGTAATGGCCCCTGGACACGACACGATGTAACCTCCATGGGAGCATTCCCACGTGTGTACCAGGCTATATTTCATGAGTGCAGAGCCCAGCGGCGAAAAACACCACCATCAAGCAACTTTTTGTGCATCCTGTGTAGAGAGCAGAAGACAAACAAACTGATTGGTCAGAAAGTCAATGTATATATGCGGGCAAGCATGAACCACTCGCCACAGTCAGATGCCAGAAACTGGACAGATACGGCCATGTCTTGCACCATGATTCTTTTCCTCAAACCATCCACGAGGGCTCAGTAGAAGGCAAACATGGCAGAGGCAGACAGAGGAAATCCTGGCTGGACAACGTCGGGGAATGAAACACATCATGGCTGACCTGTTACATACGAATAAGAACAGAGAGTGATGGCACCTCCTGGTAGCGAAGGCATCCACACTGTCTTCCCAGCAATGTCTGCGACAGCCATGGGACGATGATGATATGTGTGTGTGTGTGTCTGTGTGCACACTATCTTCCCAGCAATGTCTGCAACATTTGTGGGACGGATGATGATGACGTGTGTGTGTGTCTGTGTGCCCACTGTCTTCCCAGCAATGCCTCAGACAGCCGTGGGACGGATGATGATGATGATGTGTGTGTGTCTGTGTGCACACTATCTTCCCAGCAATGTCTGCGACATTTGTGGGACGGATGATGATGATGATGTGTGTGTGCCTGTGTGCACACGGTCTTCCCAGCAATGCCTGTGACAGCTGTGGGACGATGATGATGTGCGTGTGTGTCTGTGTACACACTATCTTCCCAGCAATGCCTCTGACAGCCGTGGGATGGATGATGATGATGATGTGTGTGGGTCTGTGTGCACACTCTGTTCCCAGCAATGTCTGTGACAGCTGTGGGACAATGATGATGATGATGTGTGTGTGTGCCTGTTTGCGTACTATCTTTCCAGCAATGTCTGCGACAACTGTGGAACGATGATTATGATGTGTAGATGTCTTTGTGTGCATGTCCCAATATTTTTAGCACTTTAAATAATAGTAATACATTTGTTAAATTCATTACTATTTACATGTGTGTGCATTGCTTTCATGCATGTTAGCCTGCCTGTGTGTGTGTGTGTGTGTGTGTGTGTGTGTGTGTGTGTGTGTGTGTGTGTGTGTGTGTGTGTGTGTGTGTGTGCGCGCGCGCACGCACGCACACCAGCATGCATCTATCAACTGTGTATGTTGGTATATTCTGGCATGCATAGCCTTTGCAAATAAGCTGCTGTGCTCTTGCTCTGTGGAGTGTAGACAGATCATGGACACCATGCTCATGATGATGTGTGCACTGTTTGTGAGCAGCCATTCAACGCCACACGGATCACGGCGTCGGGCATCAACGACCGCATCAAACAGCTTCAGCAGGAGAGAGAACAGAGAGAGACCAGCAAAGGGGGTTTCTGGGATGAGTTTGAGGTCAGCAATAGTAATACATTTGTTACACAGTTCATTACTGTTTATATGTGTGTGCATCTGGTTTCATGCATGTTAGTATGCCTCTGCGTGTGTGTATGTGTGTGCGTGTGTGTGCACGTGTGTGTGTGTGTGTGTGTGTGTGTGTGTGTGGGTGTGTGTGTGTGTGGTGTGTGTGTATGTGTGTGTGTGTGTGAATGCATGTGTGTGTGTGCGTGCATGTGTGTGTATGTGTGCGCATTGTGTGTGTGTGTGTGTGTGTGGTGGTGGTGGTGGTGGTGGTGGTGGTGGTGGGGTTGCTGATGGGGGTGTTGGTCGGCCTGTTGCAGCAACTCCACCAGCAGGAGGCCCGGCACCTGTACAGCCGGAAGGAGGGACAGCGACCAGAGAACAAACCCAAGAACAGATACAAAACATCCCGCCCTGTAATCACAGCATCATTATCCGCTTCCTGAACACAGGATCACGTTGTTGTTGTTGTTGACAGTAATGTCATCCTCATCTTCACTGGGATCATCACAGCATCATTATCCGCTTCCTGAACACAGGGATCATGTGTTGCTGTTGTTGTTGACAGTAATGTCATCCTCATCTTCATTGGTATTATCGCAGCATCATTATCCGCTTCCTGAACACAGGGATCACGTGTTGTTGTTGTTGTTGACAGTAATGTCATCCTCATCTTCATTGGTATCATCACAGCATCATTATCCGCTTCCTGAACACAGTGATCATGTGTTGTTTTGTTGTTGACAGTAATGTCATCCTCATCCTGCGCTGTAATCACAGCATCATTATCCGCTTCCTGAACACAGTGATCATGTGTTGCTGTTGTTGCTGACAGTAATGTCATCCTCATCTTCACTGGTATCATCACAGCATCATTATCCGCTTTCTGAACACAGGATCATGTGTTGCTGTTGTTGTTGTTGCTGACAGTAATGTCATCCTCATCTTCACTGGTATCATCACAGCATCATTATCCGCTTCCTGAACACAGTGATCATGTGTTGTTGTTGTTGTTGACAGTAATGTCATCCTCATCTTCACTGGTATCATCACAGCATCATTATCCGCTTTCTGAACACAGGGATCATGTGTTGCTGTTGTTGTTGTTGCTGACAGTAATGTCATCCTCATCTTCACTGGTATCATCACAGCATCATTATCCGCTTTCTGAACACAGGGATCATGTGTTGCTGTTGTTGTTGACAGTAATGTCATCCTCATCTTCATTAGTATTATCACAGCATCATTATCCGCTTCCTGAACACAGTGATCATGTGTTGCTGTTGTTGTTGACAGTAATGTCATCCTCATCTTCACTGGTATTATCATAATCATTATTGTTAACATCTCAATCTGACAATCAGTTGTATTAGTAGTAGCAGTGGTCATAATGGTGGTGGTGGCTGTGGTGATGGTGGGGTTGTGTTTGTGGCAGCAACAGCAGCATCAGCGGCAGTGGTGGTGGTGGTTGAAATATTTCGTCAGCAATATTAACAGTTATTTTAATGATGATATGATAAAATAATGATGATGTGGTGATAATAATAATTAATAATGATAATAGTAACAGTTATAAAACAGAAGTATGATGCTGGAAGCAGTTACTATAGTGAATGATATGATGATGATAGATTGTAACAGTGACCGTGATAGTGATGTTAATGAAGAGGAGAGTGTGATGATGATGATGGTATTGATGATGATGAGACAGTGTGCTTCAGGTATATGGCCCCAGAAGGTGTTGGTGTCATGTTCTCTGTCGTGTTGCTCTGGCGAGTGTGTTTGAGAGTTGGCCCTGTGTCTTCTCATGTTTTGTGAACTTTGACCAATGTTTACTGGAGTTGTTATGCTTTTTGCAGGACAAAAGTGAGCAAAATGACATATTTTCTTTGGCATTGATTTCTTCAAAGAAAGCCAGCATTGTATTTGATTATTGGAACTCGGCCTTTTTTTTTTTTTTTGTCAGATAGAAAATGTAGAGCTCCTGGCTGTAAAAAATGTTACATTTGATACTTTCTCTGTCTGGTTAAGTTCCATGTGTAGTATGTTTGTGTAAAATCACATTCAAATATGTATATGCGCTTTTTCATTAAATGCATTAAAAAACAATAAAGCAAGTGTGTGCTTCACGCTGACTTCTTCAGTGATCATATAGGAATGAGCAGGGATAGCAGTTTATGTGGAGTTCTTTCCCTTGGCTGGTTGTGGTGAGCTTAGCCTCAGCTGGCCAGCATTGACCAATCAGGTTGAGCTATATGTTGTCGTCTATAAGGAACATGAGCGGTCATGAAAGTATTTTACAGCGTGCAACCGGGGAAGTGGTAAGCTTTATCCCCCAGAAGCCTTCTCACATTCCTCAATGCGAATGTGACAGATAAAAATAACTTGTATTTTCTCAGTTCCTAAAGTTTAAGTCTCTAACTGTGAGCTTTACCCACCAAGCAGAATGGTGGAGCAAGAGCATTCCAACCAAGTGCTTTGTGTGTGAATGAAAACATGGAAGCAGTTGGCGGCTGTTGAAATGGTGGAAAACATCTGTTGAAGGAGCGTTTTGATAAGAAATGTTGCTGGGAGAAAGTTCTGTTATTTGGATTATAAGGCAGGTAATTAACACCCTGTTACTTAGGGGATAGTCTTGCTGCTGCTGTTGCTTTTCAGTTGTGTGTTGGTTGATTCGTGCCGTTGATCTGTTGGTTGATTCGTGCCGTTGATCTGTTGCTTGATTCGTGTAGTTGATCTGTTGCTTGACTCGTGCAGTTGATGTGTTGCTTGAGTTGATGTGTTGCTTGAGTTGATCTGTTGCTTGAGTTGATCTGTTGCTTGATTTGTGCAGTTGATCTGTTGGTTGATTCGTGCAGTTGATCTGTTGGTTGATTCGTGCAGTTGATGTTGTTTGTTGATTCGTGCAGTTGATCTGTTGGTTGATTTGTATAGTTGATCTGTTGGTTGATTCGTGCAGTTGATTTGTTGGTTGATTCTTGTAGTTGATCTGTTGGTTAATTCGTGCAGTTGATCTGTTGGTTGATTCTTGTAGTTGATCTGTTGGTTGATTCGTGCAGTTGATCTGTTGGTTGATTTGTATAGTTGATCTGTTGGTTGATTCGTGTAGTTGATCTGTTGGTTGATTCTTGTAGTTGATCTGTTGGTTGATTCTTGTAGTTGATCTGTTGGTTGATTTGTATAGTTGATCTATTGGTTGATTCGTGTAGTTGATCTGTTGGTTGATTTGTGCAGTTGATCTGTTGGGTGATTTGTATAGTTGATCTGTTGGTTGATTCATGCAGTTGATCTGTTGGTTGATTCATGCAGTTGATCTGTTGGTTGATTCATGCAGTTGATCTGTTGGTTGATTTGTATAGTTGATCTGTTGGTTGATTCGTGCAGTTGATCTGTTGGATGAGTTGATCTGTTGGATGAGTTGATCTGTTGGTTGATTCGTGCAGTTGATCTGTTGGTTGATTCGTGCAGTTGATCTGTTGGTTGAGTTGAACTGTTGGTTGGTTTGTGCAGTTGATCTGTTGGTTGACTCGTGCAGTTGATCTGTTGGTTGATTTGTGCAGTTGATCTGTTGGTTGATTTGTGCAGTTGATCTGTTGGTTGATTCGTGCAGTTGATCTGTTGGTTGATTCGTGCAGTTGATCTGTTGGTTGATTCGTGCAGTTGATCTGTTGGTTGATTCGTGCAGTTGATCTGTTGGTTGATTCGTGCAGTTGATCTGTTGGTTGATTCGTGCAGTTGATCTGTTGGTTGATTCGTGCAGTTGATCTGTTGGTTGATTCGTGCAGTTGATCTGTTGGTTGATTCGTGCAGTTGATCTGTTGGTTGATTCGTGCAGTTGATCTGTTGGTTGATTCTTGTAGTTGATCTGTTGGTTGATTCGTGCAGTTGATCTGTTGGTTGATTCGTGCAGTTGATCTGTTGGTTGATTCGTGCAGTTGATCTGTTGGTTGATTCGTGCAGTTGATCTGTTGGTTGATTCGTGCAGTTGATCTGTTGGTTGATTCTTGTAGTTGATCTGTTGGTTGATTCGTGCAGTTGATCTGTTGGTTGATTCGTGCAGTTGATCTGTTGGTTGATTCGTGCAGTTGATCTGTTGGTTGATTCGTGCAGTTGATCTGTTGGTTGATTCGTGCAATTGATCTGTTGGTTGATTCGTGCAGTTGATCTGTTGGTTGATTCGTGCAGTTGATCTGTTGGTTGATTCGTGCAGTTGATCTGTTGGTTGATTCGTGCAGTTGATCTGTTGGTTGATTCGTGCAGTTGATCTGTTGGTTGATTCGTGCAGTTGATCTGTTGGTTGATTCGTGCAGTTGATCTGTGGTTGATTCGTGCAGTTGATCTGTTGGTTGATTCATGCAGTTGATCTGTTGGTTGATTCGTGCAGTTGATCTGTTGGTTGATTCGTGCAGTTGATCTGTTGGTTGATTCGTGCAGTTGATCTGTTGGTTGATTCGTGCAGTTGATCTGTTGGTTGATTCGTGCAGTTGATCACACACGTGTGGTGTTGAATGATGGCGACCCTAACGTGGTGGGATCAGACTACGTCAACGCCAACTACATAACGGTAAGTCTCTGGGTGTCTGTCTGCTACATCTGCCTGACTACGTGCAAAACAACAGTCAAACAGATTGAATCTTTTGACAGAAAACACTTTCTCGGAGAAAGAACATGATGGAACATGTAAGAGGTTGCTTAACTTTTTTCTCCCCAATTCCCCCCCCCAAGTATTTGTAAACTGTGTCTGTGTGTTCCAGTCTGCTGTTCAGCCTTCGGAACACCACATTATTTTCAGCACAAATGCCCCCAAATTACAAGATTTGTTCTCGAGCTCTTCGACACATAGTACTACTTTTTAACAAGCTGCGTAAAGCCCAGTCTCTTCCGATTGACGCGTGACACTTCGCTTGAACAGTGAAAACATCAGATACTCAACAAGCATGAAGACTGTAGTCTGAAACCCTTTTTTTTTTTTTTTTTTTTTTTTTACAGGTAAAAAGCAAAGTCAACAAATGACAGCAGGTAGAACAACCTGGTTCTTTCCATCATGTGTCACTGTGTTGAATCTTAGTCTTTGCCCACTCCTTTCTTTGATGCCTCACTGTATCTCTCACATCCCTGTTTGTAGGGCTATCAGAAACACAGACAAACACCCATGCACACTTTGTGAAACGCCCAATCAGGCTGGTCCTTTGAGACCCCAAACAAGGAAATGGAAGTCATAATTGACATTGGTGGCAGTTGAAGTCATAAGCGACGTTGGTGGCAGTTGAAGTCATAAGCGACATTGGTGGCAGTTGAAGTCATAAGCGACATTGGTGGCAGTTGAAGTCATAAGCGACATTGGTGGCAATAAGCGACATTGGTGGCAGTTGAAGTCATAAGCAACATTGGTGGCAATAAGCGACATTGGTGGCAGTTGAAGTCATAAGCAACATTGGTGGCAGTTGAAGTCATAAGCGACATTGGTGGCAATAAGCGACATTGGTGGCAGTTGAAGTCATAAGCAACATTGGTGGCAATAAGCGACATTGGTGGCAGTTGAAGTCATAAGTGACATTGGTGGCAGTTGAAGTCATAAGCAACATTGGTGGCAGTTGAAGTCATAAGCAACATTGGTGGCAATAAGCGACATTGGTGGCAGTTGAAGTCATAAGCGACATTGGTGGCAGTTGAAGTCATAAGCGACGTTGGTGGCAGTTGAAGTCATAAGCGACATTGGTGGCAATAAGCGACATTGGTGGCAGTTGAAGTCATAAGTGACATTGGTGGCAATTGAAGTCATAAGCGACATTGGCGGCAGTTGAAGTCATAAGCGACATTGGTGGCAATTGAAGTCATAAGCGACATTGGTGGCAGTTGAAGTCATAAGCGACATTGGTGGCAATTGAAGTCATAAGCGACATTGGTGGCAGTTGAAGTCATAAGCGACATTGGTGGCAGTTGAAGTCATAAGCGACGCTGGTGGCAATTGAAGTCATAAGCGACGCTGGTGGCAATTGAAGTCATAAGCGACATTGGTGGCAGTTGAAGTCATAAGCGACATTGGTGGCAGTTGAAGTCATAAGTGACATTGGTGGCAATTGAAGTCATAAGCGACATTGGTGGCAATTGAAGTCATAAGCGACATTGGTGGGAGTTGAAGTCATAAGTGACATTGGTGGCAGTTGAAGTCATAAGTGACATTGGTGGCAATTGAAGTCATAAGTGACATTGGTGGCAATTGAAGTCATAAGCGACATTGGTGGCAATTGAAGTCATAAGTGACATTGGTGGCAGTTGAAGTCATAAGTGACATTGGTGGCAGTTGAAGTCATAAGCGACATTGGTGGCAGTTGAAGTCATAAGCGACATTGGTGGCAGTTGAAGTCATAAGCGACATTGGTGGCAGTTGAAGTCATAAGCGACGTTGGTGGTGATTGATCCTCCACTCCATGTTGATCGAGGGGACAGTGTGTGAGGGCTGGGCGTTGGTGTTTCAGTCGGAGGAGGACAGCGTGGAGCCGAAGAAGACGTACATCGCCACCCAGGGCTGCCTGCACAGCACGGTGGCCGACTTCTGGAGAATGGTGTGGCAGGACAACTCCCGCGTCATCGTCATGACCACCAAGGAGGTGGAGCGCGGGAAGGTCGGTGCATTGGGCAGGATGTGGTGATGGGCAGAGGTTTCGGGTGGTGTGGGGGTGGTGGTGGTGGGGGGGGGGGGAGATGTGGGAAGGGGTGTGTGTGTGTATATGTGTGTGTGTGTGTGTGTGTGTGTATGTGTGTGTGTGTGTGTGTGTGTGTGTGTGTGTGAGTGAGTGAGTGAGGCGTGTGTGTGTGTGTGTGTGTGTAGAGATTGTGTGTGTGTGTAGAAGATTGTGTGTGTGTGTGTGTGGTATGTGTAGAGATTGTGTGTGTGTGTTTGAGTGCTTGTGTGTGTGTTTGTGTGTGTGTGTGTGTTTGTGTGTGTGTGTTATGGTGATGATGATGATAGCCATTATTCATTGACCGTGTATGTAATGATAATTATTTTTGTCAGTATTGTTTGATTGCATTCTCTCTCTTCGTTAGATTTGGGAGGGGAGAAGAAGGGAGGGATAAAGCGCTGGTCATGTTATGATAAATAAGTAGCTCAGTTTACAAGTTATGATGAATAAGTAGCTCAGTTTACAAGTCATGATAAATAAATAGGTTAGTTTACAAGTCATGATAAATAAGTAGCTCTGTTTACAAGTCATGATAAATAAGTAGCTCAGTTTACAAGTCATGATAAATAAGTAGCTCAGTTTACAAGTCGTGATAAGTAAGTAGGTCAGTTTACAAGTCATGATAAATAAGTAGCTCAGTTTACAAGTCATGATAAACAAGTAGCTCAGTTTACAAGTAACTATAAATAAGTAGCTCAGTTTACAAGTTATGATAAATAGGTAGCTCAGTTTACAAGTTACTATGAATAAGTAGCTCAGTTTACAAGTTACTATAAATAAGTAGCTCAGTTTACGAATTATGATAAACAAGTAGCTCAGTTTACAAGTTATGATAAATAAGTAGCTCAGTTTACAAGTTACTATAAATAAGTAGCTCAGTTTACAAGTTACTATAAATAAGTAGTTCAGTTTACAAATTATGATAAACATGTAGCTCAGTTTACAAGTTATGATAAATAAGTAGCTCAGTTTACAAGTTACTATAAATAAGTAGCACAGTTTACAAGTTACTATAAATAAGTAGCTCAGTTTACAAATTATGATAATATGTGTGATTTTCCTTCCGTCTGAGACGGAATTCCGTATTGGGAAAAATTTTATTAAAAAAAAATTTTTTTGTTTGATACCGATCTGGCGATCGTCCGTTGGACTTGATGCAGGTCCATGTTTTCGTTCCGGTCCACGTTTTTTAAAAATCAATCTTGTGCGAGTTCACTTCCGTCGCCGCCATCTTTGGAAAATTTGTTCCACACGTGTGTATGCTGCCAGGTCACTGTGATTAAAAATGCAGTTTTTAACCAGCGAGAACGAAGCGCGGAAGGTTGATTCCCAGTGCAAAAACAAATGGAAGAAAGAGTGGCTCAACGAAATGGGCAGTTTGAATCGACCGTTTGGCTTGTGGTTAAAAAAAGCGGACGAAGCAGGTACGGCGTGGTGCCACTTGTGTTCAAGAAAACTGGTTTACAAATCGAACGGCAAGAAAAGCCTTCATGCACATGCGGTCGACCCAACACACTGTTCGAGACTGAGTGCCCAGGCGCACACATCGACTCTGCCTACTGCCGAACCTGTGATGGCTGGTCTTACGACAATGGATTGGATCACGGATGCAAAAATTCGTACGTGCGCTTTCCTTGCAGAACATTGTTTGCCATTTTCTTTGGCACCTGCACTCATAGATTTTGCACAAAAAAATGGGAGAGGACCCCAAAGCACTTAAAGGCCTCAGTATGAACAGAAGTACAGCTGCATACACCTTGACACATGGAGTAGCCCCTGCTTTCAGAGAAGAGCTGCTCAACAGGCTGAAGAAGACTTACTTTTCTTTGTCTTTAGATGAAGCAACAAACAATGCCAACAATAAGATGGTGAATGTTCTTGTGAGGGTTTTTAATGAGAATAAAGGGGGGGTGGAGACATTTCTTTTGGGAAGTTTTTCTGAAAATTACGCTACTTCGCAAAATATATTTGCCGGTGTGGCACAGATGCTGCAGTTTGACCAGGCAGCTGCAGGTGGTGATGCAGTTCCTTGGACAAATGTAGTCAGTTCTCTCACAGACAACTGCAACGTGATGAGAGGCAAGAAAGAAGGAGTGGAGACCCTGATAAGAAGACAAAATCCACATCTGTTGGATGTACATGGTGACACAGTGCACATTGTGTCAAACATTGCAAAAGAATTTTGCAAGCCCTTCAACAGTTATGTAGAAGACTTGGGACAAGATTTGTTTTATGACATAAAAGGCAGTCCAAAGGGAAAGGACCTCATTGCTGAAATGTGCAGCCTGCTGAATGTTGAAGTTCGTATGCTGATCAGACCAGTGGGATCACGCTTTCTTCAGATGATTGAAGTGGCAGAGAGAATTGATCAACAGATGGACGTGTTGATTGCATTCTACTTTGGCTTTCTCCAGAAGGCAGAGCAACAACACCACAGGTAAGTCTTTATGGTTGTGTGTTCAACATTCTCCCTCTTTCTTTTACTCTCTCTTTCTCTTGCTTCCCCCACTCCCTCTTTCTTCCTCTGTCTCTTGCAAATTGAGTTATAATTGCTCAGTCAGTAATGAAAAATTTTGTATCACTCAGTCAGACACTTCTAGTTTATTGCATGCGAGTGTGTACGTGTGTGCGTGCACAAGCTTTGTACGTTTAAAAATGTTAAAACCATTCTCATTCATCAAACTTGTGCTAAGGCAAAAAAAAAAAAAGAAAGAAAAAAAGTTGTGTGTTTACTGTAACATGTTGAAAATAGTCCGTCTGTCGGCAGATTTTATAATGAGAGAGAGAGAGAGAGAGAGAGAGAGAGAGAGAGAGAGAGGAGAGAGAGAGAGAGAGAGAGAAATATGGCAGTGGCTGAACAGCCTCAGAAATGTTGCCAGATCGTGACGTTTTTCTGCTCCTCTCATGACATGATAATAAAAAAAGTTGTCATCATTACTGATAAGATATCCTTCACAAAATTAATCTCTCTCAACAATACCTTTTTTTTATATAGGGTAATTCCTAAAGAAAAGTTTAGGCTTGGGGACTAAAACTGGGGTCAGTCGGGTTACAGTAAACACTCAACTTTTTTTTTGCCTTCGCACAAGTTTGATGAATGCGAATGGTTTTAACTTTTTAAAATGTACATAGTAATTTGGGACTTGGGGCCATCATGTATGAGACACAGGTATGTGTGTGTGTGTGAGTGAGTGTGTGTGTGTGTGTGGTGTGTGTGTGTGTGTGTGTGTGTGTGTGTGTGTGTGTGTGTGTGTGTGTGAGAGAGAGAGAGAGATATATCAAAACTTTAATGTACAACGACCTTAGGCCACAAGACATGACAAGTGCAGGGGGAGGGCAGGCAAAAGTAAAAGAAGCCATCAGCATATATATTTCACAGACTTGATCTCTGACTATGCAGAAAAAATTGCACACTGTCATCACCACAAGTAATCTTTTTTTTTAACTGAAGGCTAATGTTACAGTAAATACAATCAACTATAAATCGTAGAAAAGAAATTACATGGCAAATACAAAATGAGACTTCTTTCTAAAAGCCTGGTTTTCTTTCGTTAAAGTAGAAATGAAATGTTTAACTGGTACGTTTTCTGTTAAATATACAATTTTACCTGTTAGTGTTAAAGTCGATCATGTCTAACTGGTACTTTTTCTGTTAAATATACAGTTTTACCTGTTAGTGTTAAAGTAGAAATAAAATGTTTAACTGGTACTTTTCTGTTAAATATACAATTTTACCTGTCAGTGTTGAAGTAGAAATAAAATGTTTAACTGGTACTTTTTCTGTTAAATAACAATTTTACCTGTCAGTGTTGAAGTAGAAATAAAATGTTTAACTGGTACTTTTTCTGTTAAATATACAATTTTACCTGTTTGTGTTAAAGTAGACACACACACACACACACACACACACACACACACACACACACACACACACACACACACACACACACACACACAAGCGCGCGCACACACACTCACACAATTTGTTTTTAAGATCGGCCGACCATCTTGTTTTTTTTTTTCAACATGTTACAGTAAACACACAACTTTTTTTTTGCCTAGTCATAAAGGGCGAAGGCCAAGTGAGAGATTATTCTTCTCTCCCTGAGATGCTTTGCTTTATTTTCGTATGGTCATCTCTGTTTACAGGCAGCTGTTCACAGATGTCCTGTCAAGAAGAGGCGTGTCTGCTGACAAAGAAGCTAGAATCAAAGAAATTCACAAGCAGGCTAAAGGATGTAGCACAGCAAACTCTGAAAAAAAGATCGAATTCTCTTGAAACTGTTCACACACCATCACAAGACCTGTTTGCTAGTGCAGGTTTACAGGGGCATGTTGCAGCAGCACCAGAGCTTTGTGGAGCTCTTTCAGTGTGAAAAGCTTGTTCTCCACAAACTACATGTGAAGATGTACTGTCTCACCAGAGATTTCTTGGGTCTGTTTCTGAGAGCAGAGGTGATGCCACAAGAGCATTCAGTTTCAGCCTTGAAAAAGGTTGACTGTTCAAAGCCGGAGAATCAGGTATCGGACAAGGACTTGGTTGTTGGAAAGTATGCCTGCAGTCTGTATAAAAAACTGAGGCCAGATCCCAAACAACAACACTGGCTTAAGAAATTCCAGCAAGATCTTCGGCGAGGATATACCAGTGCATGTGTTGCCATGTTGGAGAAGCTGCCTCTTAACAACCGCACACTTGCCAACTTGACAGCCCTGGATCCTGAAATGCAGCAGTGTGAGGACACAGCCAGAGGACTGATTCAACTTGCTGAGCGCCTCCCAAATGTTATTTCAGATAAAGAAGCTGGGCAGTTGCAAATGGAAGCCAGACAATATACCTGTGATTCAGATATCAAATCATTGGCTTTCACAGAGAGTGATGAGATTGACAAAGGCTGGTGGCACCCTGTCAGTCAGCTCAGGGCTACTGTAGGTGATGGATTGCGCTATCCAGTTCTTTCAAAGTTGGTGAAGGCTGTATTGACAGTCTTTTCTGGTTCTGTAATTGAAGGAACATTCAACATTATGGATGACATCATTGAAAATGACAGGACTACATTGACAACTGAAAGTTTTGAGGCAATAGCTGTCACCAAGTATGCATTGAAGGCAAAGAAGGAGACATGTTGCAGCATGACCATCACTCATAAAATGAGAGTTTCAGCAACCTCAGCTCATGCTAAGTATGTGGGTTTTCTTGAACATAAAAAATGTCGAGTTCAAAAAGAAGACAGGAGCTGATAGAGCAGGCAGTAAACAACTTGAAATCCGATTCTGAAAAGAATACTGCAAAATTGCAAGCAGCTACCATGAAATTTGGCTTTACCATACCAAAAAAGACCAGTGTGAATATATCTCATCCACCAAAGAAAGCTGGTGAGCATACATGTTCTGCAGAACAGACTTCTGTGCCAAACTCTAAACTTGTAAGATCTCCCACATCCAGCGAGAACACTTCTCACCCAACAGACAGGCCTGGTGAACATGCACCTAAGAACAAGAAAATCAGAAGTTTGCACCAACCTTGGCATCTGCAAAATCTTCAGCTACTAAGAAAACGGACAAGAACACTTTGAAATGTAATCAAGATGAAGGAAACAACTTTGCAAATGCATCAGGATCTGAAGAATCTTCAACTACATCTCGAAGAAACTTTTTTGAACACCTCAGTCAAGAGCTTCAGCATGCTGCCCAGTCATCCTTTGTGGAACTGCAACGAGCAGCTAAAGAGGCAGGAATAGAAATTGTGAACAGATGGCCACTTTGCTGCTTACATGGTTTGGAGGCATCAAGCTACAAAGAAGACTGCTGTGCAGCAGACCTTTATCCAAATGATGCCCCACCTCTGATTCCAGTGAAGATTTGTGGAGATGGGAATTGTTTGCCACGGAGTGCCTCTTTGCTTGCTTTTGGCAGTGAAGACCAGCATGTGGAAATGAGAGTCCGCATGACAATTGAATTGGCTGTCAATGAAGAATTCTATCTTTCAGATGAAAATCTGAAAGATCCAGATACTTCAACGATTATTCCTTGGTCTAAGCACTATGCAACCTACAGTGAGGAATTAGAGGATGAGAAGTTGGAACTAGGGGCAATCAGGGACATCATGATCTTTCGCAAGGAAGTTTTGAAAAGCATTTTGCCTGGAAGATACCTGGGAATGTGGTTTCTGCATGCAATTTCAAGCATTCTCTGCAGTCCTGTCCAGTCCATTTATCCACAGTATGGGGGTCACACTGTGAGAAAGCACCTACAGCGTAAGATTTGTCCCCGAATATATGAACATGACAGCCAAACAAGTCGCCTACCAGCAATCATGTGGACTCACATGTATGGCAAAGACCTTCCTGAAAACAAATGGGAACCCAACCATTTTGTAGTTTGCTTGCCTGGGAAGAAAGTTCATCCATCAGCAAAAAGGAAAGCTCCACAAGACATCCGAGATTTCTTTGCAAAGAAAGCCAAGCAGTAAATGTGCAATGTGCATTGATTCAGTGCCACCATTGACTTTCCCACCTCCTCAGATGTCTCCATCTTCAGTTTGAAATCCTTTTGTGCATATTGTATACATGTACATTGTATTTCCCTAATTTCGTCGACTGCGACTACATAATTATGTACAGTATCTGTCAATGACAGATTGTGTCATCACTTTAGGTGCATCTGCCTGACTGCACTGCTCATCACATGCTTTTAATCCGTGACTGCTGAAGCCGGTGAAAATAATTCATGCATGGGACTTTGAGAAATTGAGCTTTCCAGTTATCAGAGTCTGATACATAGCCTGCCTGCTGCTTCCATCACCTGCTCACTCCTTGAGGTACGGTCAGTACAATCTGTTCACTTGAATTCTGGATTCTGCATTGTACAGTTTCTGTAAACAGGTGAATTGTAATATTGCTGTACTGAAAAAGTATCAGTTTTATCGATGCAGTAAAGTTCCTGTTATTTTAGACAGCATTTTGACATTTTATTGTACGTTATTTGCTGTGGTTTCAAGATCCACACTTCAGTTCTTAATAGTTTTGTGCGAATTGGTTTTGAATGGCGCTACAGACCCGATAATGAAGAGTCGCGGAATAGCCCAATGCCCAGGAAAATGTTCAGTGTTGGAAAAAGTTTGGAAAATCACCCATGTGATAAACATGTAGCTCAGTTTACAAGTCATGATAAATAAGTAGCTCAGTTTACAAGTTACTATAAATAAGTAGCTCAGTTTACAAGTCATGATAAATAAGTAGCTTAGTTTACAAGTCATGATGATTTTCTGGTGTGGAAACCAAAGGCAAAATCTACTTTAATTCTAGAGACAATTTGTCAGAGTATAAAGTACAAGTTATGACACATGACATGCTTTGTCACAGCATAAAGTACAAGTTATGACACATGACATAATTTGTCACAGCATATTAGTACAAGTTATGACACATGCCATGTTTTGTCACAGCATATAAGTACAAGTTATGACACATGACACGCTTTGTCACAGCATAAAGTACAAGTTATGACACATGACATGCTTTGTCACAGCATAAAGTACAGGTTATGACACATGACACGCTTTGTCACAGCATAAAGTACAAGTTATGACACATGACATGCTTTGTCACAGCATAAAGTACAGGTTATGACACATGACATGCTTTGTCACAGCATGAAGTACAAGTTATGACACATAACATGCTTTGTCACAGCATGAAGTACAGGTTATGACACGTGACAAGCTTTGTCACAGAATAAAGAACAGTTTATGGTGACACATGACATGATGTGTCACCGACCGAAGTACAGTTCATGATGACGTAGGACACTGTGGGATGCTGGGGTGGTGGTGGGTTGGGATGGTCGTGGTGGACGGAATGGGGTGGGAAGAACGTGGAGGGTCAGATACAGTAAGGGCAGTTATCGATTGTCTCCCTGTTCTGGCACATGGTCCTGCAAACAGGTTTGTGTGATCAGGCATGGTACATGTCCGCGAATTCGCGGAAATCCGCGAAAAGCAAAAAAAAAAAAAAAAAAAAAAAAAAAAAAAATGAGCCGTGCCCGACGAGACCAGCCCACTTAGTTCGTTTCAGGTCATTCACTTCAAGCCTTCGTCTCACGAGAAGTAGCATTGAGCAGGACTACTTCCGCGCATGCGCTTTCGTGACATTCGCCACTGCTTTCCGCTCTGGGTCGACGTGATCGAATTGAACAAGATTAAAGAAAAAGAAGGAAAAAATAATAATGCCAAAGCGTACAGACATAGTTCCGCGAAATTCTGCGACAGGAGATATTGATGCTGGTGTGGCAAACAAATGGCGATGGGATTGGCTGAACAGGAGCCACGAAAATGAAACGTTTTCGTCGTGCTTGGAACAGTTGATAGACTTACCACCACATTTTGGAGAAAGAAAAAGAAGAAAGAAAGAAAAAGTTTAAACTGTTCCAGAAGGAACACATTTGGCTGGCTTCAAAGAGAAAAGCCATTGAACATTACAGACAGGAGGCAAAGAGAATGAGGTTTGGACATTACAAAAAGTAGGCTCTGCTCGTGAAGCAGATGGCTGAGAAATCAGGCAAAAAGTAGTCTTCATCTCATTCACATTGCTTGCACTGAAGAGGCACATAACTTAAAATTTGTACGTTAAAAGAGACACAAAACTTAAACTCATTTTGTACTGTATTCAGATAGATGTAAAAAGTAAAAGGAGTAACTAATGTAGAGGAGACGGATCATAAAAGAATTGAACATAGTAAACAAAACTGGAACTCAAGACATGAAATAGACCACTACTTTGCTGTGCTGTGCTATGCTGTGTTGGTGGTGCTGGACATGATGACCAAAGTTGTGCAAAATGAGGGGTCTCCTGTGTGTACACTGTGTGTGTGTGCTTCACTGACATAGTAAGTAAAACGTTTACAATTTGACTTAATGTATGCCACCTAAAGCATTGTAGATATGTACTCATTTTTGCTATGTGACTACTTGGGTTTAAAACCTCCTTTGGGTTGAAGGAATGACTGATAAAGTGATTCTAGGAGAGCTTATTTTGTGGCAGAAATTGCTTAGTATGAAGAACTGAAATTAGTTCAAGGAGAGGCTTTTTTACAGGCTAGAATTGCTGAAAAACCTTCAGCTTCAGGGGGCGCTGCCACCTGGACCCCCAAACATTTTCAGGGAAAAATGATTTTCCTTCAGTACCATGCCTGGTGAAAACCCAACTATCAGGATACCGGTGCCAGGTGACATAACATCGCCCAGCAAACAGAGGTTTGTGTGATAACCCAACTATCAGGATACCGGTGCCAAGTCACATGTAGTATGGGCCACGATTTTGTCAATTTCGTCGTTAAAAAAATAACAAAACTGTTGACATCAAGGTATGTGGCTGTCTGTTTTGTAGTGATAGAATGAATGTTGATGTGGCTGTGTGTTTTGTAGTGATAGAATGAATGTTGATGTGGCTGTGTGTTTTGTAGTGATAGAATGAACGTTGATGTGGCTGTCTGTTTTGTAGTGACAGAATGAACGTTGATGTGGCTGTGTGTTTTGTAGTGACAGAATGAACGTTGATGTGGCTGTGTGTTGCTGAGCTGGAGGGAGCAGCTCAGGAGTTGTGGCTCTGAGATGTACAGAAGAAAGGGAAGGAAGGTCGTTACACTCTGTGCATGTTCTGAACACAGTGACCATGATCATCAGTCAGGACATTGGGGCTGGAATAACTCAGTGGTAGAGTGCCGGACTCGTAATCTTGATGATCCTGAGGTTGGGGGTTCGAATCTCCTCTAGGCCGTTTCAGTACAGGGGGATTTTTCCCGTGGAGTTGACATTGGTTCTGACTCCATTTCCCTTACAGTCCTTCGAATGAGACTATTAACTGAGATTCCGTGTGTGAACGCACACATAACATCTTGCACACATGTCAAATGCCATCGCCAACTTTCGGAAGAGAAGGCCAGTTTGGCCGTTGGTATGGATGACACGTTACACATAGCATGCACCCTGCATAAGAATGGAAAGAATGAAGGAAGTAAGGAAACTGAGTGATCGATATTGAGCGATACTGACTGGATGACACGGGAAACGGCTAAATGAAGCGCCAGCTGGCAGCTCTTCAGTCAGCACTACCCAGGTAGGCAGCCCGTTGTATGAATGAGTATGATTGTAAAGCGCTTAGAGCTTGGCCCTAGCTGAGGATAGGTGCTATATAAGTATTCATAATAATGATGGTAATAATAATAATAATGATAATAACACTGTGTGCCTTGTGCATGTTCTGAATGTAGTAAACATGATCACCAGTCAGGACACTGTCTGCTTTCAGAACAAGGTGGCCAAGTACTGGGCTGATGAAAACAATGAAAACAATGAGCGCGAATGTGCTGCCTACAACGTCACCTTCAAGATCAAATATCTCAACGAAAAATCTGAGAGTGACTACATCCGCCGAGAATTCTTGCTCAGCCGAGAGTCCAAGGATGAGAAGGTGAGCTCCCTTAGCTTTTGAATGGGAATTTTGACGGACATTGAGCTTGATACTTCTTCTCATGCCATTGTCCACCGTTGTCTGCGTCAGGGCGGAGGTCAGGGTAGAGGCCTATGGAGGCTGATTCTTCAGTTGATCAGTGACTGTAATGGAGTGCAGTGCTTTGTTAGACCTGGTGATACTCTTTTTGGCCAGCCTGCATAGCAGGGTGAGAGGCTGGAAATCAGGTATTTTTTCGTGCATTGAGCACCTCTAGATATATCCTAGACCAGTCAGAGCAGAGTACTGGAGGATCGGAACTGTTATCTGTGTGGGTTAACCTTAACATGCACTTTGTGAAATATCATCCCTTCGTGACAGAATGGTACATCTTTTTCTTCTGGTGCTGAATCGTTGACAAATGTGATCAGCTTATGAGATCCAACCATGCAGAGCAGTGAGCGCACAGAATGTCAGAGTTGTGCGCCAAGCAGGAATGGCGTGAGCTGGACACCAGTAGAGGGAAGGGAGGTAGTAAAGTGGTTTCCACGTATCACGGCTGTTCAGGGAAGTTACTTAGTTTGGAGAGGCAGTGGAGTTTACAGCTCGCCTGAAGCTGCAGAGGCCAAGCTGTGAATGCAGGTCAGGGAAAGGGGTGTTTTCTGCAGGCCGCTCCCACCAGCTAGCTGACCGCGCTGTACTTGGCGAACTCAGTATCTGTGCATAGCCGGTCTGGCAGCAATGTGTTCGGCATTGTTGAGTGGCCATTACAAATGGGGCTGTCGGTTTGATAATTTGTGGTTGTCATGAGATGACTGAATTGGTGAATTCCCGACAATTCTTTTAATACCAAACTCGACAAGGTTTATTTTCCTGTAGATAACGTAGATAATGCATGAAAGCTTGTATGCAGGTGGTCAGGCAATATTAGAACAATGACAACACACACAAAATTGTGCAAAAATGAGGTCATCACTTTCTGGATACCGGTGCCAGTCATCACTTTCTGAAGAACAAGCTGGATTCAGGGCAGGCAGAAGCACAGTAGAACAGATCTTCACCTGCCGGATACTGATGGAGAAACATCTACAACATCAGAGAGACCTGTTCCACAACTTCATTGACTTTAGGAAAGCGTTTGACAGGGTGTGGCACAAGGGTCTGTGGCAGGTGCTCAGAAAGTTTGGCATAGAGGAGGGTCTCGTCCAAACCATCCAGGCGCTGTATAACACCGCCAGCAGCGCAGTCCTCCTCAACAACCAGATAGGGGACTACTTCAAGACCACAGTTGGAGTCCGTCAAGGCTACCTGCTATCTCCCGTACTGTTCAATCTTTTCCTGGAAAACATCATGTGTGAAACCCTCCATGACTTCCACTCCACTGTCTCCATCGGAGGAAGAACCATCAATAATCTGAGGTTCGCAGATGACATCGACCTGATGGGAGGCAGCAACGAAGAACTACAAGACCTGACAAAGAGACTGGAAGAAAGGGCAGGTGCATATGGAATGGAAGTGAGCACAGAAAAAAGCAAAGTCCTGGTCAACAGCACAACCAACACCCATGCTGAAATCTACATGAACGGACAACAGCTTGAAGAAGTGGGCGCTTTCAAATACCTTGGCGCCACTCTCATCAAAGACGGTCGCTCTACAACAGAAATCAAGACCAGACTAGCGATCGCAACAGCAGCAATGGCAAAGCTAAACAAGATCTGGAAGAGCAGGGAGATCAGCTTTCCTACAAAGATGAAGCTGTACAAGTCCCTGGTGCTGTCCATCCTGCTGTATGGCTGCGAAAGCTGGACCATGACAGCAGAGACCACCAAGAGAATCCAGACGTTTGAAACTAAATGCTTCAGGCGCTTGCTCGGGATCTCTTGGCAAGACCGGAAGACAAACGACCTTGTGAGGAGCCAAATAACATCACTTGCAGGCCCCCAAGAACCCCTCTTGGCAACAGTCAAGAAGAGGAAGCTGTCGTGGTTCGGGCATGTCATACGCCACAATTCACTGCCCAAAACAGTCATCCAGGGCACGCTGGAAGGCGGCAGACGAAGGGGACGACAAGCCAAATGCTGGATGGACAACATCAAAGAATGGACCAGGATGGATGGCCCTACGCTGATGCGACAGGCAGAGGACAGGGCCGGATGGCGGTGCCTGGCTTCGAGAGTGTCTCTCATCTCTCCTCTACGCCCATCATGGGCAAGAGAATGATGATGATGATGATGAGTTCACTAGTACACAAGTTTGATACATGCCTCTGCTCGGACTACAGCAATAAAAATGTTGGATCAGAAATGTGTAAGCCTTGTTTGTTCATGCTTTTCACTGAGTGTCTGGCGCAGGACGGAAAAATGAAGCTGTGGTATGCCTGTGTGACAGCTGCAGACTGATCCAGTGGCCCACTGGATTGTGAGTGAACCTTTTAAAACTTGTAGCATGTTTGAAATGGCTGGCCATGGAAGCGAGGCTTGTGGGAGAGGATCCGAACTATCAGTACTACCCAGCACACACACCTGGTCCCGCACACTCACGAACAGCACTCAGTCCCTGCCGACACGCATATGCAACACCTTTTAAAGACTTTTTTTTAAACGGTAACTAGACAACAACTGACAGTGTTGTGTTAGGTGTCATACGAAAGAGCTGACACTCCACTAGTCATACATAGTAACTTTTGATCAGTAATTTTCAAAGAGCTATCACTGAACTAGTCATATTTAGTAACTTTTGATCAGTAATTTTCAAAGAGCTAACACTCAACTAGTCCTACGTAGTAACTTTTGATCAGTAATTTTCAAAGAGCTAACACTCAACTAGCCATACATAGGAACTTTTGATCAGTAATTTTCAAAGAGCTAACACTCAACTAGCCCTACGTAGTAACTTTAGATCAGTAATTTTCAAAGAGCTAACACTCAGCTAGTCCTACGTAGTAACTTTTGATCAGTTATTTTCAAAGAGCTGACACTCAACTAGTCCTACATAGTAACTTTAGATCAGTAATTTTCAAAGAGCTAACACTCAACTAGTCCAACGTAGTAACTTTAGATCAGTAATTTTCTAAGAGCTAACACTCAACTAGTCCAACGTAGTAACTTTAGATCAGTAATTTTCAAAGAGCTAACACTCAACTAGTCCTACGTAGTAACTTTTGATCAGTAATTTTCCAAGTGTGGGCATGGTTATCCAGTGGGAAACATAACAACGAGTAAAGAAAAACTCATCTTTGTTTACATTCTATTCTGCTGTTTTACAATACCAAATCAGGAGATGAAGCTGGCTGTCACAAACAACCAAGTCAGCGAAGTTGCCATTGTTTGCACTGGCTGTGTTTTGATCAAACGGATTAAATCTTAAATAAATGTTAGCGAACCGCCCAGAGAACGTAGACAAACGAGTCACAAGACAAAACACAACGCGTTTCGACCTCTTAGGTCTTCGTCAGGTGATATATAAACGAATAAAACAACGAAAATTCACTTACCTAAGCGATCTGAAGCGATCAAAGCTAAGTGAATTTTCGTTGTTTTATTCGTTTAACCTTCATTGTCCTGTATTTCGTATGACAGAAGTCACCTAGACTACTAAGTTTATATTGGAATTTGCTGCCCGAATTGGGGTACCAACTTTAAAAAATTGTAAAAAGTAAACTAATGGATAAAAAGACTTCAAATTTTCAGCAAAAATCTATGGAAAGCTGAACTTTGGTTTGCACTTGTTATTTTAGGGGGATGTGAAAATATTTTTATGGCTCAACACTCACACACCTGATTTTACCTGGAAAACACACCTACGTCAGTGAAATAGATGATAAACAGGCAATACAACACCCATCAACTTTATAACACCTACCTTTTTGGTGGCAAGTGGTCAGGTTCACCATCTGAAAAGAACTGATGGGTGTTGTGAGGTGTTAGTAGTTACACAGGTAGCTAGGAATATACGTGAAATTTTTGTGACGTTTTTAAGTCACATAGCAGTTACATAGCAGGAAAAAATAAAATAAAAAAGATAGGTCAAAATCATACCATATTTACTGAAAATGTATTGGAGTGCATGCTTTTTGATCTGCATGAGTTAGTTTTTGTTTGTGAGAAAAAGAATTCCTATGACTGATAATATTTCTAACTATATGCAGGTGTTAGTAGGAAGGAAGAAAGGCAGGCATCACAACACAAAACAACACTCAAATATTTTTGTTGTACTCACCATATGGTTCCAGATGTAATGAATTATATAATCCAAATATGATCACACACAAACAACACAGTCACTGGAAATATTTTTGCTTTTGATAACTTTTGTCACACACAGATCACTGACATGAAATTTTCTGGAAGACCAGCAGCCATGCGCGTTTGTCTTGCATACCGGTTGGTTTCCCTGACCATGAGATGGAATGCGTCCAAAGGAAAAACAAGTGAAAAATAATCAAAAGGTGTTTGAAGATTCACTTGTGGATGTGGGGGGCCCCTGTATGCATCAAACACACGAACTTCAGTCCGAAAGTCGTTTGACCACTGCGATGACTGTGCACATCCACCGACATCAGAAGCACCTGCGTCACCTGCGTCGCCTATGTCCGAGTCACTGTCACTACTCGCATTCACTCCTTCTGCAACTTTAAAGTCACTGTCGCTGTCGACAGAGTCAAGATCAATGTCTGATTGATTCCAGTCGACATTTTCGGTCGGAAACACATTCATATTGAACATTTGGTCCACAGTCAAGCTCATGTCACTGTCACTGTCAGAGCGCGACATTTCGATCGTAGTCGGAAGTCGATGGGATGACCAAAAAAATCGATTAAAAAATAAAAAAAGCCACAAACCGCTTTTGCATATGGCGCTGAGAAAGGTAGGAAAGACCCGGATAACGACCGGTTTGTCTTATTACTGTGGTCAACCCAAATAAGGGAGGCACACCGAGACAATCAGCCAACTGAGGAACGGGCGGTACAGGGCGGATCAGGAGCCTGACGGGTCAGGCGGAAAAGGGCGGAACGGGGACAGAAAGGTAATATATCACCTGACGAAGACCTAAGAGGTCGAAACGCGTTGTGTTTTGTCTTGTGACTCGTTTGTCCACGTTCTCTGGGCGGTTCGCTAACATTTATTTAAGATTTGTTTAGATTTCCGCCTGCAGTCGTCTCGCTTTGCAAACGGATTAGTTCTGAATCATCTGAATTGGCTTCATCAGCAGCCACGTGTGTTGTGTCATCGTCTGCTGCAGTTGATTTTGATGATTCCTCATCAGAATCATTATTATCGGCTGTATCTTCAAATGATTCGCTTTCCTCTTTTCTTTTGTCATTGTTTTAATCTCTGTCACTCCCGTCTGCATCAGGTTCACTTTGTAATATAACTTCAAGCGCTTCATTGAGCGAGAAATTCGTACCACCCATTCGCCTGACCGACATTTTCAGCTGCGCTTCGCAGGGAAACCCAGCGACAGTTTCTTTGTTTTAAAGCTGCTGGGGTCAGCCAAGTTCATGATAAAGCCCTAAAATTAGGGTCTACATCTTGCTAAGACATCCCCTAAACTAATTTTAGAGGATTCAACGCCTTCTTCCTTGCGCTGAACCCTAAGCGATCTGAAGCGATCTGAAGCGATCAAAGCTAAGTGAATTTTCGTTGTTTTATTCGTTTATATATCACCTGACGAAAACCTAAGAGGTCGAAACGCGTTGTGTTTTGTCTTGTGACTCGTTTGTCCACGTTCTCTGGGCGGTTCGCTAACATTTATTTAAGATTAATTTTAGAGGTTACTTCCGCTAGACGATATCAAGGAAAGTGTTGGAATTTTTTTACGTCCGCTGATAGTGGCAGACACGGCAGAATGCACGGTCTGCTGGTCTGCTGGCCGTGGTTGATGAGGCTGCAAGGGAAAGAAATCCTGTTCACCGCTGTCGCCGGACACGGCCCCTCAAGGTTAACTGTACTGTCCCAGTGGTGGTTTGAGCTTGGGAGTTCGATTGTGAGAGCAAGAATGGAAGATGTTTCCAAAGGTAAGGGGAGAGAAAACTGATTTGTAATCACTGCCTGAGCAAAAGTGATGTCAGTCAAGAGGAGGACTGTAGGGAGTGTAGAAGTTGGGTGGATTAACTCCCTTAATTGTACTCAGGATCTTCAGTGTCTTGGGCATGTAGGGGGAGAACTCTAGGGAGTGTAGAAGACGGATGGATTAACTCCCTTATATGTTCATCGCATCTTCAGTGCCAAGATCATGTAGGGGGAGAACCGTAGCGCAGGCAGAATTTGGCAATAACTCCTTAAATGTTTATAGTATCTTTGTTGTCAGTGCCAGGGCCACATGGGATTAAGTGATAAATGTTTATAGTATCTTTGTTGTCAGTGCCAGGGCCACATGGGATTAAGTGATAAATGTTTATAGTATCTTTGTTGTCAGTGCCAGGGCCACATGGGATTAAGTGATAAATGTTTATAGTATCTTTGTTGTCAGTGCCAGGGCCACATGGGATTAAGTGATCAGTTTGTTAAGAGGTAAGTATGAGAAATGACCTCTCTCACTCTGTGCAAACCTTGCCTGATACCACTGCGTACATGTACTAGTATCATTAAAGAAAGAAAAAAAAAGCACCCTGATACTTAACTGCTGGTAATCTAGAAGCATAGAAGTGTTCATTGTTTTATATGTATTTAAATGCAAATTTTTTTTACAGAACGAATGTAAAATCTGGAACTTAGATGTCACTGAAAAGATACCAGTATTGCATTCAGAGTGACAGTGAAGTTCAGGGTTGCCAGGATGGCCACCATTGAATTCTAGAAAGGGTGGGTTTGGGGGGAGGGGGGGGGGGAGGGGGTGGAAAGGGAGGAGGGGCAGGGGCAGGGAGGGGTCTTCCCTTTTTTCTTCCCCTCTGGCATGCTTTTTGACTGAGGGGAATGATGGTGGTGGGCAGGTGGAGGAGCCGCGGAAGATCTTCCAGTTCTACTTCCACACGTGGCCGGACTACGGGGTGCCTCATGAACCGGGCAGCGTGCTCACTTCCTGGACATGGTCAACACACAGCAGGAGGCAGTGCCTGACGCTGGACCCATCATCGTACACTGCAGGTGGGGTTGGGGGGGGGGGGGGGGGGGGGGGGGAAGGGGAGAGGTGTTGGGGGAGAGGTGGGGGGGGGGGGGGGGGGCATGGCTGTTCAGAGCAAGTTACTTAGTTTTGAGTGGCAGGGGAGTTTTCAGCTCGCCCGCAGCTGCAGAGGCCAAGCCGTGAATGCAGGTCAGGGAAAGGGGTGTTTTCTGCAGGCTGCTCCCCACCAGCCAGCTAACCACGCTGTACTCGGCGAACTGAATGTCATCTGTGCATAGCCGGTCTGGCAGAAATGTGTTTGGCATTGTTGAGCGGCCATTACAAATGGGGCTGTCGGTTTGATAATTTGTGGTTGTCATGAAAAATGTAATATATCTGCCCTCTTGAGATGACTGAATTGGTGAATTCTCGACAATTCTTTTAATACCAAAATCGAATAGGATTTTTTTTCTACAGATAACGTAGATAGGGCATGAAAGTTTGTACGCAAGTGGTCACACAATATTAGAAAGAATGACAACACACACAAAATTGTGCAAAAATAACGTCATCACTTTCTGGGTATTCAATTTTGTAAAAATAAAGCTGTGGGGCATGCCTGATGCAGGACCCATCATCATACGCTGCAAGGGGGGGAGGGGAGGGGGAGGGAGTGGGGGGAGAGGGAGTGGGGAGGGGGCGTTCCTGACGCCAGACCCATCATCATACACTGCAGGTGGGTGGGGGGTGGAGTGGTGGGGGGGGGGGGGTGGGATGGGGGAAGAGGGAGGAGAAGGGACTAGTGGAGAGCAGCGAGAAAGGGTGTCTGGGGGTGAGAGGGAGGACGGGTGAATTTGGGAGGGGCATATGGGTTTCATGTGTGTGTGTGTATGGGTGTGTGTGCGCACGCATGCATTAGTTGAAACACATCAGATTGTGGTGTGTGGGTGTGTGTGCGTGCATGCATTAGTCGGAACACATCTGACTGTGGTGTGTGTGTGTGTGTGTGTGTGTGTGTGTGTGTGTGTGTGTGTGTGTGTGTGTGTGTGCATGCAGGTGTGAGTTGATACCTCTTGCATACATCTGAATGTGAGTTTGATGTGTGTCACAGTGCGGGCATTGGCAGAACAGGCACGCTCATTGTCCTGGACATCCTGCTGAATCAGATCAAGACACACGGTGAGTCACCTGGTCGTCAGGGTTACCCATCACTTTGTGGTGTGTCATCAGGGTTACCCATCACTTTATGGTGTGTCGTCAGGGTTACCCATCACTTTGTGGTGTGTCGTCAGGGTTACCCATCACTTTGTGGTGTGTTGTCAGGGTTACCCCTCACTTTGTAGTGTGTCGTCAGGGTTACCCATCACTTTGTGGTGTGTTGTCAGGGTTATCCATCACTTTGTGGTGTGTCGTCAGGGTTACCCATCACTTTGTGGTGTGTCGTCAGGGTTACCCATCACTTTGTGGTGTGTCGTCAGGGTTACCCATCACTTTGTGGTGTGTCGTCAGGGTTACCCATCACTTTGTGGTGTGTCGTCAGGGTTACCCATCACTTCGTGTCGGGTTACCCAGCAAACACATTTCAGTTTATCATGGAATGTCCAGAATGTGGTGAAATGTTCACAGGAAAAGATTCTCTGGTTTTTAACTTTTGTGAAAGGCTATCATTTATGAAAAAGGTTATGCTCATTGCAGTGAAATTTACAGAGAAAAAAATGTGCTTGCCTAGAACACTAACCTTTAAACTACCTAGTGTTTGTGTGTAACATTCCAGGATTTTTTTTAAAGTGTCAAACAAACTTTATCTGAAGTTTTTCAAACTTGGATTTTTGTTGTTGTTGAAAATCACTCCCCATTTTTTTTTAAAGATCCAAACCATGCTGTATTTTGTAAAAAAAAGCAAAACAAAAACAAAACTAGTGGGTATTCTTTGCTGTACATGCATGTGCTGTTGATGTATATAACTGATCATTGTTCATGGAAAATCGTGAATCTTTTTACAGGAAATTCAGGAATCAGTCTGTAATCCCAGTAATGACTCCCCCACTGTTTGGTCATCTAACCACAATAGCGACTGGAATTTCAATTAAAATACAGACACACCCATACAGTCTGTGCTGCTTTCTGAGCTGTCAGTGTTGATGGACATTGTCCGTAATCGACTGGAACGGACAAATGTCTTATTACTGTCAGGCATAGTCTCACTTGAGTGGAGCTCACGCATCATATTGGAAAACGTTTTGAGAGTTTATTCCAAGCCATGGGCAAATGGCAGCTCTTTTCAGTGATGGGTCCGATAGACATGTGCTTCTGCAATGGCTAGATTTCCAGATTGTCCATAAACTCATGGAAAGGGGGAAGAGAGAATTTCGAGTTCCATGCAGAGAACTCTTGTTGTCATCCAGGGTTTGACTGCAACACAAGCGTCCAGAAATCAACGCTGACGCTGCCTTCATCATGCGTTTTTTTTTCTTCCCCATGACCTAGGCTTCGACTGCGACATCGACATCCAGAAGACGATCCTGATGGTGCGGTCGCAGCGGTCGGGGATGGTGCAGACAGAGGCTCAGTACAAGTTTGTCTACATGGCCGTCCAACGCTACATCGAGACAGAGAAGTCCAGGCTGGCTGCTGGAAAGGTGGCTGCGGATTGTGTGGAGGGGGAGGGGGGAGGTGCTGGATGGGTGGGGAGGGGGGGGGGAGGGGTGACTGTAGTGGGAAAGGGAGGGGAAGCTTGGAACAGGGGTGGGGGGGTGGGGTGGAGGGGGGGAATGATGTGGGGAAGGGAGGTGTTGATGTGTGTTGTGCTGCTGAAGGTGTTCACTGTGTGTGTGTGTGTGTGTGTGTGTGTGTGTGTGTGTGTGGATGCATGTGTGTGTGTGTGTGGATGCATGTGTGTGTGTGTGTGTGTGTGTGTGTGTGTGTGTGTGTGTGTGTGTGTATGCATGTGTGTGTAGATGCATGTGTGTGTGTGGATGCGTGTGTGTGTGTGTGTGTATGTGTGTGAATGTGTTTGTGCATGCACATGTGTGTGTGTATATGAGTGTGTATGGGTGTATGCATACATATACATGTGTATGTGAGTGTGTGTGAGTGGGTGTGTTCATGCATATGTGGTGTGTGTGTATGAGTGGGTGTGTGTATGTATTATTTGTCTGTATACAAGTGTGTTTGCATGCATATGTGAATGCGTGTGGGTGAGTGTGGGTGTGTGTGTATGGGTTGGTGTAAGTGTGCATGTGAGTGGGGTGGGGGTGGGGGGTGTATGTCAGTACTTGCATGCATGTGTGACTGCATTCATATGAACATGCGTGGGTGTGTATTTGTGTGGATTAGAGCATGTGTGTTAGTTGGTAATGAGACTACTAAATGATGATATGCTTTCGTCGCATGTGAGTGTGTGTGTTCATCTTGTCTCAGGCCAGAATTGGAACCAAAAATTTTATGTTCAAAGTATACATATCACTGTTTAATTAGGACTCTGTAACATCCACTTACTTATTGTAATAGAAACATACTTTGTCTAATAAAGTAGGTGGTCATTTTCAGGAATAGTCAGGAATAGTTGGAATAGGACAGTTTCCTCGTAATTAGCAGTACTTACCATGATTTAAATATTCTTCCTTATCTCTGTCATCGACAGCTGAGTGAAAACTTTTCATGATTGAATATTCTTCCTTATCTTTGTCATCGACAGCTGAGTGAAAACTTTTCATGATTGAATATTCTTCCTTCTCTCTGTCATCGACAGCTGAGTGAAAACTTCTCATGATTTAATATTCTTCCTTCTCTCTGTCATCGACAGCTGAGTGAAAACTTTTCATGATTTAATATTCTTCCTTATCTCTGTCATTGACAGCTGAGTGAAAACTTCTCATGATTGAATATTCTTCCTTATCTCTGTCATCGACAGCTGAGTGAAAACTTTTCATGATTTAATATTCTTCCTTCTCTCTGTCATTGACAGCTGAGTGAAAACTTATCATGATTGAATATTCTTTTTTATCCTTGTCATGATCAGCTGAGTGAAAACTTATCATGATTTAATATTCTTCCTTCTCTCTGTCATTGACAGCTGAGTGAAAACTTCTCATGATTGAATATTCTTCCTTATCTCTGTCATCGACAGCTGAGTGAAAACTTCTCATGATTTAATATTTTTCTATATCTCTGTCATCGACAGCTGAGTGAAAACTTATCATGATTGAATATTCTTCCTTATCTCTGTCATCGACAGCTGAGTGAAAACTTATCATGATTTAATATTTTTCTATATCTCTGTCATCGACAGCTGAGTGAAAACTTATCATAATTTAATATTCTTCCTTATCTCTGTCATCGACAGCTGAGTGAAAACTTATCATGATTGAATATTTTTCCTTATCCCTGTCCTCGGCAGCTGAGTCAGAGCGTAGGACGGGAGTACACCAACATCAAGTACGCCACGGACAGCGCCCGCATGCACAACATGATTTCCGCCCCCTCCATGCCCCCAGTCTTCTCCCACAGTCGCACCAAAGCCCCGGCCAGGTGGGTACTGCTGGGGGGGGGGGGGGGGGGGGGGGGGGCATGGCTGTTCAGAGCAAGCCACTTAGTTCTGAGAGGCAGGGGAGTTTACAGCTCTCCCACAGCTGCAGAGGCCAAGCCGTGAATGCAGGTCAAGGAAAGGGGTGTTTTCTGCAGGCTGCTCCCCACCAGCCAGCTAACCGTGCTGTACTCGACCAACTGAATGTCATCTGTGTACAGCCGGTCTGGCAGCAATGTGTTCGGCATTGATGAGCGGCCATTACAAATGGGGCTCTTAGTTTGATAATCAGTGGTTGTCATGAAAAATGTAATATATCTGTGCTCTTGAGATGACTGAATAGGCGAATTCCCGACAATTTCTTTATATACCAAACTCGACTAGGTTTATTTTCCTGTAGATAATGTAGATACGGCATGAAAGCTTGTACACAAGAGGTCAGGCGATATTCAAACAATGACAACACACACACACAATTGTGCAAGAATGACGTCATCACTTTCTGGGAACTTAATTTTCCCTAGTTAACTAGTACACAAGTTTGATACATGCCTCTGCTTGGACTACAACAACAAAAATGTTGGGTCAGAAATGTGTAAGGCTTGTTTGTTCGGCCTATAACTAAGTGTCTCGAATGGGACAGAAAATAAAGCTGTGGGGGGGGGGGGGGGGGGGGGGGGGGTGTGGAAGCGGGAGTTCACGGGTGGTAGACTGCGTGGAGAAAGGGGTAGATGAGAAAAGGTTCGGGGGGAGGGGAAGAAGGGGGGGGGGGAGTTGGATGATAAGCAAGATTTGTGTGTGTGTGTGTGTGCAGACCTGTGTGTGTGTGTGTGTGTGTGTGTGTGTGTGTGTGTGTGTGTGTGTGCAGACCTGCCAACCATTATGCATTTCGCATAATTTATTACGCCCAAGTGATAATTCTTACGCCCTTACGCATTTAGCCAAAAAATTATGCATTGAAAGTTTTCAACAACAACAACAACAACAACAACAAACACAAAAAACGGACGAAAAATCGGCTAATATACAGACATGCATGGCGCTGTGCATATAACCAGTAATCTTCAAGAAGCGTTTCCGGTCATGCACAGTTTGTTTCACCATCTTTACCATTCAGCGAAGTTGGCGTCCTTTTGAAGTTTTTAGCTACGAAAATGTCGAAACGTGGAGTAGAAAGTTCTGGACAAGATGCGAAAAAGAAAAAAACTTGGTCAAAAGTTCTGAAAAGAATACTCGGAAAAAGTTCCCCTGCATACGACCTTCGGCTAAAGGTGTAAATTGTGCACGGTGTACCACCTGCGAGTCGGACTTCACAATTTCCCATGGCGGGATGGTGGATGTGAAGCGTCACCTTGAGTCACGCAAGCACATCGATTCCTCTAACGCGCCAAATTCTTCCAGCATCACACAGTTTTTTCAGACTGTAGACACCTCAAAAGAGGATGAAATGAGGAAAAGGATAATTCGGGCTGAAGCATTGGTGGCCGGATTTTTTGTCGAGCGCAACATCGTTCTTAGTGCAGCCGACCATGCATCCCAGCTTTTTAAAGAAGCGTTCTCAGATTCAGAGATCACCAAACTGTTCAAGAGCGGTTGAACAAAGACAACACACATTGTGAGGACCCTTGCCATGGAAGCCCAAACTGCTGCTGCATCTCGACTGCAGAATGGACCGTTTGTGTTGGGGACTGATGGAAGTCAGGAAGGGGGGGACAAATTCTTTTCCAGGGGTGGTGTGATACTTAAAAAATGACACAATCGCCACTGAGCTGATAGCCAACCCCACATGCACAGAGTCGGCAACAGGGGAGAACATTTTTGAGGTTGTTTCTGGCGCACTATCAAGCCTTGGTGTGCCATGCCATGATGGTGTAGGGGATTTGTGTGTGTTTCCAGTGTATTCTACATTTTCATAATTTGTAAAGATTTCTTGTGACACTTAAAAGAAAAGCTTGCTTTTGAAGAAAAGTAAAGTTCACAAAAATTGTGCGAACATTTTCATCGCATTGTGTTTGTTTGAAAAAAAGTATGTGTTGCGCTTGATTACTCTTAGTTCTCAGAAATTACACATTTTTGCCTCACTGAGCTTCAATTCTTACTCATTGGTATCTTAGGGGGTTGGCAGGTCTCTGTGAGTGCGTGCACGCGCATGCATGCGTGTGTTGTGTGTGTATGTATGTGTGTGCGTGCGCGTGTGCGCCTCCATGCGCACGCACGCATGAGTGTGTGTGTGTGTGTGTGTGTGTGTGTGTGTGTGTGGTGTGTGTGTGCGAGTGTTTGTTTGTGTGTGTGTGTGTGTGTGTGTGTGTGTGTGTGTGTGTGCATGCACTCATGCATACCTATATATATGTGCGTGTATATGTGTGTCCTTAAGTGTGTGTTTGTGCATTCTGTCTACACACAAGAAAGCTGTGTTTAGTATGTCAAATGACATGATGAAACGAATGCTCTGTCTAAAGCACGTGACATGAACTTCAGAAATTGGTAAACATGTTTCATTTCACTGAACAGCTGACAAGCTCTAGAAGTGACAATGTTTCACATGTATCATCTTCACATGAGCCTGAACATACATAGTTTTCATTGGTGAAGATGCTACAAAATGTGTGTTTTAGGAAGTGATTTGTTGTCAGGATGTAATTATTTTCTTACAGTGATAAATGAAATTTGTTTTCCAGGGTTATTTGCTCTCATTGATTAATAACATGGGTAACGATGATTTTTGGCGAAGATATTGCCCACCATTTGTTTTTCAGTTGTTTATACTTCCAGATATCTTGCACTTTGATTATTTTGTTTATGATGGCAAGATTGGAGAAAAACCAGTGCTGCCAAGTGCCTTTGTGTTACAGTTCATATTAAAGGGAAGGATCATGTTATGTACACCATCATAACACACACACACACACACACACACACACACACACAAAATTATTTACTTACAACGATTATGTCAAGGTCATTGCGATTTAAACAACTCTAAAGAAAATTTGTAAAAAAGCCTGAAGAAAGTTCCAAATTGTGTCTGTTTTGAACCCGGGAAAAAAAGAAAAAAAGAGAAAAAAAAAAAAGAAAACCTGTTTCAGAGAAGAATAACCATGGATCCCTTCTTATTTCCAGCCCTGTTTAGAACCTCGCCTTCAAAGAAGTGTTTTGCCTTGGCCAATTTCCAGCCCTGTTTAGAGCCTCGCCTTCAAAGAAGTGTTTTGCCTTGGCCTATTTCCAAGTCTGTGTAAAGCCTTACCTTCAAAGAAGTGTTTTGCCTTGGCCTATTTCCAAGTCTGTGTAAAGCCTTACCTTCAAAGAAGTGTTTTGCCTTGGCCTATTTCCAAGTCTGTGTAAAGCCTTACCTTCAAAGAAGTGTTTTGCCTTGGCCTATTTCCAAGTCTGTGTAAAGTCTTGCCTTCAAAGAAGTGTTTTGCCTTGGCCTATTTCCAAGTCTGTGTAAAGCCTCACCATCAAAGAAGTGTTTTGCTTAAGCCAATTTCCATCCCTGTTAGCCAATTTCCAGTCCTGTTTGAAGAAGTTTTTTTTGCCTTGGCCAGTTCCAACCCTGTTTAGAGTATCACCTTAATAATAATAATAATAGTGATATTTATACGCACACACCTTCTTGTCAAGAAGCTCGTGGCGTTTACAATGGCATTTCGTGCATATATACTCATACGTAGCAAACTCACAAAACTCACAATCCACATACTCACAATACAAAATAGTAATAAAATAAGGGATAAGAAATATACAAGGATAACTAACTGTACATGGTTAAGGTGTCTGAAACTCAATAATGTATAACACTCATCAAAATCAGTCATTATGTACATGTGCAGAAGTGTTTTGCTTAACCCTCTTAAATTTGCATTTTCCAGCCCAACACTTCTCCTAGTATTCATATTTTTTGAGAAATCAATGGAATGCGGTCAATTTTATACCCATAGTTTGTGTGAATGAATTGTTTCCCACACCCCACACTATTGCTAAGATTTCATTGGACAGCTCTCATGGATGCCCATTTATCTTGGCCAGCCTTGACTTAAAACAAGGTCACATTGTGTGACGGAAAGTAACGCAGCATATGCGGCCGGTTGTGGCCGTAAGAAACACCAGGGGAGACAAACAGAGCGGCCGGATATGGGTGAAACAAACGCAAGAGGGTTAAGCCAATTTCCACCCCTGTTTAAAGTATGAACCTCAAAGAATTTTTCTCCCATAGCCAGTTTCCATCCTAATTTACAGTATCACCCTCAGAGAGGCTTTTTACCATTGCCGATTATCATTCCAGTTCAAACCATCACATTCAAGTATGATCCACACCCGAAACATTGTGTGAGCTATTCTTGTTTTCCCCTTTTTATTCTTTTGTAAACTCTTCAGCTTTTTTCATTGAAGGTCAGTCGCTGAGCATGACCATGGCCTTTCATTTTGACCTATGACCTCTTCCATGTTGACGTGGTGATGCTTGGATTTCAGACCCCCTCCCTCGGAGGATTCATCCATGGTGTACCAGAACCTGCCCTAACACACGCCTGCCTCATCCCCCATGCCACCTGCCTCCCCACCCCCACCCTCCTGCCGGCATCACTGTCTATCCCAGGCTTCTGGGCTGCCCTCTGCAGCTGGTTGGCACGGGGTCATGGGTGGCCGATGTCCTGGAACACCTGGGAGGAACCTGCTGGCTGACCACATCTCTGACGCCTGCCTTTTAGGTCTGTGTGTAGGCCAGTGTTAGGTGACCAGTGCCACCGGATGTCGTCCCAACACACCGCTGCCGCTTTTCCTTGACTCGGTCCCACAATCCCCTGCATTTGTTGTTGTTGTTGTTGATGGGGACATTATTTTCCAGACTAAGGAGAAAAAAAAAAAAAAGACAAGATGTGTGGCTTTACAGTTCAACAGGGAATGAATGCTGTGGTATCCAGAAACCTGTGGAAAGTCCGAGTGTGCCGGTCAGGGGACGGGGCGGTGACGGAACATGTTCTGTCATCATGGAGCTTAGCTGCTGTGTGGATGTTCCTTTTCTAAAGACCTGCAGCCTTGTGCACTGTGCCTGGCTGAAGCCAGACCCAGCAACGCTGAGAGTCTGAAGGGCTGGTCTGTGATTGTTGATCCAACGACTCTTGAGATCGTCCCTTATCGTGTGAGGCAGGAGTGATGTGACCTTGACGTCTGGTGAAAGGGTGAGGGGAGAGAAGTGACTATCAACCAGTTTGGCGTGATGAAAATGCCCGTGCCTCCTGTTCAAAAGAGTGAGCTTGTTCATGCAGGAGACCGGGCCGCTGTGACCATTTTGTTTTGTTTGTTTCTAACATGATCCAAGGAACATGCCACCACGAAAAACTTGTCAGCTGTGTTTCCCATGCTTTTGGTCAATGTTCTTTTGTGTTAGCCAGATGTCCTAAGAACGGTAACGGTGCAGATGTGGCTGTGAGTGTTGAAATGTTGGCGAGTTTGTGTTCACAAGGATGATGCTGCATAGGTGACCACTGTGTGCTTTGTTGCGTGAGTCGGCTGAAAGGACATTGTTCCATATTGTGTATTATTGTTCACTATTGTTTGCATCATTGTTCCATATTGTCTGGCACCTTCGTGTGAACTGTGGTGTGAAGCACTGTCCCTGTAGCCTTGCCTGTTCTGTACAGTTCAAGGGGACGTCCGTGAACGTTTGCAAGATACAAGGGGCTCAAGTTCTCTCGTGTTTCTTTCTCTCTCTCACTCTCTGTGTCTCGAGCTTTATGTACACACAAAGACACAGCACACATTTGTGATGTAACCTTTTAATGAGCAAGTTGTGTGGACATAACATGAACCCGATGAATTCCCCAGAACCCCAGGTGAATTGATGAAACTGGGTAGTTTGCTGAGCGTGTGTCTGTCTGTGTGTGGCTGGTGGTGGTGACCTGTCTTGGTGTGAATGTTTTGCACTGTGAAGAATCCAGAGCATACCTTGGTCACTGAAGCTCGTCTCGCTGAAGTCACAGAGTCGTCATCTATGAAGTGTCTCGCTGAAGCTCATGATCCTGAATCTCACGAAGTCTTTATCACTGAAGTCATCACGAAGTCAACATCACCCCTTGAAGCATCATCAAAAGCATTGCGAAGCACATCATCACAAAGTCATCATCATGAAGTTTAAATAGTATCAAAAAACCTGTTTAACTGCAAAAGTATGATTCTCTTGCAGTCAGGTAAAAAAAGGGCCACTAATTGCCCATTTTTTTTGTTAATTTGATGTTTATTTCACTGTCACCTATTTTTGGGGATCTGTCACATGGGAATGGATTGTGCCGTTTCCATCATGCAGAGTCGTCACATGGTGAAGGGATTGTCCCCCCTTTGGGGTTCTGTCACATTTTGAATGGATTGTCCTTTCCCATCATGCACTGAGTCGTCACGTTTGAATGGATGTGCCTGTTACCTCACACACTGATCTGTCACTGGTCACGTAATGTTGTGCCTTTTACCATCACTGGATTGGGGCCTGTTACCATCACACACTGAGTCTTCACTGTTAAGGATTTGCCTTTTACCATCACAACTGAGTCTGCACATGGTGAATGGTTGTGCCGTTACCATCACACACTGAGTCTGCCATGTTAATGGATTGTGCCTTTTAAAACCCAACATGAATCGTCCTGGTGAATGGATTTTTTCCTTTTACCATCCGCCAAGTCGTCACGGGGTGAACGGATTGTGCCTGTTACCACACGCACTGATCTGTCACTGTTAAATGGTTTGTGCCTATTACCACCCGCATGGTCGCCCACATTTTGAATGGATTGTCCCTTTTCCATCACGCGGAGTCTGTCACATTTTGAATGGATTGGCCTATTACCTCCGCTCAGTCTGTCCATTTTGATGATTGTCCCTCTTACCACACGCCTGTCTGTCACATGGTGAATGGATTGGCCTTTCCCCTCACGCACTGAGCTGTCCCAGGGTGAACGGATTGGCCTTTACCATCACGCACTGAGTCGTCAAGGGTGAACGGATTTCCTGTTACCATCACGCACGATCTTCACCATGTTCAGTGATGGTTGCACCTTCACGCCATTTTTTGGTCTGCCCCCATTTAAAACGCCCCATCTGTCACTGTCCACCTGTTTGGGTCTTCACATTGAACAAAGGGAAAAAAAAAAACCAAAAAAAAACAACCCACCAAAAAGTAACAAACCCTTTTTGGCTTGCATGAAATAAAATATAATACAATCGGGCCCATGGACCTAAAGCTGATTGCTTCAATGCGCCTTTATGCCGGTCCCCCTTTTCAAAAAAACACGGCTGATCATAGTTTTAATGAAAATTTTTTATGCAAACCCCGAATCCGCATGCGCCCATAGAAAAGTGAGAAAAATAAAAAATGATCAAAACAGTTGGCCTAATTGAAAAGAATTAAAGAGAAAAAAATTGCAGGTACAGCCATCCAAAAAAAAAGAAATACAAAGGTGCTGATAATTGAAACACAATTGAACCAAAGCACACCTAAGCCCAGAAATATTTCCAATATTACATCCTCCCATCCCTCACAAACACACATATGCACACTCATAAGTATGCAGGTAAATACGCACACACATGCACCCGTACACACACTCGCGCACAAACACACACACACACACCACACACCACACACACACACACACACACAACACACACACACTTATACATATGTACACACACACACACACAGACACAACACACACACATACACACACACACACACACACACACACAACAACGCGAGGTCCTAACCACTAGACTAGACTAGATTTTGTCTAAGATCACTGTAAAGTGGATAGACATTAAATTAAAGAACGAATGAACACACACACACACACACATAACAGTGAGATACACAGACACACACACACACACACACACACACACACATTCACGTCCTGCACACACACCTAACAACTTGGACATCATTTTGGGAGCAATGATAAGAGTGTTGACAGAAATGTGGTCAAATTCTTACGATAGTTTTTTTCAAGGTGAGACTTGAAGGAAAAGAAAGATTCAGAGTGGCTGAGTTTTCTTAACAACCAGCCGTGTCCTCCCTGATGAGTCCCGACCCAGCGGGCGAAAAGGCCTCGAGCAGGCAATACAAATATATCTGCCTTCAAAAGGGATTGTGATGGTTCCCTTATGCAGCTAATGAAGAGTTTTCATATCTGTAACATTTTTTTTTTTTAATTTTTTTTTTAAATTAAATTTTATGTTCCCAGTTTCTCTCCATCTTCAAACTCCCCTCTCTCCTCCCCTCCTTAACTTCAAATCTTTGCCAGGTCATTACTATGAAGACAGTTCAGTTGTTGGCCAGCGCTTGTTTTTTTCCCCCCACTATTAGATTGTTCGTCTATGTATTTGTCTGACTTTATTCAAGTTTAAAAGGCTGTGCCAGTCTTGAATAAAAGTTACTCTGTGTTAGGTTTCCTTATGGGAGCAAAACATACCCCACTTGTTTACTGTTTATCATGTGTTAGGTTTCCTTATGGAGCAAAACATACCCCCCCTTGTTTACTGTTTATCATGTGTTAAGGTTTTCCTTATGGGAGCAAAACATACCCCACTTGTTTACTGTTATCATGTGTTAGGTTTCCTTATGGAGCAAAACATACCCCACTTGTTTACTGTTTATCATGTGTTAGGTTCCTTAGGGAGCAAAACATACCCCACTTGTTTACTGTTTATCATGTGTTAGGTTTCCTTATGGAGCAAAACATACCCCACTTGTTTACTGTTTATCATGTTTTAGGTTTCCTTATGGGAGCAAAACATACCCCACTTGTTTACTGTTTATCATGTGTTAGGTTTCCTTATGGGAGCAAAACATACCCCACTTGTTTACTGTTTATCATGTGTTAGGTTGGCAGGGAAGAGAAGGGGAGAAGGGGGGGGGAGGTGGTGGGTGAGGAGAGGGGGAGGTAAAACTAAAAGCGAAGGAAGTGAAGGGTAGTTTGTATGAATGTAGAGCCTCTCACTAACACCTTCACCGGTTGTATAAAACTGGCTTGTAGATTGGGTTGTAGGGTAGAACAGCTTTGTCACAGTAGTAGATCAGCTCCCTTTTTTTGTTTTTATTTCTGCCCGCATTCTCTTTTTTTGTGTAAGAGCTCTTTCAAGATGGATCGTTGTGAAGAAGTTTGTCCAGTGCCAGCGTTGAGTTTGAGCCCCAAACTTGGGTTTTCCGATCTCCTAGGCAAGTGCACTCTCTCCCTGGCCACGTCTCGTACTAAAACAGGATGGCAGTGGAATATGCAGAGCAACAAAGAGAACAAAGAATAGTGGTCTGTGCAGAGCAGACAAGGAACAAAGTGTTCAGAGAAAAAAAGAAGAGTGGGGGAAGAGAAGCAGGAAAGAGGGGCATAGAATAAGACCACAGAGAGGGCACAGACAGATAAAATATTTCGAAATTGAAAAAAAAAAAGTCTTCCGTTACAAATATTTACCAAATTGAAACAAAAAAAAATCCTCCTTTACAAATATTTCAAAATTTAAAAGAAAAGAAATCTTCCAGGTATTTTTCAGGTGTAAAGGGGAATTCATTCTGTATATATTGAGTTGTCATCCATTCTGCATTTCATTTCAGGGTGTGTTCTAATTCATCATCGCATCTCATTTCGTGTCTCGATCGGTATTGTCCATTGTCATCCATTTGGAATTCTTCCTGAGAAAGAATGCTGTATGATGAGTGTACTAATTGTTTGCTTCGTGCCTCGTTGCTTTGAGTAGATTATGAGATGATATGAGTTGGTCTGCTCACCCCCCCCCCCCCATTTCATCCCCCTCCCCTCTTTTTTGTCTTATTCTTTCCAAAATTTGTTTTCCCGGGTTTGCATTATACAGACATAAAGCACGCGTGCGCGCACACACACACACACACACACACTGTCACACCGACCCCTGGAGGTCTGCCCTGACAGGATCGGTCTAGATGGGAGTGAAGGGAGTGACTGACCTCACACGCCCCGCCCCGCAAGAGACCACACAAGAAAGATTACAATACAATACACCATTTATTCACACCAACACACACATAGTCACAAATAAGCATTCCAACACACACAACATGCACAATCACAATTAAGCATTTCAACACACACACAACACATAGTCACAAACAAGCATTTCAACCGCACACAACATAACCATAATCATAAATACGCATTTCCAACACACGTTCCTTTTGTGCTTCATGTGGTTCCCCCTCACCCCGTTTTCTCCCCAAAATCCTCTGAGAGTACCGTGTCGAATCAGGTGCCCCAAACCGGGTCTGTTCTTGAACAGAGTCTTTCAATGCCGACACCCTTGACACTCCCCCCCCCCCCCCCCCCCCCCCCCCAATTGCACGACACAGAGCTAACCACACTGGTCACATGAGCTGTAGAAGTCCGAGGACAGTGGAGAACGCATCCCGTGGGACGAGGCGTTGTCACTGAAGGTCCCGGACAGGGTTAGGGAACCCAATCCAGCACACGGCCCGCCCACCCCGGAACCGAAATTGGGGGGGGGGAAAAAATAAAGTAGGGGGCC
>CM031617.1:12764092-12774092 GCA_018398815.1 Conus ventricosus
AATGATGTATGATTGTGAATAGGAAATAGAGTGTGTTGTAATTATGGAGATACTGTGTGATCATTGATGTGAAAAGAGAGTCAAAGTGTTGTGTCCTCTGTGCTCAGTATGTGTAGGCTGGATATAAGGGGAGGAACCAAAACAAGATGAAGGAAGAGGTGACCTTGACTTGCATCCAACATGGGATGGGGTCATTGTCATGGTTACTGATCCAAGTTTGCTCTCAATTGATTTGTGACACAAGACTGTTGTCTTTGTGCTTGCTGGGTTAAAAGTTTGCTCCATTTTTGTTTGCTGATCCGAGTTTGCTTTATTCTTTTTTGTTTTTTTGACACAAGTGTTGGCTGACACAATTATAATCTTTGTATTTGCTGACATAAAGCTCATGTTTATGTTTGCTAACTCGAGTTTGTTATTTTTCTTCTTGCCGACATAACTCGCTTATTTTCAGTTCTTTGATCACATTTTGTACCTTTGTGTTTGCTAAGATACCTTGCTTTTTGCTGACAGGTACTTTGTTAGTCTTTTTTTTTCCCATAATAGTTTACTCTTAGTTAACCCTGTTCAATGAATGGAATGTGTCAACCTCGGGTGATGTCAGTGGAGGAAGGACTAGCGCACAGCCCAAACACACTCACAGCTTGCTTACAATCTCATTCATATATCATGCATTCGTCACATCAAACCACTAGTAAAGTCTATAAATTTACTACACATGTTCATAGAAAGAAACATCAATGCATATGGAATCAAACAAAATAAAACATTCTCTCTTTCCTGAACTTCACAAAATCATTTATCTAAAACATCATTAACTAACCCGGGTATAAATAGATTTCTACTTTACCTGGCCAGGTGATCTTAACTATTCACGAATCACTGTCCTTTTCTTTTCCTTTTTTTTTCTTTTCACTGTCACTTTCACAACACGACACAACTGCTGGCACTGGTGTTGGTCTGCTTGCACCGGTCAAGCTGGACTGCTGGCACCGGTCAGGCTGGACTGCTGGCGTTGGTCAGGTTGGACTGCTGATGAAAGTGGCGCTGGCCAAGTATGAGGTCGAACCCCCGGTTCAGATGGAACAGTGACTATCAACATCGATCTGTTCTCCTTTCTTTCTTCCTGCATTAACGCATTGCACTCTCTCTCTCTCTCCTAGTCTGCTCTATTAAATGGACATGGTTGCTTTTCTTTTCCTTTTCTTTCTTTCTTTTTCTCTTCATTAGTTAGCAACTCTCTCTTTCCACATCTCTCTTTAGTCCTCCCTTTGCAGACTAATTCTGGTGCTAATGCTCAAACTTCACTCCTCTCATCTCTCTGCCTTTCTCCTGCAGAGACTACACCCCAGAACCTCTCTCTCTCTCTCTGTCTCTCTGTTCGTTCTCCCCCTCGTTCTCCTCCGTTCTCTCACTCTCGCATCCCTATCTTATCTTGAAACTCATCTGTCCAAGGGCGAGTACCATTGGTCAGTATTTTTACCGCCCGTACCCGAAGTTATCTCCCTCTAATTCCATTGGATATTCAAATCATGACAGCCACGCCCACACGCCTCACTCTCTGTGGTGGTCAATTGGTCATTTAATTGATTAGCTAGATTTCGCCCCCACCACACACTACCTTCTCCCTCTCCCTTTCCTGCTTTAACCTGCGACGTCCGACTAACAATGGCGCTGGTTCCACAAATTGGCTAGATGAGCCTGAGCCAGGCGCTACGACTCGTCTCGCTAGACATCGAGGCGTCGGTCAAAGCTGCTTAGTCCGTCTGGCCGGACAGACCGTCTCTGTGGAGCCTCTCCCCTATGCTTAATTGGCTGGATCCGAACCATGGGCCCGTCTACGTGGCGCCCAGAATATTTGAGTTAGAGCTTATGTCCAAACAACCTGGACCACGACTTGGTTGTTCTATTTTTGACCGTGACAATTTCCCCCTTGCAAAAGACTATGCACCGCATCGTCTCAAAACCACGGTACAAAAAAACAACAACCGAATTTGCTGACACACAGCTACACGTGCAAAGTTTGAAAAAATACTTTACAACCAACGGTTTATAAATTATAAAATATATCATTAGTGAATACCACTCCAATGAGTTATCATTGACGTGCGCTCTTGCGTTATTTCAATTCATTTTATAACGACCTCTGTGCGCACCTATGCAATCCCCCTACCTGCGGATTTGCCATATCTTCTCTTCACAATTCTTATGAAAAGCACAATATAATATGATCACGATCCATGACACTTCACTGAGGAATCTCCATCCTCACTTACTGCAAATAATGCATCACTACACAAGCGACTGTATGCTCCAAGCATAACTACATTCACATGAACAAGTCTCACAAAGAAAATATGAACAAGTCTCACACAAAAAAAATATGAACCATAGCCAACTGGGAATGAACCCATATCCAATCAACATAACTGTAATCAACACATATTATCAACAAAGCACCCCGGATATGACTGACTCCCTCTGAGTTGCAGCTTGCTAGACTACGCGACTTAAATAGTCAGCTCCGACATTCTGTCGACCTGGGATGTACTGCACTCGATACCTGTAGGGCTGCAGTGCCATTGCCCAACGCAGAACCCTGCTGTTTTTCAGCTGCGCCTCCTGCAGGAATTTGAGTGGTTGATGATCTGTCTCTATCACGAACTCTTTCCCATACAAGTATTTGTGGAACTTCTGCACGGCCCACACGACAGCTAAACACTCCTTCTCTACAGTTGCGTACCCTTCTTCACACTTTGTCAACTTCCTGCTCGCATACCTCACAGGAAACTCGACCCTTCATACTCCTGCAACAATACTGCACCTATCCCACCACCTGATGCATCTGTCCGCAACAAAAATGGTTTGGACATATCTGGTAGCTTCAAGATGGGACGGGAACCTAGTCTTTCCAACACCGTCTGCAGTGCTTGCTCTGCAGCGTCTGACCATTCGAACCACTGCCGGTTTCCCTGCCTTGACCAAATCACTGAGAGGACTCGTGATTGCTGCGAAATTTGGAACAAACTCCCTATAGAACCCAATAAAACCTAGCAGACCCCTGACTTCTGTTTTGGTCTTTGGTCTCTCTGAATTCATCATCTTCTCCACCTTTCCCCTTTCTGGCTGCTTTGTGTCGCCTCCGACAACAAAACCTAGGAACTCCAGGCTTGGAAAACCAACCTGGCATTTTGTTGGTCTGGCTGTGAGATTGGCTTGTCTCAACCTCTCTAAGACTGCTCCTAGCTGCCTCATATGCTCCTCCCATGTCTCGGATGCTATCAGAATGTCATCCATGAAATTCACAACGCCTTCCAATCCCGTCAATAACTTCCTCATCATCCGAGGGGAAGACTGCAGGTGCGTTGACCATCCCAAAAGGAAGTACTCGCCACTGGTATAGCCCCATAGGAGTGGAGAATGCTGTGACTTCCTTTGAGTCCTCACTCAAGGCTATTTGCCAGTAACCCTTGCTCAGATCTATCCTGGTGAAATACTGGCTCTTGCTTGTGGCGATCTGAGCGAACAGGTCTTCCATGTTTGGTATGACCTCTGCATCGACCTTGGTGACACTGTTCAGACGTCTATAGTCGACACAGAATCGATGCTCACCTGACTTTTTCCTCACTAAGACGACGGGTGCACTATACGATGATTTGGACGGTTCAATCACCCCAAGGTCCAACATCTTTTCTACCTCCTCCTCGATCACTTGCTTGGTGGCAATATGGGATCGGGTAGGCTTTCACATGTACGGGTTTCTGGTGATGTTAACTCCACCGTACATGTCTCTAGAGTTGTCCTGCCTGGTTTATCAGTCAGGGACGCCCTATACTGTTCTAGGAGCCCCCTAACTTCCTCCTGTCTCCTACTGTCTAGCCCTTCATACAGTGACACATCCCTGTATGACTCTTCTCCTGGAAACTCAGGCAACAAAATCTCCCCTTCTTCTGCTGGGTTCCTTCACCTCCATCAATGATTGCTGCTGCGCCTATGTGCTGAGTCTCACGCTGAATATATTTGCGGAGCAAATTTGCATGGAAAAGTTTTGATTTCCCATTCACATCGATTCGGTAGTCCTGATCTACCTTTTCAATGATGGTGAATGGTCCCTTCCAATGCATCAGCAGCTTGTTGTGATCCGTGGGAAGCAGTAACAGGACTTGATCTCCCACCTTGAGGAATTGCTTCCTCACCTTCCTGTCATATTGCTTCTTCTGGACGACCCTAGCCTCCTGCAAACTCTCCCTTGCGACCTTACATGTCTCCTCTAGCCTATTGCGTAGGTCCACCACATACTGATAAGTGGTTTTGACCTCTTCTGACTCCTGTTCTCCGGACCACAGCTCTTTGAGAATGCACACTGGTCCCCGAACTGTCCGCCCATACAGCAGCTCAAATGGCGAAAAGCCTGTGCTTTCCTGAGGGGCTTCCCTGTAGGCGAACAGTGCCGCTGGAATGTAGCGGTCCCAATCTGCTGGCCTTTCCTCACAGAGCTTCTTTAAGATGCCCTTCAGCACACCATTGAATCTCTCCACCAAGCCATTGCATTGTGGGTGGTATGGGTAGTGAGAAGCTGTGTGATCCCTAGCAGCCTGTTGACCTCCTTCATCACGCCTGAGGTGAACTGTGACCCCCTGTCACTGAGAATTTGTGCTGGCACACCCACGCGAGAAAAGATGTCTACCAGCCCTTCAGCGACCTGTTGCGTATCTACGCCTTTCAATGCAACTGCTTCTGGATATCTGGTCGCGTAGTCCACAAGCGTCAACACATACCTGTGCCCACCTTTGGAACAGGGCGCGATTGGGCCAATCAGATCAACAGCCACCCTCCTGAATGTGTGTCAATTAAAGGGGGATGTTTAAGAGGTGCCTTCCTCTTCACCCCTCTTGTGGCTGATCTTTGACACACATCACATGACATGCAGAAACGTTTTATGTCTGCCATTGCTCCTGGCCAATGAAAGTCATCAAAGATTCGGTCAGCTGTTTTGCTGGTGCCAAGATGACCCGCCATGAGCGACTCGTGACCCACTGACATGACAGTGTCACGATAACCTGCTGGTACCTCTAACTGAGTGGTCACCTTACCTGTCTTCCCCTTGGTGAACACTCGGTACAACAGCCCGCCTTTCACAAGAAATTCTGTCTCACCTCCTCTAACCTCCTGTTTCTCTCCACCTCTTGCCAACTCCCAAGACTTCACGAGCGAAGGGTCTTGTTCCTGCGCTGCCCTAAACTCATCAGGCGACACATCTATGCCTGACTTCCTTGCTGGAACGACTAACGGTTTGTCAACCTTTTCCTCCTTCTTGCTCCGTGTTTGAACTGCTGCCCCTGTAGCAGTCAACAACTCAGGATCCCCTGGATCCCTTGCACCTGGAATATTTTCCAATGATCAAATCGTGAAGGGGTTTCTCCATCACCAACGCAGACAACTCGCCTGAGAAGTAAGGGGTACGTACTTCTATCTTAGCAACTGGAAACTCCCTCACAGTGCCATCGATTAGAGTACAGGTCTGGATTTGCCCTGTCAAATCCCCTTTATCGACCAGCGTTGTTCGTACTACACGCATGAACAACCAGTGTCTCGTAATACTTTCACCCTCTGCTGGCCAATCCACCCTTCTTCCACTGGTAACGAACCACTCAGCCTAGTGCCCTCCATCCCTGACACTGACTGCTGTCCAGTGCTAGCCATAGGCTGCACTCCACCCTCTTCAGACTGAATCCCTGTTGGTTCCACTGCAGGTCGTTTCCCTTGACGACCCTTATCCACTTCTTGCAAGGCTGCTGCCTTCTGGAACCTCATGCGACAATCCCTCGCCACATGTCCCTTCTTGTGACAAATGAAACACCTAATGTCCCTTTGCCCTTCCTTCTGCCCCACCACTGGGTTTGCAGACTTTCAGCCCTGATGTGGCCCTCTGCGGTCGGCTGGGCTATAAGCAACATTATCTTGCAGACTTTGCAGAAAACTCCCCCGGTCTCCTTGCACTCTTCTCACCTGTGCCTGGCACCTGTTTCTCCTGCACCTTAGTGCCCAAACGTGCCTCTCTATACACCTCTGCGAACTTCAGCAACTCTCCTGCTGTCTCTGGCTGTCTCTCTTTCAATGTATGGTTAACTCAGGGCCGCAACCTGACAAAATCTGTTCCTTCATAACTAGCTCTTTCAATTCAGCAAACTCCTTTTTCGTACCACTCAACTCTAACCATTTATCAAAATAGTGATCTAAACGTGCACCAAACTGAGTGTACGTCTCACCTGCTTGTAATTTAGCTGAACGAAATTTCTTCCTGAACCCCTCCTCTGTGAGGTCAAATCCCTTCATCAATGATTCCTTCACAGCGCCGAAATCAGACTGTTGTTCTGCTGGCAACGCAGTGAAAATTTGTAATGCCTTACCCGTCAGTAACGCCGACAAAATGACTGCCCACTCTTCTGGAGGCCAACCCTGACTGGTCGCAAACGTTTCGAAACGACTGATGTATGCGTCAATCGAAAACGGTCCTTCCGAGAATTTTGGCAACTTGGGTCGGGGAGCGTAACTGCGCACAGAGTCACTGGAAACTGAACTCCCATCCTCGGTGGTCTCCCTTTGTATTCTCACTTTCTCTAACTCTAATTGAACCTTTAATCTTTCTGTTTCCTGCGCTTCCCTTATTCTTTCTGTTCCTGCTTCATTCTTTCTGTTTCCTGCGCTTCCCTTATTCTTTCTGTTTCCTGTGTTTCTTTATCATTGGTAGCCTGAATCCTTAATTTTTCTATTTCTTGCGCTTCTACTGCGACACGGCGTCTTTCCGCGCGTTCATCCCTTTCCATCTTTTGCTGGTTTTCAACAAATGCTCGCAACTCTTCTCCCGAATAGCCTAAATCACGAGCGACGCTCACGAGTTGTTCAATAGGGGTGTTCTTTTCTTCCGCCATTGTATCTCTTTTTTTTTTTGAACAAGATTTTATTACTACGACAGCCAAACTGGTGGTTATCGACACGAGTGACGTAATAGCACAATCCTATGAATGATAATATTGGCTTGGGACAACGTAATTAGTTTTTTATAAGACGCCTAGCGCCTGACCCAACTATGAGAGCGAATTATAGGCAATCTGTGCGAAATGAGTACTCTGGGGCTGAAATGCCAAGCCTAGTATTAACTATCTTGGAAGCAATGCCAAGCCTAGTTATTAACTATCTTGGGAACATACAGTAAGACAACCCCTTGTCTTAGGATTACAATACTTGAATCCCACCAGCTTCCTCTCTGAGAAGTTGAACAATTATAATAAATGGGCCAGAATATCCTGGCAGGCTCGCCAATAAATTGTCAACCTCGGGTGATGTCAGTGGAGGAAGGACTAGCGCACAGCCCAAACACACTCACAGCTTGCTTACAATCTCATTCATATATCATGTATTCGTCACATCAAACCACTAGTAAAGTCTATAACTTTACTACACATGTTCATAGAAAGAAACATCAATGCATATGGAATCAAACAAAATAAAACATTCTCTCTTTCCTGAACTTCACAAAATCATTTATCTAAAACATCATTAACTAACCCGGGTATAAATAGATTTCTACTTTACCTGGCCAGGTGATCTTAACTATTCACGAATCACTGTCCTTTTCTTTCCTTTTTTTTTTCTTTTCACTTTCACAACACGACACAACTGCTGGCACTGGTGTTGGTCTGCTTGCACCGGTCAAGCTGGACTGCTGGCACCGGTCAGGCTGGACTGCTGGCGTTGGTCAGGTTGGACTGCCGATGAAAGTGGCGCTGGCCAAGTATGAGGTCGAACCCCCGGTTCAGATGGAACAGTGACTATCAACATCGATCTGTTCTCCTTTCTTTCTTCCTGCATTAACGCATTGCACTCTCTCTCTCTCTCCTAGTCTGCTCTATTAAATGGACATGGTTGCTTTTCTTTTCCTTTTCTTTTCTTTCTTTTTCTCTTCATTAGTTAGCAACTCTCTCTTTCCACATCTCTCTTTAGTCCTCCCTTTGCAGACTATATCTGGGGCTAATGCTCAAACTTCACTTCCTCTCATCTCTCTGCCTTTCTCCTGCAGAGACTACACCCCAGAACCTCTCTCTCTCTCTCTGTCTCTCTGTTCGTTCTCCCCCTCGTTCTCCTCCGTTCTCTCACTCTCGCATCCCTATCTTATCTTGAAACTCATCTGTCCAAGGGCGAGTACCATTGGTCAGTATTTTTACCGCCCATACCCGAAGTTATCTCCCTCTAATTCCATTGGATATTCAAATCATGACAGCCACGCCTACACGCCTCACTCTCTGTGGTGGTCAATTGGTCATTTAATTGATTAGCTAGATTTCGCCCCCACCACACACTACCTTCTCCCTCTCCCTTTCCTGCTTTAACCTGCGACGTCCGACTAACAATGGCGCTGGTTCCACAAATTGGCTAGATGAGCCTGAGCCAGGCGCTACGACTCGTCTCGCTAGACATCGAGGCGTCGGTCAAAGCTGCTTAGTCCGTCTGGCCGGACAGACCGTCTCTGTGGAGCCTCTCCCCTATGCTTAATTGGCTGGATCCGAACCATGGGCCCGTCTACGTGGCGCCCAGAATATTTGAGTTAGAGCTTATGTCCAAACAACCTGGACCACGACTTGGTTGTTCTATTTTTGACCGTGACAGAATGATTGTGTTTTATCTCTTGCTGAAGTCTAGGTTTTAACGCTGGTGAAATATATACATATATATGAGTTTTTTATTTGATGAAAGCAGAAATTTTTTTGGGAGGGAAAACAACTCCAGTAAAATATATACATATATATGTGTTTTTTTATTTGATGAAAGCAGAAAAATGTTTTGGAGAAAACACACTCCAGTGAAATATATACATATATATGTGTTTTTTATTTGATGAAAGCAGAATATTCTTTTGGAGCTGTTGTTCCACTGAGGGAGCTGGTGTCTTGGTTCTCTTGTGAGCTCTGCTGTTCTTGGCAACAACAGCTGACCACTGATCATGGCAATCTAATTCTGATGTTGTGTGTGTGTGTGTGTGTGTGTGTGTGTGTGTGTGTGTGTGTGTGTGTGTGTGTGTGTGTGTGTGTATGTGTGTGTATGTATGCTTGTGTGTGTGTGTGTGTGTGTGTGTGTGTTGTGTGTGTGTGTGTGTGTGTGTGTGTGTGTGTGTGTGAGATACTCTGCATGTGTGCACATACCTGCTCAGGTGTTGATTTTTAAAGTTTGACACTGATGCGCACTGATTAAAATAAAGTTTCACACACACACACACACACACACACACACACACACACACACACACACACACACACACACATATATATATATATATAATATGAATACCCACGTAATGCACGCTTCTCATGCACCTTTTTATTTTTGCTGACATTTCATTGTGAACTTATTTCGTTGAATCTTGCTCATCATATTCTTTATTTGCCCGCCCTGTGTTGTGGATATTTAAGATTTATCGAGTGAAGAGTTGTTGTGTGCAGCAGTTTTAGCTCAACAATACCAACCAATGAAATGGACTGTATGGGATCACTGGAATCATAAAGTTCGGCTATAAAGCAATGAAGAAACTGTATTTTACATGAATGGAAAAACATTTTGTTCACTGAATTTTACAATTTCACACACGCACAAAAAATTGATGTCATACTCATACAATATTCAAGATTTGCAAAAGGATTAATAATCATTCAGCCACACATTTTCCTGGATGTTATTGATTATTGTATGAAACTGCCTTTATTTCTCTGTAAAAGGGATTATTACAATGTGTGTTCATTGCGTTTTGTCTGTGTTCTGTTCATTGAATTATTTTGCTTATGGTAAATTTTGGTATTCTCTTAAACACACCAACTAGTAAAAATTTTGTAATGTTTGAAGTAAGTGCATGCGTGTGTGTGTGTGTGTGTGTGTGCGTGTGTGTGTGTGTGCATGCGTGTACGCGCGTATGCGTGTGTGTGTGTGTGTGTGTGTTTGGGAAGCGTTTTGT
>CM031617.1:12779092-12794092 GCA_018398815.1 Conus ventricosus
GTGTTTCACAAGTTAAACTGCAGCAATATATATGAGTTTGTCGTCGTTCATAATTATGCTATGGCTTCAGTGAAACGTTGAATCAGTTTGTCGTCGTTCATAATTATGCTATGGCTTCAGTGAAACGTTGAATCAGTTTGTCGTCGTTCATAATTATACTATGGCTTCAGTGAAACGTTGAATCAGTTTGTCGTCGTTCATAATTATGCTATGGCTTCAGTGAAACGTTGAATCCGTTTGTCCCAGAAGGCCTTTGTGTTTTTGTCTGAGGACACCGGAAATGAAAGGGTTGCGTCTTCTAAAACACACTACTAGAATAAGAAAAACGTGATTTCAGTAGATCGATTATATATTTCTCAGTGACGTCATCTGGCTCACTGACAAGATGTGGCCAATCCATGTTTTGCTTATGGGCATTGGCCGGTAGGGCATCTCTATGATTTGGTTGAAGTTACTCGAAGAAGCACAATCACATGCTAATGAATCAACATCGAGTGATGCTGCATCCATCATGGTTGTGAACTCCTCCACCCGATCAACATTTTTTTTTTAACTGAGGTTTGACACACAAATCATTGACGACTTTCGCTCTTTTCAACCGGATTTCTAACCAAAGTGCTCCAACTCCAAAACTTCCAGGTTCCAGTAAATGTCGAGTATTTCATGTTTTGTGAATCTAATTCAATGTACATGAAGAAATAGTTATGGTGTGTGTGATCTCTACACACAACACTGAAGCCAGGAACAGGCCTAATGACTTTTAAAAAAAGTCAGGGATAACGTCAGAAAGTCTCTAATTTGCATAAAGGGAGTTGCCTTTATTACACTGTATGGTGGGTACCTCCTTTTTAATGTTAGATGACCAATACAAAGTCTTTCTGTGACCAAGCAGTGGGCTGCACCATGGTGCCTCAGAACAGATACACGAGCAGACATATTCCAGACACAAACATGTGTTTGTAGGACGCACCAAAGAACGAACTTTTATGAAAAATGAAAATGAGTATGTGGGCAAGTAGTACAGCCATGGCCAAGACTGCAGGTGTCTGTATCTCTCGGGCCTGGTTGACACCGGGTTATGTATTATGAAAATAGGCTCTTAGCACAATATGTCGTATAGTCTCAGCCAAGTATGGAGCTCTATAACATCATCTACATCATCATCATCATCATTCTCATGAAGTAGCATGAACAAAGTTTCAAACACTGTCGGCCCTCCTGCTCTCATGGTGACTCCAGTTCCCACTTCCTTCCCCTGTCTACGCCCTTGGGGAATTTGTCTCGGGGATGCCGGTATGGGGACTAGGGGTGGGGGTGGATGGGGGAGGGGGGTGGGGGTGGAGGGGGCAGGGGTAATGCCAGTGAAATGATGCGGAAGGTGAGGCAGAAAGATTTCCACCTGCAGTCGCCTCGCTTTGCAACCAGAAAAATAAGTCAATTTGACCAGCGTTTGGACAACATTGTGTTCATATAGTCATGAAGCACGCACGTGCTCACACACACACACACACACACACACACACACACACACACACACACACACACACACACACACACACCACGCACGCACGCACGCACGCACGCACGCACGCACGCACGCACGCACGCACGCACGCCGCGCACACACACACACACACACACACACACACACACACACACACACACGCACGCACGCACGCACGCACACACACACACACACACACACACACACACACACACACACACACACACACACACACACCACACACACACACACACACACACACATGTTTAATGTATAACGTTTGTTCTATTGTTAAACTACAAATTAACTTTAATGCTTTCTTTCTTTTCCTTTCTTTTCTTTTCTTTTTTTCTCCTTTAGTTCACCTGCGGTGGACAGGCCAGGATTCATAATAATTATTATATTATTGTATATATTGGACTTTGCTTCTTTGTCTTTTCCATCGTCATGCATTTTGTCTATGTTTTGATCTCTTTATTTGAAATGGCAATTTCGGAAAAGGCAATGCTCTACACAGGAAAAGATTCGGTGTATCAGTATCAGTGAAACTGATCATGTATAATGAATAGCATCAAAATATCGTCCTTAAAGTGCCAGGGGTGAGGGAATTTCCAAAAGAGAAGAGATGTCTTTGAAAGTTTTTGAGGCGAAAAACAATATTCAGTTTTTCTCTTACGAGAGGCACATTTTGCTAACAATAAAGAACAACAGGTTCGTGCGGAATGTGTCTTGAATGTTTGTCTTCAAATAATTCTAGGTCATGGGGAATGGCAATTTTGTTTAACAATAACTTTTATTTAAAAATAACTGACACTGAGGTAGACAGACAAGGTAGCTTTGATTTTCTTGTTTTGAAGACAGTGATACAGACATAGTGCTGGCGAATAGTTACGGACCCAATAGGAATGATCGTACATTTTCTGAAGAAATAAGAAAAAGAAAAAAAAAAAGAAGAGAGATGAAGAAACGAGTGTTTCTAACTTGATGATAGTTGGAGATTGGAATCTTTCATTGAATCCCAACATAGATTTCAATAACTAAAAAGCTGAACATGATATAAAAGCACGTGAAACAGTCTTTGACATGATGGATGAGCTAGAACTAGTCGACATATGGAGAGAAACCAAGCCAGAAGTACTGAAATATATGTGGAGAAGACAAATTCCCCTTCAACGGAGGCCTGTAGATTGTTTCTTGGTATTTGAGAGTCTTGTTGCCAATGTCCAAGACGCAGATACCCTTTCGCGGCTGTAGGACTGACCAATTTAGAACTGACCACAGAAGAAAAATGAAAAACGTATTGGAAAATTGACTCACCATTACTCAGAGACAAAGAATATGTTGATCTGGTAAAAGAAGCTGTAGAGAATGTTAAAGAACAGCATGCAGCATTACCATAGGCAAGAGATAATTTGAGAAAGATACCCGGCCAATGAAATCCAGCTCAAAATTTTTGACCAACCGTTTTAAGATGTTTTGACAATGGAAATCTGGACAAAGCAAAACACTTTATCTTCCTGTGTACGAAAGCAAAAAGAACAAACACGGAAGAAAACCTTGAAAAAGAAATGCAGAAGATAGAAAAGGAAATAAACGTGAATAACGATAGAGAACTTGAGCAAAGAAGAAAGAAAACAGAAGGATTATCCTAAGACCCAAAGAAGAAAGAAAACAGAAGGATTATCCTAAGACCCACAGAAGAAAGAAAACAGAAGGATTATCCTAAGACCCAAAGAAGAAAGAAAACAGAAGGATTATCCTAAGACCCAAAGAAGAAAGAAAACAGAAGGATTATCCTAAGACCCACAGAAGAAAGAAAACAGAAGGATTATCCTAAGACCCAAAGAAGAAAGAAAACAGAAGGACTTATCCTAAGACCCAAAGAAGAAAGAAAACAGAAGGATTATCCTAAGACCCACAGAAGAAAGAAAACAGAAGGACTTATCCTAAGACCCACAGAAGAAAGAAAACAGAAGGATTATCCTAAGACCCAAAGCGAGGTGCGCTGCACAGGGTGACAAAGCAAGCAAGTACTTTTGTAATTTATATATATGGTGCTTAGATACTTATCCTTGGAATTTATTAGTTTACTATATAATGCAGTCCCTTGTGGATTCATTCCAAGAACTGGCCCTCAGCACTTGTATCTTAAGATGTTATCTTTTTCTGTTTTCTACTTTTCACAAGAAAATATAGCTTATTTTGCTGTTCCATGATTTTCTTTTGCTTCTTAGGTGGCACCTTTGGTTGGTTTTTTGAAAATTGAACAAACATACTATGGTATTGCACACCAGCCGTTTTCTGGGATAGCATTCTGCTGAAAACCGGAACAGCAGGGGAGTGAAACTACCACTTTCCGAGGTCACTGAGGTTCTAACCAGTGAAAGCGCGCGTCAAATGCCCGCGGGAACTGGGTTTCAGGCATCACTTCTTGGGCAGGCTCCAAGGTCTCCGGCGCCGGATAATGTTTCCGCCAGTACTCACTCTCCTGGTGGTCCATCCGCACCACCAATAGCAGCACAACCTTCCAATGAACCAACACGGCTGGTGACTCTGCCGGGTACAGCTGGAAGGTAGTCGGCACCGGCTCCTCAATGTACTGACAAAAAGCGGTCATAGCTTCCCTCTGTCCATCCGAGATGCGTGCATCTTTCAGGGTGGACAGAAGACGCTGTTTCAAGACATATTATTTAGGGGTTGTTTTCTTTTTCCTGAAATTTTGTGCACACAGTTCCTAAAGCCTCTCTGACGTTTTACAGATTGGAGACGTTCTGTCAACAAAGCATCATCATATTGTTTTTCCTTTCTCTTTATTAACAGATGTTTATATTCTCGCCTTGCTTTGCAGTAGGACTCACGCGGCAGCTAGGATAAAGAACGTCGATATTTCTTTAATAAATTATGAGCATATCTTTTGTTAGCTCGGCATTCCATATCATACCAGCCATCTTATTAGAATATTTTCCAAAGTTTCTAAACTCTTTCTTCATACACTCTACAGCCTCTTTAACACAACAATTAAAACGTTTAACGGTTTATCGACGTTAATATTAACCAGCCTTACTGCCCAGAGAGAGAGAGAGAGAGAGAGAGAGAGAGAGAGAGAGAAGAGAGAGAAGAAGAAGAAGAAGGCAGACAAGCAGACTGAGAGACCGACCGACCGAACGACCGACCGACCGAACGACCGACAGTAGGACAAAGAGAGGCAGATATATAAAAACAAAGGAAGGATGAGACCAAATAAGCAAATAGATCAATTAATGTCCGTTTTTTTCTCTCCCCTACATACATACATACATACAGACAGACAGACCGACCGACCGACAGACAGAGAAAGTAATGAACTGGACCAGTTATTAAACGTCATCCGCACCCCACACAAGGCCCCAGCGCAATGCCTGTCTCCTTCGACCCAAATTCCACACTCCACTGAACGGATTAACGGAATCTCTCCTAATCCCTGTGATCCCGTTTTAAGACGCGCTGGATTCATCCGCGACACTGACCCCCACTGCATGCTTTGAACTTACGCCAGACAAAGTAACCCCCCACCCCACCCAGCATTAAGGCCAAAAGGACGTTAGACATAGTCGCTGGAGTGCTGAGGTTTTCGGCAGCTAGCGAGACACGAATAAGCGACATCCTATGCCAGTGATGTGATCCTTCGAATGTGGGACTCGTGTCTTTCAGGCAATCTGTGATTTTTTGTTTTTTTGTTTTTGTGTGTTTTAGTTTTGTTTTGAGAGTTCGTTGCTAGACATTTTGGAGCTTCGTTATTTTCATCTGCTTTCTTGTTTGGTAAAAAAAAAAGTATGTCTTTTGTTTGTTTGTTTATAGGATGGTATTATTTAACATTGATCGATCTCTCTCTCTCTCTCTCTCTCTCTCTCTCTCTCTCCTCCTCTCTCTCTCTCTCTCTCTCTCTCTCTCTCTCTCTCTCTCTCTCTCTGTGTGTCTCTCTCTGTGTCTCTGTCTCTGTCTCTGTCTCTGTCTCTCTCTCTCTCTCTCTCCTCTCTCTCTCTCTCTCTCTCTCTCTCTCTGTGCGCGTGTGTGCGTGTGCCTCTCTCTCTCTCTTTGTGTGCCTCGATTGTCTCTCCCCACTCACTCTGTGTTCCTTTTTGCCCGTTTCTCTGTCTCTGTCTGCCTGTAAGTATGTCTCTGTGTCTGTCTGCCTCTCTGTCTCTGTCTGTCTGTCTGTCTGTCTCTCTCTCGCTCTCTCTCTCTCTCTCTCTCTCTCTCTCTCTCCTCTCTCTCTCTCTCTCTCTCTCTCTCTCTCTCTCTCTCTCTCTCTGTCCTCGACCATCTCTGTGGGTGTATCTGTTTCTATCACTTTCCGGCTGAATCTCTATATCCCCTAACCGTTCACCCCCACCCCACCTCCCACTCCGCAAATCTGCTCCTGTCTTTTTCAGTGTGTTTGCTGGAGGGCTTTCGTTGCATATACTTACGTCACGGGTGCAAGTGCCGGTTACCTTTTTTTGTTGTTGAAAACTTCCTTGAATTTCAGTTTTAAAATCTGTAATTGTTGTCTCATGTTGCACTTTGTTTGCAGAGTCAGTAGTCACCAAGGACTAAGAAAAAAAAACCCGACTAAAGTGTTCAATCTTTGCTTTCGATGATGTTGTAAACAATTGTTGGTCAGGTCAGTATCGCCGAAAATTTCAGTCTACGATCTGAAATGTTCATCTTCGATTCCAGCCTCAGCTGTTTTGTGTTTTGTTTTTTGTTTTTTAACTCCTACACACGATCCAACTCTTCCTTTTTTCTCCCTGCCATTATGAATTAAAAAAAGATTGCATCCCAATAGAACATTAAGACTGCATCTCAATAGGAACATTAAGACTGCATCCCAATAGGAACATTAAGACTGCATCCCAATAGGAACATTAAGACTGCATCCCAATAGAACATTAAGACTGCATACCAATAGGAACATTAAGACTGCATCCCAATAGGAACATTAAGACTGCATCCCAATAGGAACATTAAGACTGCATCCCAATAGGAACATTAAGACTGCATCCCAATAGGAACATTAAGACTGCATCCCAATAGGAACATTAAGACTGCATCCCAAAAGGAACATTAAGACTGCATCCCAATAGGAACATTAAGACTGCATCCCAATAGGAACATTAAGACTGCATCCCAATAGGAACATTAAGATTGCATCCCAATAGGAACATTAAGACTGCATCCCAATAGGAACATTAAGACTGCATCCCAATAGGAACATTAAGACTGCATCCCAATAGGAACATTAAGATTGCATCCCAATAGGAACATTAAGATTGCATCCCAATAGGAACATTAAGACTGCATCCCAATAGGAACATTAAGATTGCATCCCAATAGGAACATTAAGACTGCATCCCAATAGGAACATTAAGATTGCATCCCAATAGGAACATTAAGACTGCATCCCAATAGGAACATTAAGATTGCATCCTAATAGGAACATTAAGATTGCATCCCAATAGGAACATTAAGATTGCATCCTAATAGGAACATTAAGATTGCATCCCAATAGGAACATTTGGGTCTTCACTGGATGTCTCTATTGGCCTGTGTGTTGGGTCTTCATGGATGTCTCTATTGGCCTGTGTGTTGGGTCTTCACTGGATGTCTCTATTGGCCTGTGTGTTGGGTCTTCACTGGATGTCTCTATTGGCCTGTGTGTTGGGTCTTCACTGGATGTCTCTATTGGCCTGTGTGTTGGGTCTTCACTGGATGTCTCTATTGGCCTGTGTGTTGGTCTTCACTGGATGTCTCTATTGGCCTGTGTGTTGGGTCTTCACTGGATGTCTCTATTGGCCTGTGTGTTGGGTCTTCACTGGATGTCTCTATTGGCCTGTGTGTTGGGGCTTCACTGGATGTCTCTATTGGCCTGTGTGTTGGGTCTTCACTGGATGTCTCTATTGGCCTGTGTGTTGGGTCTTCACTGGATGTCTCTATTGCCTGTGTGTTGGGTCTTCACTGGATGTCTCTATTGGCCTGTGTGTTGGGTCTTCACTGGATGTCTCTATTGGCCTGTGTGTTGGGTCTTCACTGGATGTCTCTATTGGCCTGTGTGTTGGGTCTTCACTGGATGTCTCTATTGGCCTGTGTGTTGGGTCTTCACTGGATGTCTCTATTGGCCTGTGTGTTGGGTCTTCACTGGATGTCTCTATGGCCTGTGTGTTGGGTCTTCACTGGATGTCTCTATTGGCCTGTGTGTTGGGTCTTCACTGGATGTCTCTATTGGCCTGTGTGTTGGGTCTTCACTGGATGTCTCTATTGGCCTGTGTGTTGGGTCTTCACTGGATGTCTCTATTGGCCTGTGTGTTGGGTCTTCACTGGATGTCTCTATTGGCCTGTGTGTTGGGTCTTCACTGGATGTCTCTATTGGCCTGTGTGTTGGGTCTTCACTGGATGTCTCTATTGGCCTGTGTGTTGGGTCTTCACTGGATGTCTCTATTGGCCTGTGTGTTGGGTCTTCACTGGATGTCTCTATTGGCCTGTGTGTTGGGTCTTCACTGGATGTCTCTATTGGCCTGTGTGTTGGGTCTTCACTGGATGTCTCTATTGGCCTGTGTGTTGGGTCTTCACTGGATGTCTCTATTGGCCTGTGTGTTGGGTCTTCACTGGATGTCTCTATTGGCCTGTGTGTTGGGTCTTCATGGACTCTATTGGCTTTTGGCACTGATTCTCTATTGGCCTGTGTGTTGGGTCTTCACTGGATGTCTCTATTGGCCTGTGTGTTGACTTTTACTTTTTTGTTTTCTTTTTTGTTTGTTTGTTTCTTTTCATGGTACGGACAGTCCCCACTAGAAATGGAACTGTGAGGTCTAGTAGAACAAAACCGACCAAATGCTGATGCTGGCATCAAAGAAGGTGACTGGAGGCGGTAGCTGGAGCAAGAGACCAAAATGAAAAAATGAAAAAAATAGTACAGTGACAAGAGCGCCTACCGAACGGGACTAACAAATTGCAAAACATACACAACGCGTTTTGACCTAATGCTTTTCTTCAAGAGCACACACGCGCGCGCGCGCGCGACACACACACACACACACACACACACACACACACACACACTCACACACACACACACACACACACACACACACACACACACACACACACACACACACACTCACACTCACTCACACACACACACACACACACACACACACACACACACACACACACACACACACACACACACACACACACACACGCACTCACACGCACTCACACACACACACACACACACACACACACACACACACACACACACACACACACACACACACACACACACACACACACACACACACACATATAGATACACAGACAGACAGACAGACAGACACACACACACACACACACACACACACACACACACACACACACACACACACACACACACACACACACACACTTATTTAATCTTCTTGGTATCAGTGAGAAGTGCGTTCTGAAGTCGTCTAAAACTGCAGATCAGATCTGGAGAGATGGGGAAAAGGAGGAAGAGGGAGACAACATTTGTTAACATAAAACGACAACAACAACAACAATAATGATGATAACAATGATAACAATAACAATGACAACAACAACAACAGCAATAATAATAATAATAATAATAATAATAATAATAATAATAATAATAATAATAATAATAATAATGATAATAATAATATTACTAAATGAGTGAGTGATACTATATTAAGCCGATATGAACAAATAAGTGAAATGAAATGCAATTGATCACTGGCGTCAGTAAACAGTAAAAATCTGACTGCTGTGAGGTACCGGCCCATAAGAGTGGATGGCATTGTCACAGAGTGGATGGCATTGTCACAGACTACAGACTGAACGAGGCAGTCATAAGTAAGAGTGGATGGCATCGTCACAGAGTGGATGGCATCGTCACAGACTGGACGAGGCAGGAACGATTCAGCTGAATCCAGTTCATGCTAATTAACAGCTTAGCCCAACTCCCGGGGCCATATTAGGGCTGTTGACACTCTCAGAGAAGGAGATTGCTCACAGTGTGACATAGATCGTGGAAGAATCAAAATATGATACGAAATAAATCTCTTTCTACTGTTAACAGGAAAACATTAAATGATTTTTTTAAAACTTATACTACGTCATTAATTTAGAAGAAAATAAGCCTTTCTTAAGCCAGATCTATCTAAGAAAACGAGGCAACATCATTTAGGTCTTCTTTTTGTCAATGTTTCCTTTACGTTTATGTGCTGACTTCTTGTGCATTGTCGGTTAGAAAATATTCACATTTTGTATACCCAGTTTGGTATACACAAAGGGGAATACGTCTGAAATGTTTCTCCACACCAGTAGGATAAACGATATTGAACTCCGAAGGTTTCAACAGATTACAGCATAGACGTCTAGGTACGGTTTCTGTTTTAAAAGAAATTGGAGCTCGTGATGATGACGTATGCAGTTTCTGTGGAACAACTAAAGACACTATTGATCACATGATTTTGAAATTTATTTAATGTCCGCTTCTTTTGGAATGCATTTACATATCTGACTATCGAAACAAAAAAGTGTGAATGCAGAGAACATAAGACTCACTTATCGTTGTCTTATTAGGTTTTGATGTGAACATTTTATCGCACAGTATTCTTTATTTCATGATTTTTTTTGGTCTATGCATTACATATAGTTATGCAAACTGAATAGAAGCCTCTTACAATTAACAGTCTTTTCGGGGGAAGAAAACCTCTAGAGTGTCGATGTAACATTGAAGAATACAAAGCTTGCCTAAAATCAAAGCACCTAGATTTCTCTGTAAAATAGCTAGTATGCAAACCGTTATTTGCTTGTACCTAGATAACTATATCTTTTTGTGATTTATGATACCACGATATACAACTGATTAGCCAGGAGGTCGATGTGTCAATCTACTCACGTGACAGCTGAAACCTTCCACCACCTTTTTATGTGCTCGTTCAGTTTTTCTCGTTGATAACTCTAGGACCCTGTTAGCATGTTGGATTATAAGCAAAAATGGAGTCAAAGCATCATATTCAAAAGATTCTCACAAAAACTCTTCAATCACAAGTATAGCATAATGCTCGATGTGTATTGCTAATATTGTGTTATTTTTTTCGCAGGCGATACTAAGACGGACAGAAGGAGACAGAGAGAGAGAGAGAGAGAGAGAGAGAGAGAGAGAGAGAGAGAGAGAGAGAGAGAGAGAGAGAGAGAGAGAGAAAGAGAGAGAGAGAGAGAGAGAGAGAGAGAGAGAGAGAGACAGACAGACAGACAGACTGAAGCTGAAAGATGGCTCTTGGAGCAGGGGTGGTGATGATGGCGGTGGTGGTGGTGGTGGGGATGCTGGTGGGCAATGCTGCTGGACAGGTCACCATGCCCAACGGATGTAGTGAAAGTAGTGGCGTCTACACCTGTGATTACAGGTGAGATACACAAACAAACAAAAAATGAACAAGAAGAAAAGTGAGGTTACAGGTGTAAATTAATGATGATGATGATGATGTCGACGACGACGACGACGACGATGATGATGATGATAATGATGATGATGATGATGATGACAATGACGGCGACGACGACAATGGTGACCATGTTGATGATGATGATAGTAGTGGTGGTGGTGATACTACGACCGCACTACTACTACTACTACTACTACTACTACTACTACTACTACTACTACTACTATTACTATTACTATTACTACTACTATTACCACTGCTACTACTGCTGCTGCTGCTGCTGCTACCTGTTTTGTATTGATTGTGATTCTTCTTTTTTGATGAATGATACTAGTGAAAGAATGAAAAGACATTGGGAGGAAATTACATATCACTGTAATAAGGCGCTTGATGCTATTACTGCTGCTGCTGTTGCTGCCGCTTTTGTCACTTCTACTTTCATTATTGCTACTGCTGCAGCTACTACTACTACTACTTCTACTACTACTACTACTACTACTACTACTACTACTACTACTACTACTACTACTACTACTACTATTACCACAGCCACCATCACTACTACTACTACTACTACTACTACTACTACTACTACTACTACTACTACTACTACTACTACTACTACTACTACACTCACAACTTTTGCTACTACAGCTATTAACGTTGTTGCTGTTGCTACTGCTACTATTACTGGAGCTGCTGCTGCTACTACAACTATTACCACTACCACTGCTGCTACTACTACTACTACTGCTGCTGCTTCTGCTGCTACAACAATTACTACTACTACTAATGCTGCTGCTGCTGCTGATGGTGCTGTTACTGCCACTACTGCTTTTCAGGTTGGTGAATAGTAATGCAGTATTACAGTAAAAATTGTAATCAGCATATCGATGAAAATGATGATGTTTAGATTCCAATCCAAAAACTGTATTAATTTCACAAAGGGCAATAACATGACCATACTCGATGACCAACACAACAAAAACTATAACGTGCGTATCCATGAAACAAACCTTTAAGGCAAAATTGACAACAACAACAAAGAAATCGACTACGTAACGAAGATGATGATGATCCACCATCATGATGATCGTCATCAACGCCATCAGGCTGTGGTGATGTCATAGAAGAATGACTGGATGGGGAAAACTAGAGCTATGAAACGGAAACACTGAATGTATTCTAACGGATCCAAGTTCTATGACAGGATTCATCAATCCAACATGTCTTAGCTCTCGATTGTGGAAGGATCTGGGCTGTATTGAGAGCTCTAGTCTTCCAGTGAAGTACTAAAACCCTCTTGCATTTGCATTTTCCAACCCAAAACTGCTCCTAGTATTCGTATTTTTGTGAGAAATCAATAGAATGCGGTCAGTTTCACGACCCTAGTCTGTGTGAATGAAACGTTTCCCACACCCCATACTACTGCTAAGATTTTCATAGGACACCTCTCAGGGATGCCCGTTCATTTTGGCCAGCCTTGACTTGAAAGAAGGTGTAATGCAGCATGTGCGGCCGGTTGTGCCCGTAACGAACAGCCGGGGAGACAAACAGAACGGCCGGATACGGGGGAAACAAATGCAAGAGGTTAAAACCACATGTCGTCTGACACAGTGGTAACATTCACTTGAAGGACGTGAGAGAGATGAGCCGCGTTTTGGGCATCACCTGGTACCAATGTTGTAGCATGCAGGGCTGGTCTCTGATCCGTAGAACGTCCTTTGTTTGAAGGAATGGCTTGTAATGAAAGCACTTGTTGAAATTGCCTGTTCTTTCCGTTCTTGTTGTTCGTCATAGGTCCTCTGCTTTCTTTCCTTTCTGGTTCTCTGTTCTTGTTGTTGCTTTTATCATTACTGTTATTGCTGTTTACAATTGTTTATTTACGTTTCTTATCAGTCTCAATTTCTTTAGTATTTTCTTTGTTGTTGTTCTTGTTGTGTGTGAGAGCTGGCAAAAATGTTCTTTGCTTTTGATGTTGTTCTCAGAGTTGTCGATACGTTTCTTTGCTTTGTTGTTTTTGTTGTTTTTTGTTTTAGCTGGCCAACTGTTTTTTGTTGTTGTTGTTTGTTTTCATTTTATGTCAGAGTTGGAAATTAATTTGCATTGTTTTGTTACTGTTTTTTGTTTGTTTCTTTATTTGTTTGTTGGATTGTTTTTGTTGCTGTTTTTCATTAAAGGTCACTCGCTGTTTCCACCCACTACCAGCAAAGCTCTGTCATTGAAGGCACTTCATGGGGAGTGGGGGGTGGAGGTGGGGTGGGGATGGGAGTAGGGATTGCTTTGATGATCTTGCCACCTACACGGCGGCATTCCGTCTTCAGATTTCTTTTTTCTACCTTTACAAAGAAGGTTCTTTCGTTCAAAGAAACATTTCACAAACTCTGAAAATCCCAGTCACATTTAAAATACACACAGCAACCTCACGTGCGTACACACCATTCGAAAACCCTTTTTTTCTGTGCCCGCAGTTTAAACAGTTGAAATTTGCGACGGTACTGGGAAGACAGCACGACTTGTCAAAAGGTCACATTCCTCACTGTGTGAACACAACGTACACGTGTTGCATGAAAAGTGCACTGCTGAACTATTAACATTGCAGCGTCGCCCCACCTGGCATGTTCGTTCCGTCCTGGGAGGGTTTCACTCTATTCCATCCAGGAACACCGACGATGTTAAGTTGGGACTTTACCACGGGAGAAAGAAAAGCTCACAGAACACAGCATTGCAGAAAGTGGAATTTAGGCCTGAAGGTCCTGGCTGTATGTATGCAGCACTGACAAAGCTTGCTTCTTGGTTTTATTCTCGTTGGTTTTTCCACCTCTGGAAAGATCTGTTTTGAATGTTTTGTTTTTTTTAATTTACAATGTACGAAGACAAACGTTTGCTCATCCGTGTATTGTGTTTGGTTCTGTCTACATACAAGACAATATTTAACCACCTGGCCTAATAAAAAAAAAAAATCTAAGGGTGCAGTTGTTGGTGTCAGCAGCGATAAGTGGTTTCGATTAAAGACGATTAGATGGAAAGAAGATAAAATGGTGAAGAAGAAGAAGAAGAAGAAGAAGAAAAAACATTGCTGTTACTGTTACTGAACAAGTCATCAAGCGAATAAAAGAAAGAAAGAAAGAAACTAACAAACAAACAAAAACTGTTTTTTCCCCATTCGATTCGCAGTCTAGTAACAAAACGTTTGTTCACTGGGCTCGTCTGCCTCCCCCCCCCCCCCCCGCCTACCCCCCCCCCCCCTCAGTCACACAAACAGTTAATGCTATAGTAGTACCCCCTTCCCTTGTGCTGGGCACAGTGTAAACACAGCACGCGTGAGCTCCCCTCTCTTGGACACAAGTTTCATCCCAACACGTCTCACTGGCGTCTTCCCCGGCTAGATGGTGTTGACATGTAATGCACTGAATGAGATTGAACAGAAGTATTGATTTCACAGACGGGGAAAAAAGACATAGTGGGCTGGTACGCCATCTTGTTGTGTGACTGCAGGTTCGTCGCCCCGATGGATGCTTCAGGATTTTCCCCTCCGCCACAGCGCCTGGTGATCGAAGAGGTGGATGGCACCTTTTCCAGTACTGACATGTCGAATTTCAACTTGGTCAGTAGCTATGTGAATGCATGAATAATGAAATGAACGGATGATTCAATGCATACATGACTGAATGAACGGATGTATTGGTAATTGAATAAATGAACGAACGACTGAGTGAATGAATGAATGAATGAATGAATGAATGAATGAATGAATGAATGAATGAATGGATGAATGGATGAAGGAAGGAAGGAATCAGCAGATAAGGGATGGACAAACGTAGAACAGGAAAACCCAAAAGGAATGAAAGAAGGAAAGAAAGGAGAGAGAAGAGGGCGGGGGGGGGGGGGGGGGGGGGGGGGGGGGGGGGGGGGGAGAAGAATATAGGGAAATGAGAAAAAAGAAAAGAAAGGAAAAAGGAGAGAGAAAGAAAGGAAGAAAAGAAGGAGAGACGGAAGAAAAGGAGAAAAGAAGAAGGGTTG
>CM031617.1:12796592-12811592 GCA_018398815.1 Conus ventricosus
ACATGTAGTGGAAGACACAAGACATGTAGTGGAAGATACAAGACATGTAGTGGAAGACACAAGACATGTAGTGGAAGATACAAGACATGTAGTGGACGACACAAGACATGTAGTCGAAGATACAAGACATGTAGTGGACGACACAAGACATGTAGTGGAAGATACAAGACATGTAGTGGAAGATACAAGACATGTAGTGGACGACACAAGACACGTAGTGGAAGATACAAGACCTGTAGTGGAAGATACAAGACATGTAGTGGAAGATACAAGACATGAAGATACAAGACATGTAGTGGACGACAAAAGACATGTAATGGAAGATACAAGACATGTAGTGGAAGATACAAGACATGTAGTGAAAGATACAAGACATGTAGTGGACGACACAAGACATGTAGTGGAAGATACAAGACATGTAGTGGAAGATACAAGATATGTAGTGGGAGATACAAGACATGTAGTGGACGACACAAGACACGTGGTGGAAGATACAAGACATGTAGTGGAAGATACAAGACATGAAGATACAAGACATGTAGTGGACGACAAAAGACATGTAGTGGAAGATACAAGACATGTAGTGAAAGATACAAGACATGTAGTGAAAGATACAAGACATGTAGTGGAAGATACAAGACATGTAGTGGACGACACAAGACATGTAGTGGAAGATACAAGACACGTAGTGGAAGATACAAGACATGTAGTGGACGACACAAGACACGTAGTGGAAGATACAAGACATGTAGTGGACGACACAAGACACGTAGTGGAAGATACAAGACATGTATGGACGACACAAGACATGTAGTGGAAGATACAAGACATGTAGTGGAAGATACAAGACATGTAGTGGAAGATACAAGACGTGTAGTGGAAGATACAAGACGTGTAGTGGAAGATACAAGACATGTAGTGGCGACACAAGACATGAAGTGGAAGATACAAGACATGTAGTGGACGACACAAGACATGTAGTGGAAGATACAAGACGTGTAGTGGAAGATACAAGACGTGTAGTGGAAGATAGAAGACGTGTAGTGGAAGATACAAGACATGTAGTGGAAGATAGAAGACATGTAGTGGGCGACACAAGACATGTAGTGGAAGAAATCGAGGAATTTGTCTTCTTCTTCTTCTTATGCGTACGCAGGCTGATATTCCTGCCGACACTCCCTGTATAGACAGGTGAGTACTAATCCCATCTGCCCAACAAAGGGAGTGGAGTTTTGTGTGCATGACCGTTTTTTTACCCCGCCATTAAGGCAGACATATTCCATCTTCGGGGAAGGTTCATGCTATGTGTACATGTCATCCATACCAACGGCCAAACTGGCCTTCCCTTCCGAAAGTTGGTGATGGGATTTGACGTGTGTGCAAGATGTTATATGCATGCGTTCACACACGGAACCTCGGTTTATAGTCTATTTCGAAGGACTGTATGGGAAATGGAGTCAGAACCAATGTTAACTCCGAGGGAAAAAATCCCTCTGTAACGAAACGGCCCGTCGGAGATTCGAACCCGCAACCCTTGGATTACGAGTCCAGCGCTCCGAGGAATTTTGAGCAGACTAGTGCACGTGACACTCTGTCCATCCATGCTCTGTCTCTTCCAGGCATGGCTTTCTACAACGAAATCCGCATCATCAACTGCGACTTCACCAGCATCTCCGCCTCGGCTTTCGCCAACCTCGAAGCCGTCAACTACTTCAGCCTGGAAGCGGCACCGTCACCAGCATCGACGCCAACGCCTTTCTGGGGCTGAACGTCATCAAAGACACCTCGCTGCGCACGCCCCGCGGAGCTTTCGCCATGACTGATGTGGACATCGTGTCGGCCGGCCTACCCTCAGGTTCCTGTGGCTGAGAGAGAGGGGGAGAGAGAAAGAGAGAGAGAGAGAGAGAGAGAGAGAGAGAGAGAGAGAGGAGAGAGAGAGAGAGAGAGAGAGAGAGAGAGGAGAGAGAGGGGGAGAGAGAGAGAGAGAGGAGAGAGAGAGAAAGAGAAAAGAGAGAGAGAGAGAGAGAGAGAGAGAGAGAGAGAGAGAGAGAGAGAGAGAGAGAGAGAGAATGAGAGATGTTCAGAGAGAGAGGAGAGAGACAGATACACATGTTCAGAGAGAGAGAGAGAGAGAGAGAGAGAGAGAGAGAGAGAGAGAGAGAGAGAGAGAAGAGAGAGAGAGAGAGATGCTCTCTCTCTCTCTCTCTCTCTCTCTCTCTCACACACACACACACACACACACACACACACACACACACACACACACACACACACACACACACACACAGAGATACACATGTTCAGAGAGAGAGAGAGAGAGAGAGAGAGAGAGAGAGAGAGAGAGAGAGAGAGAGAGAGAGAGAGAGAGAGAGAGAGAGACTTGACACTTTTGACACTTTGATATTTTGTTGTCATTACCAAAGAGGTCTTTTGACAAGTGGAGGGGGGGGGGGGGGGGGGGGGGGGGGGGGGGGGGGGGGGGGGGAAGGGGGTGACAACACAATAGCATTTACCTCTTCCTTTGATTGCGAACACATAGTACCCACTTATTCCCAGTGTGTATCAAATCAAAGGTTAACAAAAACACATACAATCAGAATGTCTTCGGATGACCTGCACACGAGCAATACAGTAAACGTTAGAAAGAAAACAAACAAACAAACAAACAAAACAAACCACAAACAAAAACCACACAAACCAAACAAACAGAAATTGTAAGACTGACTCGACCATCCACTCAATCAAATGATGATATTGCATCGTACTTATCTCCTCCAGTTGCAATGAATAGTATTATTCATTCAGCTATCTCTTACATCATTATCCTAATTTCGACTATCCCAGATCTGTCTAATTTTCAGTGCTTCCACGATGAGCTTGGCAAGTGATTTAATGACAATTTCGTCATCTGATGATAACACGACAGCAACGTCTTGTCCGTTAGCTATGGCTGAGTGTAAACATGAACAAATTCCTGCAATTCATTACATACAGTACAGAGGATCTGTTCCTTCGTCGTCAATAATCATATGCGTCTACATGCAGGACAAGGTGATTCTGTGGATGTTTCACGTTCAGACCATCTTTTGTTCGCATTAAAACCTAAAGTTCTCACTCTGAATCTTGCGTAATGTATGTTGCGCCATTTATCTGTTATAACGTTAAGAAAACTTTTCAGAATGAAACACATTTTTAAATGAGACAAACCAGCGATACTTTTCATAACTTTGCATACCCGAGTGCCAGGTCTGTTTAAAAGAAAAAAAATAATAATCCTGTCTTTGAATTCTGCAATGAACTGTTGCTCGCTTCCTACTTCCTGGGTCATCCGCACGATTCCAAAACCCTGCTCTGAAAGAACTTTCTTTACTTTATGAGCCCAATTTTCAGTTCCTTTTCCATTTGTAAAAGTAAATCACAGGCTTGCCTGCTCAAACATGAGAGAGAGAGAGAGAGAGAGAGAGAGAGAGAGAGAGAGAGAGAGAGAGAGAGAGGCGTTCAAGTTGATCAGAACTGTACAGTGCTATTTCTCTGCAGCCAATGACGCATCGAAGGACATGTTGCAGGCATCTTTTCCAACATGACAGAGGCGGAGGAAATCATTTTGTCCAACTGCCGTCTGTTCTCCATCGACCTTGACATCTTCGCTACAGCTACGAAGTTAACCAAGTGAGTAATCTCCCCTTCTACGATTAAGCCCCCGAAGAATGTCTGTCTGTCTGCCCGTCTGTCTCTCTCTCTCTCTCTCTCTCTCTCTCTCTCTCTCTGTCTCTCTCTCTCTCTCTCTCTCTCTCTCTCTCTCTCTCTCTCTCTCTCTCTCCTCTCTCTCTCTCTCTCTCTCCTCTCTCTCTCTCTCTCTCTGTGTGTAATTGTTGCGCATTAAGTTGTATTTAGGAAGGGTGGTTACTTGGCAGCAAGAGAGAGACGAAAAAATAGAGGTGTGTGTGTGTGAGGATGGGGGTGTGTTGGGGTGTGGGAGGAGAACCAAACCAGTTGTCATCCTCAGGAAAAAAAAAACCCAGTTATTCTCCTTATGAACACAGGTAAAATAGGTGTGAACCCTTAAAACAAAAAAGTTGTGGTCCTAGGATGATAACTGTTTTCGCTCTTTTCGCTATTCGCTTCGAGGAACAAATCAGTTTTCCTGAAGACAACAGTTGCCACATTCTTAAGACTAGTCTGCCCACATACACTCCTTTCCCTGTTTTGTTCGGTATTTTCACAATGTATATTGAGTCGCTGAGTCTTTGTACTTCGCCGTCAAAGTATTTGTCAGTCTTGTGCGCAGTAGCACTGTAGTTTGTGCATGGAAATGAGTTTGTAGTTATGCTGCTTAGTGTTGGAATGGATGAAAAGCACCTTCTTGGCAAACAAGAAAAAAAATTATCCTTTTTAGCCAAAGTTGCAGATAGGATTCCCCATCTCTTTCTCTTTTATCTCTATCTTCTCTTCTTATTGTTTTTTACGTTCGTTTTTGCTGTTAAGTCATTTGTAACTTCAACCCGTCAGGTTAACGTGACAAACGGTAGCGTTGCATGTTCTCAAGGGACGGTCGTCATGAAACGGTTTCCGTCCAACTCCGTAGACATCCGAGTTATTCCGAGCGACGGTCGCTTCGTCTTTTATCGGAAATGTCTGTCACTGACAGGAAAAAAAAACCCATACCGGAGCCACTCTGCGGTTGCTCCAAGATAGTTTTGCTGCATTGAAGAGCTAAAGACCGATTAAGCATACATCAGAGATGAATTAGCTTTAAGATTTAGTCAACTCAATTCATGGAACCTTCCGAAACGTACAGGGCAACCATAGAGCTTAAACTAATTCAAAAGTGACTAAACAGAGAAAGCAGGCGTGAAAGGCAGAGGGTCACATAAAAGATAATATAGTCTATAATTTTTACACTTACCCTTCCACCTGCTCATCCTTCATACACCCACTCACCCACCCTCACTCACTGAGCCGCTCCCCCTCACCCAGTTCACCTTTCATGCATCTCTACTCATCTATCCTCCCACTTTAACCCATCATACTGTCTCCGCCCCTCCCCCCTTCCCCCGCCCCCTTCCGCTCCAACTTCCGTCATACATCCATCCGACCGACTGCCTCTCCACCCTCACTCATCCTATATCCCCCCCCCCCCCCCCCACCCTTCAATACCCCCCATAACCATCCTCCCATCACTCATCCCTCCCACGGAGACCTGTACGCTGGTGTCTTTCAAGGACCACCAGGACAACAACGACTTCACCAACCCCCCCCCCCCCCCCCCCCCCCCACCCCACCCCACCCCTACCCATCCATCCACCCCATCCCACCTGTGTAGTTGCACGTTGTGGTGATGGTGGTGATGGTGTCTCTCAGGGTCACGCTGGACGACAACGCCTTCACCTCCCTGCCGGACAATGTGTTCACGTCCAACACGGCCCTGGGCCAGGTCAGCGTGGGGGGCATCAACTGGGAGTGCACGTGCAACAACCTGTGGTTCCTGACCCATTTCACCGACAACAACATCCAGCTGGTCTCCCCAGCCACCTGCACCCTGCCCTCCTCCTACTAGGTGACTGAAGAGAGAGAGAGAGAGAGAGAGAGAGAGAGAGAGAGAAGAGAGAGAGAGAGAGAGAGAGGGGAGAGAGAGCGAGAGAGAGAGAGAGAGAGAGAGAGAGAGAGAGAGAGCGAGAGAGAGAGAGAGAGAGCGAGAGCGAGAGAGAGAGAGAGAGAGAGCGAAAAGAGAGAGAGAGAGAGAGAGCGAGAGAGAGAGAGCGAGAGCGAGAGAGACAGAGAGAGAGAGAGAGAGAGAGAGCGAGAGAGAGAGAGCGAGAGAGCGAGCGAGCGAGCGAGAGAGAGAGAGAGAGTGAGAGAGAGAGAGAGAGAGAGAGAGAGAGAGAGAGAGAGAGAGAGAGAGAGAGAGAGAGAGAGAACGACAACAAAGACAGTGACGATGACGCGTGTTGACAGGTTAAACGATAATGCCAACAAAGACAGTGATGTTGACGCATGTTGACTGCTAACATAGACAGTGACGTTGACAGGTGTTCAATGCCAACAAAGACAGTAACGTTGACGTGTGTTGTCAGGTTAAACGATATGCTAATTAAGAGAGTGACGTTGACCTCGTTGACAGGTTAAACGATAATGCTAACAAAATTCAGTGACGTTGACGTGTGTTGACAGGTCAAACAATAATGCTAAGGCAGTGATGTTGACGTGTGTTGACAGGTTAAACAATAATGCTAAGGCAGTGATGTTGACGTGTGTTGACAGGTTTAACGATAATGCTAACAAGACAGTGACGTTGACATATGTTGACAGGTCAAACAATAATGCTAAAAGAAGACGGTGACGTTGACGTGTGTTGACAGGTTAAATGACAATGCTAACAAAACAGTGATGATGATGCGTGTTGACAGGTTAAAACAATAATGCTAAAAGAAGACAGTGACGTTGACGTGTGTTGACAGGTTAACGATAATGCTAACAAAGACAGTGACGTTGACGTGTGTTGACAGGTTAACGATAATGCTAACAAAGACAGTGACGTTGACGTGTGTTGACAGGTTAACGAAAATGCTAACAAAGACAGGGACGTTGACGCGTGTTGACAGGTTAAACGATAATGCTAACAAAGACAGTGACGTTGACGTGTGTTGACAGGTTATTTAAACGATAAACTATACCTATGAAGATGACCCGACAGGTTAAAACGATTAAAAAACAAACAAAAAAACAACAACAACAACACAGTAACGATGCCCTGTGTTGACACGTAAGGCGATGACGATAACAAGGATAAAGGCCTGTGTTGACACGTATGGCGATGACGATAACAAGGAAAATGCCCTGTGTTGACACGTATGGCGATGACGATAACAAGGAAAATGCCCTGTGTTGACACGTATGGCGATGACGATAACAAGGAAAATGCCCTGTGTTGACACGTATGGCGATGACGATAACAAGGAAAATGCCCTGTGTTGACACGTATGGCGATGACGATAACAAGGAAAATGCCCTGTGTTGACAGTATGGCGATGACGATAACAAGGAAAATGCCCTGTGTTGACAGGTATGGCGATGACGATAACAAGGAAAATGCCCTGTGTTGACAGGTATGGCGATGACGATAACAAGGAAAATGCCCTGTGTTGACAGGTATGGCGATGACGATAACAAGGAAAATGCCCTGTGTTGACACGTATGGCGATGACGATAACAAGGAAAATGCCCTGTGTTGACAGGTATGGCGATGACGATAAAAAGGAAAATGCCCTGTGTTGACAGGTAAAACGGTGCACACCTACAACTCCGAAGTGTGTGACACTGGATTGAAAGCGACGGCGGAGACTTGCCAGGTTAGTAGTGTGTGTGTGTGTGTGTGTGTGTGTGTGTGTGTCTTCTCCACCACTTTACCGCCCCATCTCGATTAGAATTACTGAGCGCTGTGGTTTTGATGAGGGTAATATTAAGGATCGTTGTAACAAAACCAACAAGTGGAGCGTCAGAGTTGTAGCAGCCGAAAGAAGAGAAGAAGAAGAAGAAGAAGAAGAAGAACAAGAACAAGAACAACAACAATAACAACAACAACACAGAAGAAGAAGAAGAAAAAGAAGAAGAAGAAGAAGAAGCACAACCACCACCACCACCACCACCACCATCAACCACCACCACAGTAACAATAACAACCGTTATGATGATGATGATGATAAACATAACACTAATCAGTCATCTACTATTACTACTACCACTACTACTACTACCACTACCACCACTACTACTACTGCTGCTGCCACTACTGCTACTACTACTGCTGCTGCTATTGCTACTATTTCTTTTTCCCTATGACTCCCCTCCCCCTCTCCCCTTCCCCCCACCCCATTCCCCTCAACTCCCTCCACTCCCTCCAGTCCATGGTCTAACCCTGTTGTACTGACCATTGTCCTCCCCAGCTGTGGACCTGGGGGGTGTCACGTGCCTAACCGTGCTGCAAATCGTCATCTACATCTTCGCCATCATCGGCTTCTTCGGCGGCATGGCGGCGCTCATCATCGCCATCAAGGTCAAGCAGATGGTGGGCGGGGGGCGGCGTCAACGGCCGGCCAAACCTGGCGGTGGGCCGAAACGCGGCGCCGGGAACCGCGTCAGTCAGAGACCCCCCGCTGGCACACGTCCCCCGGTGAAAAAGAACGCCTTCAAGTAGACCTGGTTTGGTGAGATAGGATGGGACAGGGCAACTTTTTTTTTTCCCAGTCAAGACACAGGCAACCAATAGTCTTGCTTTAACAACAAAACAAAACATAATCACTGTGATCTTATCAAAAACGTAATTACTGGTATCTCGTTAAAAGAGTCATCAGGTCTGTTTCCACACAAAAACATTTAGATATTATAAGTGATAACTTCTAATGTTATGTGGAAACTGAAATTTCTTATGGTACTTTTTCACATCAAAACCGCTGCTCCTTATTACACTTGTTTGATTGACACCCGTTAATCAACATAAATATGTATGTATTTCTGTCAATCAAACTGTTTTTCGGGAGCCAGTTGTCAAGGAAAAGAGCTTATTGAAAGTTAGATAACCGTTTTAAGTCGGTAAATATAACGTGAAAAGAGGTATTATTATTATAGTTATTATTATTATTATTGGTTTTGAAAGATTTGCTTTTATGTAAAAGATTTTCATCGTGATGACTAGTCCTTTTCATTTGAAAATACCCGTCTTCTTCTTCTTGTTCTTCTTGTTCTTCTTCTCTTCTTGTTCTTGTTCTTCTTCCTCTTCTTCTTCTTTCTTTCTTTTTAAGTAAAATTAATGATTCCTGGTTTCTGGAGGGAAAAAGTGTTTTTTACGTGAACCGAGTCAAAACAGTAATGATGACTTTCTGACGGCAGCATGTTCCTACACCTGACCGTTCCAACAAACACGCCTGTCTTCAAATATAATTTCTTTTTAATTACTTCTTTCTTGAACATTTCTTTTTGTTAAAACAAAATGAAGCATTTCCAGTCAAAGCCCTTCTAATTAACACCTTACTTCATAAACAAAATAAAATGAACCCAAACAAACAAAAAACGCCAACGTTGTTTTGAAACTCTTTTGATATATAGCGACACCTCCGAATAATAATTTCCTAAACTTTTAGTTCCAGTGGGGTGTTGTCACACAGACGACATGTGAGGAAACAACAACAACAACAAAAAATGAACAGAAAAAAATATCTGATGTGTTTAAAATTCTTAAAAGAAAGAAATGGAGAGAGTTTATAGAATGAAAATGAAAAAAAAAAAAGAAAGAAAATACAGTGATATTATGGCGAGAAAAAAATCAAGGACCATTAACTCTTCATGTACTTTGACTGACCAAACAGTCTGTCTCTCTCCCTCCTTCCTTTCCCATCCTTCTTTCTCTTCTCGTTGAAAGTCGTGTCCACGAGACCCTGTTCTCAAACCTTTTATTTTATCTTATTTCCAGAGATTTTATTCATTTTTCTCATCAAGCTGTCGACGCCACGTGCTATGTCTCGTGACTCGGTAGATGTGAGTGTAGCGTGTATGGACCAGCCCGCACACAGCAACACCTCCTCGATGAAATGGAAACTTACTCTGTTTGAACAGGCTTAGCACCGCGTTGGAAGATGGACAAGATGGGGGGGGGGGGGGGGGGGGGGGGGGGAAAAAAAATTTGAAAAAACCCTTTTGAAACCGAGCCCCCCCCCCCCCAAAAAAAAAAAAAAACCCCGGGGAAAAAAATTTTTTTAAACAAAAAAAGGAAAGAAGTTTTTTAAAAAAAAAAAAAAAACCCCCTTTTAAAAAAAAAAAACCCTTTTTTAAAATTTTTTTTGAAAAAAAAAATGCTTCCTCCCTTTTAATCCCTTCTTCTAAAAAAAAATGCCCAAAAAAAAAAACCCAACTTTTTTTAATTTTTGAAATATCCAACCCCCAAAAATAATTTCCAAACTTTTAGTTCCAGGGGGGTTGTAAAGAGACAGGGGAAACAAAAACCCAAAAAATAACAAAAAAAAACATTTTAAAAAACTTAAAAAAGAAATGGGGGGGGTTTTTGGGGGGTGGGGGGGGGGGGGGGGGGGGAAAAAAAAAAAGGGGGGGGGGTTTTTTTGGGGGGGGGGGGGGTTTTTTTTTTTTTTTTGGGGGGGGGGGGGGGGGGGGGGGGGTTTTTTTTTTTTTGGTTTTTTTTTTGGGGGGGGGGGGGGGGGGGGGGGGGGTTGGGGGTGGGGGGGGGGGGGGGGGGGGGGGAAAAATGGTTTTGGGGGGGGGGGTTTGGGGGGGGGGGGGGGGGGGGGGGGGGGGGGGGGGGGGGGGGGGGGGGGGGGGGGGGGGGGGGGGGGGGGGGGGGGGGGGGGGGGGGGGGGGTGGGGAAAAAAAAAATTTTTGGGGGCGACATCCCCCCCCCCCCCCCCCCCCCCCCCCCCCCCCCTTTTTTAAGGGAAATTTAAAAGGGGGGGCCAAACCCAAAATGGACCCGGGGGTGCCCGGGCTTGTTTTTTCCCCCCCCCCGGGGGTTAAGAGAGGGAGAGAAGGAAAGGGGAGGGAAGGGGGGAGGCGTGGGGGGGGGGGTGGGGGGTTTGGGGTTTTTGGTTTTTTTTCCCTTTGTCGTTTTGGGGGTTGGGGAAAGACGTTTTTCCCCCCCCTTTTCTGATAAAGCCCCTTTTTTTTTCCGGTCTGTGTATCTTCTAGGTGGGGTTTTTTTGCGTTTCGGGGTAGGTATTCCTTCAAATCGTTTTTTTTTAATTCCCCCCCTCCCCCCCCCCCTTTTCCCCTTCCCCCAAAACATTCTCCTCTTTCCCTTTATCCTCCCCCCCTATGTTTTCCCATCGTCCCCTCCATATCCCTCCGTCCCTTTTTCCCGTCCCCCCCAAATTCCCTCCTCCCTTTTTTTCATCCCTGCCCCCCTCGTCATCATTGCCACCCCACCCCCCCCCCCTCCTCTCTTTTCCCCCCCTTTATTTCTCGCTCTTTTGTAGCTGTCTGTCTATCTTTTTTTTTCCCCTCTCTCCGTCATTTCTTAACGATAAACTAATATCAACCGAGCACAACTCAATTTTTAATGGGAGGAAGCGAATTTGGAAACTAGAAATCATACGTCCTTTGGGGTTTTTATGTTTATCACGGATTAACCACCGGGGAAAATCGAAGGGGGGGGAGGCGGGGGTGGGATGGGGGAGGGGGGGGGTTTGGGGTTTTCCCGGAAAAACTCGCAACATTAGCTCTTTAAGCTGACAGAGATTTGCGTACACTTCAATACAACAATTTTTTTCTTTTTCGGGGCTCTTTTGTTCTCACTCTTAAACTCTCGACGAAAGAGTTTTTTCCCTGCATGAGGTCAGGTACGGATTTAAGTATGCACGGGAAAACCAACGAACAAAAAGGGTGATTTTGAAGTCAAGGGAAAATGGGGCCCCTTCTTTGGGTTTAAACTTTTACTGTTGCTTATACATGATCTGTGATTTATTTCATACTGTAAGTTCTAAAACTGGGTTTTTATAAAACTAAACTTGTTACCAAAAGGGGGAAATTTTTCAAACATCTTTTTTTTTCCCCCTCCTAAATGGGGTTTCCCTTTTTTTTACTATTATTCGTCGGTTTTATCTATTTTTTTCTTTATTCATTTATTTGTTTTTTTATTAATTAATAAATTAATTAATCAATCTTTTTTATCCAGTTTTTCCCTCCGTAAAAAGCATCGGGTGACAGTTTCATTTGAAGAAACCACTACATTGTCTTCTGTGATACTTAAATGACCGGAGGGGGATTTTTTTACTTACCCGTCTCCCCCCCCCCCCCCCACCTCCAGCCCCTTTTTATTTCCACACACAGCCCCCCCCCCCCCCCCCCCCCCCTCCCCCCTTCCCATGCTTTTTTTGTTCCTCTCTTCTGTTTGTGTACATGCAAATTTTTTTAAAGCTGTCTTTGTTTTGCACATAAAAACCCCTTGACAAAATTATTGTTCTAATGGTCCCCCTTCTTTGGTGTTGTTTATTAAGCTGTTGCTACAAATTAACTCTTAAAATATTCAACGCTTACTTAACAGGGTTTAAAAAAAACATACAAATTTTAAAGCTTTTTTTTCCACAACGTTTCTTAAGACTATGACGGATTTGGGGAGTGTGAATTTCCTCCACCGTTTTGTTTTGTACAGGCGGAGCATTAACACCAAATATTTTTCTGTTCGTATTTGCTGCTTATGAAAAAGATGAACTAAAAAAAAAAAAAAAAAAAAAAAAAAAAAAAAACAAGGAAATTTATTTGTGTTTTAACACCTTCATATCTAGTACTAGCAGATTTTTATTTTTGTGGATTGCATTTTTTCTTTCTTTCTTTTTTTTCTTTTCCTTTTGTTTTGTTTTTGTTTTTTTTTCGTTTTGTTGTGATTGTGTCTTTGTCTTCCTACTATGATTTCCTTCAAATGTGTGATTTTTTAGTTAGCAACCTTTCTCCTCTTCTTTTTTTTTGCGCACTTAATACTGTTTCTTAGCTTTTAAAGAAAACAGATTTGAACAGATTATGGCTTTGAATACTTAAAAAAACACACAACCTTTTACCTGATGTATAAATGTATATATTATTTCCCGCTTCCCTCCCCTCTACTTCTATCCTCCATTTTCTGTTGTTTTTTATGTGGTGTGTCTGTGTTTAAAGTTTGTGTATTAAAATCAATTTGACAAACTTGTTTCCGCGTCGTTTCTCTCTCTCTCTCTCTCTCTCTCTCTCTCTCTCTCTCTCTCTCTCTCTCTCTCTCTCTCTCTCTGTGTGTGCTGTGTGCGTACGTGCGTGCGTGCGTGCATGCGCGCGTATTTGCGCCAGCCTTCCCAGAAATCTTGTTAAGAGACTCCACCAGATGTGATCTTTGAGTCTCTGAACGACATAAATATTCTTTATGTGATGTAAATGTTTACGAACGAAAAGTATTAAAAGAATCGGCTTCATTTCCTTGTGTCTCTTAGGTTAAAAAAAAACCAAACAATTCTCCACTAAATTTACGACTGTGTAAAGATCTGACCTTGGCATGTTGACAGTCCTGTTAGGGTCTTTCGTGGTCGACTTGGTGTAAACATTAATTGAATTGATTTGTGACCCCAACCAGTCGCCGTGGCGAAGTGGTTAGCGTCGCGGACTCCCGCTGGAAGGTCGTGGTTCGATTCCCATCAGAGCCATGTTTTTGTGTGGGATTTTTCTGCCCTGACTGGTTCTCACTTTGGGATCATACAGTCGAATGACATGCACTTCATCGATGCATCTCTGAGAGTATTGCTCAAACTCAGGTGTCCGTATCTCTCGGCCTGGTTGACGCTGGGATATAGCATGAAAGTAGTGTGAAGTACTGCGTATTATGCAGTCTCAGAGAAAAAAAAAAGGAAATCCGTAGTATCAACTTCATCATCCTCATGATCATCGATCACCACAAGACCAAAAAAAAAAAAAAGTCTGAACTTCCGGGTGGCTCTTCATGCTTTGCCGTCATGGCAACCTAGTTTCGACGGCACATCCACGTCCACGTTCTTGGTTAGTTCAGTCGGGTCACTGATATTGGCAAATTCGAGAGAGAGAGAGAGAGAGAGAGAGAGAGAGAGAGAAGGCTGGACCGCGACCGAGCGGTCATCGGGGTCACTGATATCGGCAAATTCGAGAGAGAGAGAGAGAGAGAGAGAGAGAGAGAGAAGGCTGGATCCGCGACCGAGCGGTCATCGGGTCACTGATATCGCAAATTCGAGAGAGAGAGAGAGAGAGAGAGAGAGAGAGAAGGCTGGATCCGAGAGGGTCGGATTGAGAGCATGTGTGCAATGCCACTGAGGAGGCACAGAAGATGGACAGAAAAAAAAGGGAAGAAATGAATGGCTTTAATGTGTGCGAAGAAACTGCAGCTGTTGAAAGAAGAAGCTGAAACTATACCTCAGACATCTTTGATTACTTGCACTTTTTGTTCGAATTCAAGTCTGAACAGGTTTTTCCGGTTTCTTTGAGAGAAACTGTGCTCGAGTGCTCTGTCGTCTGCTTTGTCAGTCCTCAATCACAGCTCCTCTGTGTCGTTATTGACGTTATTTTTTGTTTTCGATTTTGTTTTGCCTTCTTGTTCTTTTCCATCAACGAAGAAACGTTTAGGAATCGATGTTAACATTTTGGGTTGGTCAGGTGAACGAAAACAAACACTTTTCTTTTGACCTGAAGGTTTGAGGTGTCAAGTTTGACCAGCTCTATGGCCCAGTGGTTAGCTTCAACGACTGCGGTTAGAAGGTTGTGACTTCGAGTCCCGCCAGTATCATTTATTCGTGAGAGTTTGGGCCTCTACTCAGAGGTGAGTATACTACGGTTCAAATGGTAGGGCTGGAACCACACAGTTAAATTTCTAAGAGGTTCGCCCTAACTTCCTGACCAACACTGCAGGTGTCTGTACCATCGGGCGTGGTTAACACACCGGCACGAAGTATCAAAATTAGCATAGAATACAGCCTCGTGGCGTAGTTTCAAATAAGAATGGAACTCCGTATCATCATCTTCAATCTCTATGATGATCATAGTAAAAGTCTTATTCTATGGCCATTTATGCTAAATAAAAAAAAGTTTTAATTTTTTTCCAGCCCAGATGATCACTTAGAGTCTGTTAGGGCTATAGAAAAAAAGTCCAATCCTTTAAAGGTAAGATTATATCTATGAAAAAATCCTAGAAAAGAAACAAATAAGAAACACAATCCATGCATGGGGAGAACCCTGTTGATGTCTTACGGTAAATGATAAAACAGGGCTGTGTTGAGAACCCTGTTGATGTCTTACGGTATAATGATAAAACAGGGCTGTGTTGAGAACCCTGTGATGTTCCTTACGGTATAATGATAAAACAGGCTGTGTTGAGAGAGCCAAACACTCCCCTTGATTTCTCACTCCTAATCAGAAAAAAGAGAAGAACCGGTTAAAGGCCACACATTTGAAAGCCATAGGGACAAATTGAAGGTCGTCGGGAAAAGAGAGAGAGAGAGAGAGAGAAGAGAGGAG
>CM031617.1:12816592-12819092 GCA_018398815.1 Conus ventricosus
AAATGTTTTTTTACCTGCAATAAAATTAACAGCTAAAGGAGAAGATCAGGTGGAATCTTATGTCTCGTTAGAAATACATTGTGTCACATGTCAGAGAGTTGAAATAAAATCAGTATATGTTTGTGCGTTAATCATCAGTAAAGCATTGTTTGGGGTAGACAAAGATATATTGTATGTGTATTCATACGTACCTCCAGAAGGTTTCTCCATATTATGCATGTTTGACTCCGAGAATGGCATTGCATTGTTGGAAGATTATTTGTCCAGTTGTTTATTAGTCGTTTGAAGATGTATATATATTGTTGTGCGGGGATTTAAACAGTCGTACAGGTAGTTTTCACATCATTGTCAAGGAGTTTCCGAAATTTTGAATTTTCAAACATGCAAGTCATCCATTGAGTGTCAATCGATTTTCAGAAGACTCTGTATTGAATAATTATGGCAAACATGTTGTTGAATATGTGTACTGCATTTGATTTGTGCATTCTCAACGGTAATGTGTTATGGCGACCAGCAAGGTTGCTACACGTACATATCAGATACCGGATGCAGTGTGAATGATTACTTTGTTATGGTCATGTGAATTGTAATGCATTGTTGTGTGATTCATGCGAATTACGAGTATCTGAGAGATTTGACTCTGATCATATGCCTGTGGAACTTCATTTGAGTTTTTGTAGTGACAATGTCATGTCGGAGACAAATTCTTCTGTCAACAGTTTACGTTGGAAAAATATGTATGGAATGAAGATTAATGCTAATGTGTTCATGAATAACATGTTTCGCAACAGATTCATGAGAAAATTAACTATGCCGTCGTCTCATTGATGTCAATATAAATGAAGCCTTGAATAATTTCAATACATGTATTAAAGATGCTGCAGAGTGTATGAAAAAAGAAATAAGAATTAATAATGATTTGAAGTCCAAAGACTGGTTTGACACTGAATGTCATCAAAATAAAAGAAAAGTTCGTAATTTACTTAAGAAATTTAAACGTACAACATGACAAAGAAGATCGTAACAGTTGCTGTAGGGCGAGAAGAGAGTATAAACATTTGCAAAGGATAAAGCGGAAGCAATTTAACAACACATTACTGACAGAACTGATCGCATCTATAGAGAATCAAAAAGAATTTGGAAGAACGTACATCGGGTTTCATTAAAAAGAAGACAACCAGCGAACAGTATTAGTATGGAAACCTGGTATGAACATTTAACGACACTTCTAACTAAAGATTTTGATCATAATCGTGAATTTCAGTGGAATCAAGACGAAGGGGAAAATGATTATTTAAACCGCCAATATCCAAAGAGGAGGTAGTAATTGCATTAAGGAAAGTTAAAAACCGTAAAGCTGCTGGGCCAGATGGTAAGAATGGTGAACTGCTGAAGTATGCATGTAACACAGATGTAGTTTTGAACTTCTTTGTTACCTTCTTTAATTCTTTATTCCAACAAGGGAATTTATCCTGAATGTTGACTGAATGTAATTGTTCTAACCACTGTACAAAAAAGGCGACGTGAATAATCCTAACAATTATAGAGGAATTCTTTAAGTGACACGAGCAGCAAATTGTACAGTACTAATCATCAATCATAGGCTGCAGATGATTGAAGATAATAATATAACTGGCGAATATCAGGCAGGATTTAAACGCAATTATTCAACAGTTGACCATATGTTTACTTTGATGGCCTTTGTGCAAAAACAGTTTTCTTTAAATCGTAAGTTATATGTAGCTTTTATAGACTTTGAAAAGGCATTCGATTCAGTGAATAGAACTCTTCTCTGGCCTATTCTGTTAAAAGCTGGCGTTCATGGTAAGCTGCTTAAGTGTATAATAAGCATGTATTCCTGTGTAAAAGCTAAAGTACGGTGTGGGGGTAACATGACTGATTATAATTCAATGTACATCAGGTGTAAAACAAGGGATGTGTGTAGTCCTGTTTTATTTTCTCTTTTTATTAACGAGATTGACTTTAGAAGTTGTTAAAACTGGAAAACATGGTGCACAATTTACCTGTGATATTCTAGAATTGTTTATACTTCTTTTGGCTGACGATGTTGTTTGATGTCTGAAACTGTTATAGGCTTGCAGACTCAACTAAATAGTCGTTCCGATCTGCAACTTCACTCCAGTTAAAAGTCAACATGTCAAAAAGCAACATTATCGTGTTTAGAAAGGGTGGGTATTTAGGAATTAGAGAAAAGTGGACTTACAATGGAGTGGTGATGCCTGTATTTACGTATATAAAATTTGGAATATATTTTTCAACAAAATTAAGCTTCACTTGTGCATGTAAAGATCTTGCAATAGAGCCAAGCGTGCATTACTCTGCATTATGCAACAGCTATCAAAATTAGAAAAACACATCTTTAAAAATTATTTATGAAATTGTTTGACTCTCAAGTACAGCCCATCGCACTGTATGGAGCTGAACTTTGGGCCTTTATGATTCAGCTGCTTGTGTGAAAATGTTCATTTATTTGCGCTGA
>CM031617.1:12824092-12826592 GCA_018398815.1 Conus ventricosus
TTGTTGTTGTTGTTGTTGTTGTTGTTGTGGCTGTTGTGGCTGTTTTTGTTGTTTTCTTCTTCTTCTTCTTCTTCTTCTTCTTCTTCTTCTTCTTCTCCTCCTCCTCCTCCTCCCCCTCTTGTTGTTGTTGTTGCTGTTGTTGTTGTTGTTGTTGTTGTTGTTGTTGTTGTTGTTGTTGTTCTTCTTCTTCTTCTCCTCCTCCTCCTCCTCCTCCTCCTCTTCTTCTTCTCCTCCTACTCCTCCTCCTCCGCCTCCTCCTCCTCCTCCTCCTCTTCTTCTTCTTCTCTTTCTTCTTCTTCTTCTTCTTCTCTTTCTTCTTCTTCTTCTTCTCTTCTTCTTCTTCTTGTGAGCTGACATATCATTCCTACACTGCTTCCTCTTTTCTCTGTATTCCTATTTTACCGTCTATCCGTCTATTTGCCTGTCTCTTTCTGTGTTTACTTTGTGTTGTCTCTCTTTCTCTGTCTGTTTTATTCTTTCTGTACCTCTTACTGTATCTCCTTCAGTGTATATCTTACTATCAGTCTGTCTGTTTCTCCTTGTGCATATCTTATTGTCTGTCATTGTGCATATGTTGCTGTCTGTCTGTTTCTTTCTTTCTTTGTGTAAATTCTACTTTCTGCATCTCTGTGTTTCTGTCTCTGTCTGTCTGTCTCTCTGTGAGTGTGCGTGCGTGCGTGTGTATGTTTGTGCGTGCGTGCGTGCGTGTGTGTGTGTGTGTGTGTGTGTGTGTGTGTGTGTGTGTGTGTGTGTGTGTGTGTGTGTGTGTGTGTGTGTGTGTGTGTGTGTGTAGTGCAGTGTAGTGTAGTGTAATGTAGTGTAGTGTACTTTCCCAGCCTATAAAGTGGGTTAAACAACATTACTGGTCAATCACCTAGACAGAAGATTATTTTCCTCTCAAACATTTTACTTCTGTCAACCTGTTGTGTCTTCCACACAGATCCTGGCATCGTGTTGGAGTCAAAAACATTTCAGAAATATTTATGACCCTCTGAACTATTGATTTATTGATAAGAAACAAACAAACAAACAAAAACCAAAACAAAGCTTTACATGTGGAGTTCTGATAAAACTCCATGTTTTTAGATCTTATAAAAGGTACAATGAAATGTCGTAGGACATTCTAGTTTCGCTTAAATGATGGGATTAGATCTCAGTCTACAAGCTGCATTCCTGCCTTAAATGATGGGATTAGATCTCAGTCCACAAGCTGCATTCCTACCTTAAATGATGGGATTAGATCTCAGTCTACAAGTTGCATTCCTACCTTAGATCTCAGTCCACAAGTTGCATTCTTACCTTAAATGATGGGATTAGATCTCAGTCTACAAGTTGCTAGATCTCAGTCTACAAGTTGCATTCTTACCTTAAATGATGGGAATAGATCTCAGTCTACAAATTGCAGTCTTACCGTAGATTCTAATGTTGTTATACATTCATTCGAAAAACCGATAAACCCATTTTGGAGTGTGTGTGTGTGTGTGTGTGTGTGTGTGTGTGTGTGTGTGTGTGTGTGTGTGTGTGTGTGTGTGTGTGTGCATGCGTGCGTACGCGCGCGCGCGCGCGCGCGCGCGTGTGTATGTGTGTGTGTAAGAGAGAGAGAGAGAGAGAGAGAGAGAGAGAGAGAGAGAGAGAGAGAGAGAGGGCTTTCTTTTGTCTCTTTTCACACTGCATACTTTTCTTTTCCGTCTCTCTATTTCTATGCAGATGTTACTGTCTCTCAGTCTCTTTCTCTTGCTTTATCTCTCATCGTTCATTTGTATATATCTCACTGACCGACTGTGCAAGTGCAAGTGCATGTCTGTGGGTTTGCACATATCTCACTGACTGACTATGTAAGTGCATGTCTGTTGGTTTGTATATATCTCACTGACTGACTGACTGTGCAAGTGTAAGTGCATGTCTGTGGGTTTGTTTATATCTCTCTGACTGACTGACTGTGCAAGTGTAAGTGCATGTCTGTGAGCTTGTATATTTCTCACTGACTGACTGACTGTGCAAGTGTAAGTGCATGTCTGTGGGTTTGTATATCTCATTGACTGACTGTGCAAGTGTAAGTGCATGTCTGTGGGTTTGTGTATATCTTGCTGGCTGACTCTTCAAGTGCAAGTGCATGTCTGTAGGTTTGTATATATCTCACTGACTGACTGTGCAAGTGCATGTCTGTGGGTTTGTATATATCTCACTGATTGACTGTGCAAGTGCATGTCTGTTGGTTTGTATATATCTCGCTGACTGACTGTGCAAGTGCATGTCTGATGGTTTGTATATATCTCGCTGACTGACTGTGTAAGTGCATGTCTGTGGGTTTGTATATATCTCACTGACTGACTGTGCAAGTGCATGTCTGTTGGTTTGTATATATCTCGCTGACTGACTGTGTAAGTGCATGTCTGTGGGTTTGTATATATCTCTCTGACTGACTGTACAAGTGCAAGTACATGTCTGTGGGTTTGTATATATCTCGCTGACTGACTGTTCAAGTGCATGTCTGTGGGTT
>CM031617.1:12834092-12841592 GCA_018398815.1 Conus ventricosus
TTGAAAGCTGTGACTCAATAAACTGATTTATTCAGACATATGAAGTTGATCAGAGTTGTTGACTTATTAACAGAAATGTTGGCCCAAAGATTTTGATCCGTTTATTGTAAATCAAATTACAACTGACGATTAACGACGTATCAAAGTTAAGGTATTGTAGTTACGACTTTCCAAAATTAGTGTATTAAAAATCACCACAGGATCTATCACTATCCTGAAAGAATTAAAAACTAAACAATATGCAAAGCATATAAACGTACTCCCAGTTTATCTTGAATACGCGTGTAAAAAAACGCACCAAAAAACCGTCACAATCAAACATGCGTCATAATATATTTCGTCACTGAGGTAAAAAAAAAAAAAAGAAAAAAAAAAGAAAAGGGTCAAGTACTTTCTGAGATATTCCATAAAGAAGAAAAACCGTTTTGGGTCGTTATAGCCGTTAGTAACGGCTATTCTGGTAAAATAAAAAAAAATCGGGCATCATCGATGATCATAATGAACATACAGGGTTACAAATTTTCAGAAAGATCGGCCCAGAAGTTTTGTCTGGAGCGAGTGGAACACATTTTGACCACGGACAGACACACACACACACACAGACAGCATTTCTTCGTTCCCATTGTAAAGTACTCCCTGTTCTATAAGAACTGGGAGTACAAAATGTGCTCCCAAACTGCAAAGCGCTTATTCTTTGGTTCCACAAAATCTCAGCCACTGTAGAAGATGCCATCCAGCACTGACGTCTTGATGGCTCTCTCTCCCCAAACCTTGGAGACCCTGCATTCAGAAGAATCAGAGAGAAAAGCCTGAATACACTGCATGACAGTACAGACTCACCAACTTACGAGCGTACTGACAGGAAGCGAAGGTGCATTAGACAGATACGAGAACGTCTCGACGTTTGCACACTATTCTTTACCTCCTCAATTACTGAGAAACATCCAAGTCAAACAAGTGACCTTTTTTTTAAGGATCCAAGCGCACGCGCACGCCCTCAGTCTCTTCAAATGAGCCAAAGGCTCACGCCAACACACGGAGTTGGTTGTTCGTGATTGTACTTGACTGTGGGTTGGTTTTAGGTGAACGTTACCATCTCCAATGTGGCAGCCCTGATGTGGCCCTTTGCGGTCGGCTGGGCTATAAGCAACATTATCTTATCTTACCATCTCCAATGTGGATCCAAGCTTGTCCTATCATTGTCGTTTCCTTGGAAACGACTTAAAACCCCTTTCTCTTGTAGCTCAACAGTTTACGATTCCTTAAATCATCTTTGCTAGCGAGGTTAAAACTAACGATGATAATAAATAAAATCTCACTCTCTCTCTCTCTCTCTCTCTCTCTCTCTCTCTCTCTCTCCACTACCCCTCGATTTTCTTTCCTAGGGGTCAGAAGATTATCGAGTACATTAGGAGGTTCTTTAATCCGATAGCTAAAGGAACAGCACGACTGCCTCACTGAAACCACACCTTTCGCTGCTCCATCTCTGTAACGACGCACAGACATCTCAGGGTGTTAATTAGCTCATGTCTAAATTGTGCGTTGCATCTGTTATTTCGTCGAGGGAAAAACGGGCCAGAAAGAGAAGAGAGAGAGAGAGAGAGAGAGAGAGAGAGAGAGAGAGAGAGAGAGAGAGAGAGAGAGAGAGAGAGAGAGAGAGAAGAGAGAGAGAGTGTGTGTGTGTGTGTGTGTGTGTGTGTGTGAGAGAGAGAGAGAGAGAGAGAGAGAGAGAGAGAGAGAGAGAGAGAGAGAGAGAGAGAGAGAGAGAGAGAGAGAGAGAGAGTGAGTGCGAATTCTTATTCAGATTAAAGCCAAGGCCCTATACTGAAGGCGGTTTCGTAAATGTTATATGTATCATGAATAGTACGTACGAAGATGAAATGATGAAATAGTGTAAGTATATCAACACAACAACAAAGACAACAACAACGACAACAACAACAGCAGCAACAGCAGCAGCAGCAGCAGCAGCAGCAGCAACAACGAGCCTCAAGACGTTACAGTCTGATTTGTCTTGTTTGCTTCACAAGCAAACGCAGCTATATTCAAAAGTGTGTGCTCATTACTTGTCACCGGCAAGAGTATGAGCCTGACGTTACATGACTCTGTGAAATATTTGGATTGGATAAAGTTTTATACTGAAATCACTTAGAGCAGGACAGCAAAATATACAAACAAAAAAAGCATTTCACCTTCTCTTGCTCTGTTAGATAGTCGACATGTCAGATCATTTTCAACATTACCATATTTAAGGCGATGACAAGCAATGTCAGACACACCAAATTTGAATTTAAGAGAGAGAGAGAAACTCGGAAAAGTCGGAAAATTTTAATTGCAAAGGCCACCGACCTATCTGCAATGAGGTAAAGAAACAAAAATGAAATCACACACACTGACGCTGTAACATTTCTAATGACCACGATCATTTACAAAACTTGCTCACACAAACTGTATAATCGTAAATTGAGTATACTGAAAGATACATACAAAATCACACCCGTATGTAGCACTGTCCCAGACTCGCACAGCTCGCACATACAATTTCGCTCGCACTTACAATTGCGCGTGCGCAAACGACACACACACACACACACACACACACACACACACACACACACACCACACACACACAAGCATACATACACACCCACACACACATACACACGCACAGACACACACACACACACACACACACACACACACACACACACACACACACACACACACACATTTTTTTTCATCATGATCCCTAAGTATACACAAGAAGTATCGACCACGAAACAAGGTAAAACAGATAAATTTATGAAAACATATGGTACTCCTAATGTTCTCTCCCCAGTAACAATTCTTCTCTTTTCTTCAAGGCGTAGAAGATATACATCGCAACAGAGCGAATTACGTCCCTTTTCTCGTTTTGCAGTTTTTGGTCCGTGTACATTTGTTACATATTTCATTATATACTTAATTTCTTAAATCTTGATCTGATGGACATTCCAGCAAAAAGTGTGTTTCATCTTCAGTTTTGTCACAAAAAGGGCAGCTTTTTGAGTTATTTTTGTATCTGTCGTGGAGAGAGAGAGAGAGAGAGAGAGAGAGAGAGAGAGAGAGAGAGAGAGAGAGAGAGAGAGAGAGAGAGAGAGAGAGAGAGAGAGAGAGAGAGAGTCCACTATCATCATCATCATCGTTGTCGTCGTTGTCGTCCTCGTCGTCACTATCATCATGGTCGTCGTCGTCGTTGTCGTCTTCACTATCATCATCATCATTAATTTACTCGTCTTCTCTGTTTCTGTCTCTGTCTGTCTGTCTCTGTCTGTCTGTCTGCCTGTCTGTCTGTCTCTGTCTGTCTGTCTGCCTGTCTGTCTGCCTGTCTGTCTGTCTGTCTGTCTCTGGTTCACTTTTATGTCTTTTCTTGCTCTCTTCCTCTCTCTCCTCTTCGTCTTCGTTATTTGTTAATGACAACATATTCAATATGAGAATTGTACGCTAAAGAGTGTGTCGAGAGGGCGATTACCCAATTGTAATTTTTCTTCTTCTTGTAAGTTAAAAAAAAAGCTTCCAAGAGTCCATCCTTTCTCTGTGTATGTCTATTTCGACGTCTGTACGTCTGTTAGCCTCTCCCTTTTTCCCTCTTGATTTTTTTTATCACCTGTCTGTCTATCTGTCTCTGTTTCTTTCTTTCTGTACGTCTTACTCTATTTTTGTCATCGTATAACTTATCCTCTGTCTGTCTGTTTGTCTGTCTCTGTTTCGCTCTTTCTGTACATCTTATTGTATCTTCGTCATCGTATAACTTATCTTCTGTCTGTCTGTTTGTCTGTCTGTCTGTCTCTGTTTCTCTCTTTCTCTACATCTTACTGTATCTCTGTCATCGTATAGCTAATCGTCTGTCTGTCTGTCTGCCTGTCTGTCTGTCTGTCTCTGTTTATCTCTTTCTGTACATCTTACTGTATCTCTGTCATCGTATAATTCATTCTCTGTCTGTCTATCTGTGAGTGTGCATATCTGTCTCTATGTCTGCCTGTCTGTCTGTCTGACTCTCTCTCTCTCCCTCCCCCCCCCTCTCTCTCTCTCTCTCTCTCTCTCTCTCCACACACACACACACACACACACACACACACACACACACACACACACACACACACACACACATACACACTCTCTCTCTCATGTGTGTGTGACACAGAGAGAGAGAGAGAGAGAGAGAGAGAGAGAGAGAGAGAGAGAGAGAGAGAGAGAGAGAGAAGAAAAATTACTTGTTCCCCATTTAGAACACGGGAAAGAAACTTTAATTAGCAATTTACTGAAGGTCAAGGACTCTTTCAAATCAGACATTGGCAGTGTCTCATGAGGAAGAAGTGACCACTTAAAAACCAACAGCGATGGGTGGCCCTGGGGAGGGGGAAGGGGTCCTTGAACCTTCTGCACACATCAGCAGACTGGTCAACAGCAAGTATTGGTATTGAACATATTTAGTCTAATCGATACAAATTAGGTAACCATTGATCTATTCTTTCCTAGTATTGAAATGACAGTTGTTTTACTGTCCATCCATTTTTTTTTATCAATGTTCTATACATAACTGAGCCTGTGCTAAAAAAAAAAAACAACAAAAAAAAAGTAAGCAGTTTCATAGTTAATCAAATGGTAAAGTGCAATTTTTTTTTCAAAAGACGTTTGCTAAACTTAAAACTGATCAAACTGTTACGAAACTGCATAAAAATGAAAATGACCTAACAGAATGTGAAGTTTTCAAAAGTCATTCAGATATCCTACATTTGATTACAATCGTTGAAATATTATCAAAGATTATGGGCCATGACATTTTATTCATACTACTGTGTAACTGAATCATGTTTGAAACCTGAAGCCATATTGATAATGAAAGTATAAAAGCTACGAATTTCCAAATTTAATCTGGTCGAAATGAACCCTGATGTATATCACAAGCCAGAATGTAATAGGATATAAAAAAAAAAGCAGCTGAATCTGCCTAACACTCATCCCCCCACTAACGTCAACAGTTCTAAAAGATTATATCCAGCGCTATAATCTTTCTTCGTCAAATCTTAAAACCTAAACAATGCTAGGCTCAGAGACGCTGCATTTAGACGTAACAAAGAAAACAACATGCAAAGCATATACACGTACTCCCATTACAGTGACAGACAGGGGAGACAATTTCCTGTTAGTGGTAGAAAAAACTCGACAGTGCGGTGGTTATTTCCCTTATCGGACTTGATTTTTAAAAATCATCATTTATAGCCATTAGTAACGGCTTTTCTGGTAAAATAAAACATCGGGCATCATCCGTGACCTATAATGAATATACCTACAAATTTTCAGAACGATCGGCCCAGAAATTTTGTCTGGAGCGAGTGGAACACATTTTGACCACGGGCGGACACACAGACAGACAGACAGACAGACACATACACACACAGACACACAGACAGGATTTCTTCGTTCCCATTCTAAAGTACTCCCTGTTCTTTAAGAACTGGGAGTACAAAAAGGCGGACACACAATGTGTAGTACACCCACCGGCGTATGACTGTGCACAGAAGATGTGAAGATCTATTCAAAACTGTGAACGCTTCACAACATTTGCACACAAGTCTTTGTCTCCTCAGTTATTTAGAAACATTGAATATTTCAAATGAATTAATGTTTCAGCACTTGAGTGAACTCGCACAAACTCGTCAAACGGACCAAAGGGACATACAAACAGCGTCGATTGTCTTCGATTGTTCTTGAATGTGGGCTGTTTTGGATGAACGTGACCGTCCTCGTTACCAACTCGAGTCCGACTCCAAGCCCATCTTATCATGGTTGTTTTCAGGGAAACGACGTAAAAAAAACCCCTTTATCTCGTAGATCAACAATTTACAATTCACTATATCTTCTCTATTAAGAGCAAGACTGAAACTAACCATGATAATTTAACTCTCTCTCTCTATCTCTGTCTGTCTGTCTGTCGTCGTCTCTCTCTCTCTCTCTCTCTCTCTCTCTCTCTCTCTCTCTCTCTCTCTCTCTCTCTCCTCTCTCCAGTATGAACTAACATCTGTCTGTCTGTCTGTCTATCTTTTTTTTTTTAAAACTCAGAATCAGAAGATTATTGAGTACAGCAAAAGGTAATTTCTTGTGATAACAAAAGCAAACGCACGAAATCCCCTCCCCACCCCCCCACCCCACCATTCATCGGTCCACGCTGCGGAGAGACACGGACGTCCCAGGGGAGATAATTAGCTGATGTCTAAATTGTTAGCTGCATCTGTTAGCTTGTCTGGGGAAAAAACAGCAGAGAGAGAGAGAGAGAGAGAGAGAGAGAGAGAGAGAGAGAGAGAGAGAGAGAGATATGTGTGTGTTTGCTACCACAATCATGATGTGATTGTCAAGCTTATAATTATGAAGAAGGTATGATGTTGTTGATGATGATGATGATGATGAGATGACGATGATGATGGTGAGGATTCTCTCTCTCTCTCTCTCTCTCTCTCTCTCTCTCTCTCTCTCTCTCTCTCTCCCTCCCTCCCTCTCTCTCTCTCTCTCTCTCTCTCTCTCTCTCTCTCTCTCTCTCTCAATTACTGTCGCAGTGTCAAAGCTTACTATTGTTCCTTCTTTGTTTCCGTTTGATCCATCTTTTTGTCTGTTCGTCCGTCGTTTGCTTTAGATAGGTATGTCATGCTGTGCTTTCTCATCCTCTTCTTTCTCCCTTCTCTTCTACTTCATTATCTGATAATGACAACATATTGAATGTGAGAATATGACAACATATTGAATGTGAGAATATGACAACATATTGAATGTGAGAATATGACAACATATTGAATGTGAGAATATGACAACATATTGAATGTGAGAATTGTACGCTTAAGAGTGTACTGAGAGGGCGTTTACCTCAACTTTATTTCTTCTTCTTTTGTAAATGAAATTAAAAAAACACAAAACCCACACAATTCTTCTTGCCTCACACACACACACACAACACACACACACACACACACACACACACAACACACACACACGCACGCACACACACACGCACGCACGCACGCACGCACGCACGCACGCACGCACGCACGCACACACACACACACACACACACACACACACACACACACATATATATATATGTATATATATGTATATAGTGAAGGGAATTTCATATTTATAATACATTCCCCGCATTTTCTTCATCTTCAATTTTTTTTTTTTTTAAATTAAAGTTCAAATCTTTGCCATGTCATTACACAACGACTGAAGAATTGTTAGCCTGCACTTGTTTTCCCCCACTGTTTGATTGTTCAGCATCATATTGTTTGGTCAGTGAGTGGGAGATTGCATTTCTTAGGAGATCCAAGTAAAGGTTGTTCTGTACAATTCTTAGCCACTTACAATGCATGGGTTATTGAACAGCAGAGTTGACCACTCAGATTGTTCCATATCTTTTGATCTCCCTTGCATCCTTGAATGGATCCTCAAGCATAGGCTCAAAGATTG
>CM031617.1:12846592-12853925 GCA_018398815.1 Conus ventricosus
TGCATGAGTCTGAGAGAGAGAGAGAGAGAGAGAGAGAGAGAGAGAGAGAGAGAGAGAGAGAGAGAGAGGAGAGAGAGAGAGAGAGAGAGAGAGAGAGCGTGCTCACATGCGGGTGTATCCGTGTCTTCTCAAAGATGAACTGTTGGTCTTTTTACTTTAATTTTTGCTGTGTACTAGTGACTGGATGGAGATTATTTGTCTGTGTCCTGTTTATCTCCTGATTTCTACCATCCTGTCAATTCACCTTTCGGTGCTGGCATTAAAAGCAGGCCAGACAAGCATTTATTGAAGACTAGTCATCGTGCTTTGTGCACTTTCAGAAGTTAATAGAACATCAGCTATTTTTGGTTGTGTGTATCAGGAGGGGCTGTGGGTGCTCATTTCTTTTTCATTTGAGAGAGAGAGAGAGAGAGAGAGAGAGAGAGAGAAGAGAGAGAGAGAGAAGGAGAGAGAGAGAGAGAGGAGAGAGAGAGAGAGGGAGAGAGAGAGGGAGAGAGAGAGTTTTCTAGGGTTGGTTTTCTAATAGTTAAAAGAATATCAGCTATTTTTTGGTTCTGTGTATTAGGAGGCGGTATGGGTGCTCATGTACTTTTAAGAGAGAGAGAGAGAGAGAGAGAGAGAGAAGGAGAGAGAGAGAGAGAGAGAGAGAGAGAGAGAGGGGGGGGGGGGGGGTTCTTAGGTGGATTTAGTAAGGGATATCTCAAACTTGTTTATTCTTTCTTGAAGAGCAAAGACAGTTTTTTAAGCTTCTGAAACGTCTGTGTGTTGCCAGCAAAATACTGAATCCTTAATGTTCCGTTTGGGTTTCAGTGTTGTCAGTGACCTGCCGTTTATGATTCCTACCTCTTGTGTACATTTTGCCAATGACTTTACTCTTCACAATAAAGGTATGGAAAGGCCTCGGAGCAGGTGTCACTGTATAAGACAGTAGACAGGGATATATGTATTAATATATCCCCCGTTATACCCACCCTTTCCCCCTTTTACTGAGTATGAACGCCACACAACAAACACACACACAAAAGAAAATACGGTGCACAAACAGAAGGCTTTATTTGCATTCACACACGCACTCACCCACAGAATGGCAGATGAAACACCAGACCTCTATATATATATATCCAACCCACACAGGCAAAAAAAACAACAAACAAACCCCAAAACAATCCAACTATGTTACCAATACCCGACCATCAACGCATGGCCCCTTCTGCATACCAGTGCACGCATGTACTGCACATATACATTTAACGACCCTTCCCTAGGAGGCACAGATACACACCTCAGCCCACTAAAGGCCAATACCAGAGGGGACAAGGGTGAAATCACATCACCTGGTAATCCCGGGATGAAATATCAAGCAAGGTTGATACGTCATAAACCCGAGATGCCCACGCAATGCTTTTCTTTCAAATGTATTCTTTATACTAATTTTTATGTGCCGGTGTCAAACCATCGGACACCAAAGCTTAACCCCAAATATTCAACACCAATTGTTCAGGTAACCCGCACCCAATGTCGTATTTTCAATACTTCATCCGAAGTCCCTGGCGGGTACTTGACACAGGCAAAAAAAAACTTCTTCCAAAAAAAAAAAAAAAAAACCACACACCAAAAAAAACAAACAAACAACGGCAACACAGCGTTTCCCGATATGGTTATGGAAACGTCGGTCTGCTTGACGGCGCTCTCACACTAATGCACCGCCAAAACACAAAACCTTCACTGAAGCGCTTGATACGAAATAGGAGAGGAACGTTGTGACACGTCGAAGAACGCGGTTCCCTCCCTACCGGGCACCAACCACACCCGCGAGTCACACGCTGATGGAATACTGCGGTGGGCCCTCAAGACGCTTGCCACCCTGAAGAGACAGTTGAAGTCAGAGGAACTGCCACACCCTCGGACTGTGAAAGGGAGATGACGTCCCGACCGGAACGCATCCTGCCGGCTCCGGGTGCGTCCCCACCCGGCAGAGAAGTGGGCAGGGATGACAGTGGGGATGGCGGTGCCAACTCCCACCACCTGAGAGGCCGACCCTCACGGATTTGCCGTGTAGGGGAGGTACATAAAACTCGCCGGAACCCTGTGCAAAAGGAAATGTCTTAACTACCACAGAAGAATACAGTTATACTTATTTGTTGCTTCACTAAAGTAAATGGTTCTCAGTGTTTACATGTCACAACCCAAAGTGCGACAGCTAATTGGAATTTTAAATCATGACTTATACAACCAGCCACCTTGACATCAAGATTCTCTCACACCAGAAATGTTCCATTACACATTTAAACCAATTTCATTGACTCTCCACTTCCATCAACAGCCACGAACATAATTATAACCGTTCCTTCATAAAGTGATTATACTGTCTGAGTTACATACCCACGACTTCATTTCCCATCTGGGTCTCTAAGACAATGATTTAATAGGATTATAAATCATATTCACTTCAACGAACAAACTACCAATCGACCGTTAGTGACCCAGTATCGGTCACAATTCAGGATCAATTACTTAGTAACATGCTTAATAGAATCAAACACATTTCAAGCAAAACCAAAAGAATAGAATTGAACCCGGGTATCTTAAATCCCTAGCAGGCACAATCATAATCCTGCAAATGTCATCAGAAATTACCAAGCGCTATGACAATCACCAATTACCTAAGCTCGACAAGGATTTCCGAGCGCTACTATACATTGTCTACTGACACCACAATGCTGTGGAAAACATCTTTGAATACTGACGCACCCCGTCGACTAAAACAACCATATACATATATACACCAAATGTAGGCTTCTGAGGCACAATTCCCAAATATCTCATACCTTTTATTATTATGCTATTTTTTTCTCTTTATTCTAATCGTAATAACCTATACCAAGTAATCTAACTAATACTACTATTGTATTTAACACAATCATAAATTCACATGCAAATCTTTAATAATAATTAAAAAGAAAAACAATTCTTATATAAATATAATGATCCTTAATTTTTCCTTTCCGCCCATCCACCCTGGTTCAGTTCCGAGCGCAAACGCCAAAAGTGAACTTCCACAAGACCTGTCTATCCGAGGTACCACCACCCGTCACCTATCGATAAACCTCACACACGCCCAGACACATCACAAGCAGTCTGCCCCTCCGTACCTGGCCTGCACCGCGTGACAGTCCTCTTAATATTAAAAGTTCCCGTCCTCCGATACCAACGTACACTCTCAGAAAATAACCAATCTTTATCAAACTTGAAACCAGTATTTCTGTACACCAGCGACCACTACCCCGTACAACATATTGTCTTAGCACATCAATACCGCTGTAACACATCCACCTATCTCTATCAGTGTAGAACCGGAATGCACATTACTTCTATTCCCATATGTACGGTTTTTCCCCCGACCTTAAGTTCAAGTTATATCTCTTCTCTTCAAACTTCCGCACATTTAAATCTCCTCCTCTTAGCCAAATTCACATAAAAAGAATCTTTGCGAATAAAATAAAATTAAAAGGAAATCCTCCCGTTCCGGGAACTGAAAACACAAAAGTTGATGAAACCATGATATCTACAAACAACCAACTACACAGCCCTCCAGAATTTCATTACTTTACCCGCTCACCTTGGACAACAGGAACGACACACAACGGACGACACCCTCAGTCGCCGGGACACTGCCAGACAGCCAACGCCCTGGTACGTGCAGAAACCCGTCGCTGAACACCCAAACACCGACAGTCAAGACGCGGACGACACACTGGACAAACACCCTCAGTCGCCGGGACACTGCCAGACAGCCAACGCCCTGGTACGTGCAGAACCCGTCGCTGAACACCGAAACACCGACCGTCTTCTCTGGTAGCCAAACCTTCAAAAGTCGGTCGAGGGCATACCAGACTCCTGCCCCCAACGGCAGAAACAAACATGAGCACGAGGCCAACCCAAACCTTCGCGGATAACGCCTCAGTTCGTACTAACTTGCAGATACACGACGACACTCCGAATTCATCTCGGAAACTCACAAGACAACACTCACATTCACGGAATTCCCCACTCACATCGAAGAACTCCAGTTTCACGAGCGTTAGTTTACACACGTAAACCTCACTGTTCCGACGAGCTTGACACTCTCCTCCCTCCCACTCCAAGAGTTAACAGGTAAGCAAATTCCCGGCAGGATTCACGCACTTCACGGTCACTGCCACCTGGCCTGGACGGGCCACACTCCACAATTGTCACTGAGGCGACCTGTGTCAGTTCGTGCGTGACAGCAGGCAATACATATAGATCTGTCTTCGAGAGGGATTACGATGGTTCCCTCATGCAGCTAGTGAAGGGTTTTCATATTTATAATATATATTTTCCCATGTTCTTCATCTTCAATTTTTTAAAAAATTTTTAAATCTTTGCCAAGTCATTACTATAATGATGGAAGAATTGTTAACCTGCACTCGTTTTCCCCCACTTCTTAATTGTTCAGCATTATATTGTTTGGTTAATCAGTGGGCGATTGCATCTCTTAGGAGATCCAAGTAAAGGTTGTTCTGCACAATTCCTAGCTGCTGACAATGCTTGGGTTATAGAACAGCAGAGCTGACCACTCAGACTGTTCCATATCTTTTGATCTCCCTTGCATCCTTCAATGGATCCTCAAGCATAGGCTCAAAGATTGTCCCCTACATTTTATATTGTTTGCATAATGTTTTTAGTTTTTCAGCAACTTTTTTCCTCTCCATACTTTCGTTTTCTTTTATTTACTACCTTTCGCTGGCTGCTTTGGGGGTGCTGTTGGATTCTTTTTTGAACCCTTGGTGGTGAGAACACCACAGAATTATGGACTGTGGTGTGTCTCTATTTGACACCAAGAACCCAGACACAATCAGCCGTGTCTCCTGATGAGTCCGATTTGTATTTAACTCTGCAGGTTACTTTTACAGTTTACGTAATTATACATTTTGCAATATTATTGATCTTTTGAATGGTGCTATTGTTTTGTTTTCTTTCTTTTTTATACTTAACTTTGAGCTTATCTTGGAGCATTCTGTTTTACAGTTGGAGTGTTTATTTAAGTGTTGTTATAATATTGCATATGTGGTGGTGGTTTGTGGTGGTGATGTGTGCACCTCTGTGTGTGTGTGTGTGGTGTGTGTATGACACTGTTTTGGGCGGGGTGTGTGTGTGTGTGATTCTGTATTGGTGTGGTGTGTGTGATTCTGTATTGGTGTGGTGTGTGTGATTCTGTATTGGTGTGGTGTGTGTGATTCTGTATTGGTGTGGTGTGTGTGTGTAACTGGGGGGTGGGGGATGGGGAAGAGGGTGGTAGGATGTGTGTGTGCATGTGTTAGTATTTATATATATAGAGTGACACAAGATGGATAAATGAATTGACAAGGAATGACTGAGCACAGTGCAAAGAGTGGAATATTTTTAATGATATACTAGTTTATAAGTTGTTGCAATATGTGAATTTTGATAATGGCACCACAAACAAATTTTCCTTGTATCTATGAGGACAAATAAAATATCGTGTATCGTGTGTATCGTGAAAGGCCTCGGAGCAGGCAAACATATAGATCTGTCTTTGAGAGGGATTACGATGGGTCCCTCATGCAGCTAGTGAAGGGTTTTTCATATTTATAATACATATATTTTCCCTTGTTTTTCATCTTCAATTTTTTTTTTTAAATTTCAAATCTTTGCCAAGTCATTTACTACAATGATAGAAGAATTGTTAACCTGCACTTGTTTTTCCCCACTACTTAATTGTTCCACAATAAAGGTATATACGCAAATGCAATGTTTCGGTGACATCTCAATGAACGTTGAAGGAGATATCAAATGGTCACAGATCAGCCATGTATCCCTTCATCCCCTGCAGTTCAAATCTATGTTGATTTTAATGGGACGAGAACACCCCAAAAAGATGTAAAATGAGATTGCCAAGGTCCAGACTACACGACTAAGCATGGGAAGAAATTGCTTTTCATAAGTACTTGGCCTCACTGTTGATAATATACCTAGACCTGATTTTTACATTTTTTTTTGCCAGCGACTGGTAGACCGCTTATGGCAAAATGGTCTGATCATATTCATAACAGTGACAGGTATGATTTTGAATAGCAATTGATTTCCCATATGCTCATGACTTGAAGACTTGTTTGAACACAGATTTGGACAGACATTTAAACCATGTAACAGCCAAATTTGATTTCAAGAGAGGTGACTGCAGGTGATAATTGAAATAAAGTCAAAAGAAAAATTACTGCACCGCCGAACGAAAGAAACAAAATACAAGACAAAAGACAACGCGTTTCGACCTCCTTGGTCTTCTTCAGGCAAGACAAAGACAACATTGAAGACAATGAAAGCGAAGAACGAGCAATCACCTATCTCCTCAAACTGCACCCAATTTGAGGAGATAAGTGATTGCTCTTTTTTCGCTTTCATTGTCTTCAGTATTGCCTTTTTTTCTTGCCTGAAGAAGACCAAGGAAGTCGAAACGCGTTGTCTTTTGTCTTGTAATTTGTGTGTGCTTTTCGTTGGGCGGTGCGGTAATTTTTCTTTTGAGTTTGAAAGCAAAATTTTGGTTGGGAATGTCTGTATTAGCTTGCCATCATTTCAGTTGTCGAACTGTAATATTTGTGATTTGATTTTTCCATTATGTAGAGAATCACAGGAAACAGAAAGACATTTTGTTCTTTGCTGCTCAGTTCTCAGGAGCATCAGAGAAAAGTTTATTACGCCAAGATATTATAAACAAAAGCGATATTCCTCCAAATGGAAGAAAAACAGTACACAAAATCATAATTCAACTCTTCACACTTCACGAATTTTTAGACCTCGTGGTGTTTTTCAAGAGAAGAGAAAACAGCAGCAGCAGCAGCAGCAGCAACAACAACAACAACAACAACAACAACCCCCCCCAAAAAAAAAAAAAAAAAAAAAACAACACAAAACAAACAAACAAACAAAAAAAACCAAACCAAAAACAGTACAACTACGTAACATACATCTTTGACAACTGGACAGATCAAAGAAATTACGTCATTAAAAATACTGCACAAGGCCTGACAATCATGATGTGTGATGTCATCAAAAGAAAAAAACAAACAAAACAAAAACAAAAACTAAAGCAAATTAAAACAAAACAAAACCAAACACAACACAACACAACACAACACAACACAACACAACACACACAACACAACACAACACAACAAAACGAAACAAAGCGAAACAAAGCGAAACAAAGCGAAACAAAACGTCATCTTCGGAACTAGATCAAAGACACAATAACGGAGGAACCTTTCAAATGTATCTAAGAATTGACAGTAGT
>CM031617.1:12854925-12869304 GCA_018398815.1 Conus ventricosus
CGGTCAACGATATATTCATCAGAAAATGATTTGTTGGTCACTGTGTAATCTGGTAGGGAAGATGAACTTCATTTTGTATTCTTATGTCCTGTTCTGGCTGGACCTACGACAAAACGTTTCCGTTAAAATATCATCGATGTCCAGCACTGTCAAGTTAGTCTGTCTTTGTCGTCAAAAAATTACAACGTTGCAAGAAATCTTGCTTTATATCTGTACAAATCATTTTAAAAGAAGGAGTGATTGACATAGGTAATATTGCATATGTTGAGAATGTTTAAATTTTTGTGATAAAATACCTTGTTTAACTATGTTCTTTATTACTCACCCCCTTCAAATGGGGCTGTGGCTTTCTGAATAAATTTTCGTTATCGTTATCGTTATCTCTCTCTCTCTCTCTCTCTCTCTCCTCTCTCTCTCTCTCTGTTACAGAGTGATAGTGAAAACAATTTAAAATCTATTGCTAAATTTATCGCAGAAGCAAATATCTTCGAAAAAGGAAGCTTTTCAATACTTAAGTCGAATAATGTTCTTTCTTGTTAAGTCCTGTTGTCCTCTCAACTGATTGACTAGGCCTGCTGGTCGCTTGCTATTCATGGTGTTACTAATTTCTATTTGCTTTCTGATTCTCTTTAATTTTGATTTTTCTTAATTTTGTTCAAGCAGTGTTCCCCATGTCAAATAGCAGGTTTTGCTGATGACATTAAACTGTATTCATTGTCATTGTCATTGTCATTGTCTCTCTCTCTCTCTCTCTCTCTCTCTCTCTCTCTCTCTCTCTCTCTCTCTCTCTCTCTCTCTCTCTCTCTCTCTCTCTCTCTCTCACACACACACACACACACACACACACACACACACACACACACACACACACACACACACACACATTTTGAGTGGGATTGGATAGCAGCAAAGTGTAACGACTTAGATACATTTGAAAGGTTCCCATCCTGTTATTGTGTCTTGATCTAGTTTCCGAAGGATGACGTTTTGTTTCGCTTTTTTCGCTTGTTTCGCTTTGTTTCGTTTTGTTGTGTTTGTGTGTTGTGTTGGTTGTGTTGTGTTTTGTTGTGTTGTGTTGTGTTGTGGTTTGGTTTGTTTTGTTTTAATTGCTTTAGTTTTTGTTTTTGTTTTGTTTGTTTCTTTTTCTTGTTGATGACATCACACATCATGATGTCAGGCCTTGTGCGTATTTTTAATGACGTAATTTCTTTGATCTGTCCATTGTCAAAGATGTATGTTACGTAGTTGTACTGTTTTTGGTTGGTTTTTTTGTTTGGTTGTTGTTTGTTGTTGTTTTTTTTTTTTTTTTTTTTTGGGGGGGGGGTTGTTGTTGTTGTTGTGTTGTTGTTGCTGCTGCTGCTGCTGCTGCTGTTTCTCTTCTCTTGAAAAACACCACGAGGTCTAAAAATTCGTGAAGTGTGAGAGTTGAATTATGATTTTGTGTACTGTTTTCTTCCATTTGGAGGAATATCGCTTTTGTTTATAATATCTTGTGCGTAATAAACTTTTCTTGATGCTCCTGAGAACTGAGCAGCAAAGAACAAAATGTCTTTCTGTTTCCTGTGATTCTCTACATAATGGAAAAATCAAATCACAAATATTACAGTTCGACAACTGAAATGATGGCAAGCAATACAGACTTCCCAACCAAATTTTGCTTTCAAACTCAAAAGAAAAATTACCGCACCGCCCAACGAAAAGCACACACAAATTACAAGACAAAAGACAACGCGTTTCGACTTCCTGGTCTTCTTCAGGCAAAAAAAAAGGCAATACTGAAGACAATGAAAGCGAAAAAAAGAGCAATCACTTATCTCCTCAAATTGGGTGCAGTTTGAGGAGATAGGTGATTGCTCGTTCTTCGCTTTCATTGTCTTCAATGTTGTCTTTGTCTTGCCTGAAGAAGACCAAGGAGGTCGAACGCGTTGTCTTTTGTCTTGTATTTTGTTTCTTTCGTTCGGCGGTGCAGTAATTTTTCTTTTGACTTTATTTCAATTATCACCTGCAGTCACCTCTCTTTGAAATCAAATTTGGCTGTTACATGGTTTAAATGTCTGTCCAAATCTGTGTTCAAACAAGTCTTCAGCATGAGCATATGGGAAATCAATTGCTATTCAAAATCATACCTGTTTATGTTATGGGAATATGATCAGACCATTTTGCCCTAAGCGGTTTCCAGTCGCTGGCAAAAAAAAAATGTAAAAATCAGGTCTAGGTTTATTATCAACAGTGAGGCCAAGTACTTTTTGAAAAGCAATTTCTTCCCATGCTTAGTCGTGTAGTCTGGACCTTGGCAATCTCATTTTACATCTTTTTGGGGTGTTCTCGTCCCATTAAAATCAACATAGATTTGAACTGCAGGGGATGAAGGGATACATGGCTGATCTGTGACCATTTGATATCTCCTTCAACGTTCATTGAGATGTCACCGAACATTGCATTTGCGTATATCCTTATTGTGGAACAATTAAGTAGTGGGGAAAAACAAGTGCAGGTTAACAATTCTTCTATCATTGTAGTAATGATTGGCAAAGATTTGAAATTTAAAAAAAAAATTGAAGATGAAAAACAAGGGAAAATATATGTATTATAAATATGAAAACCCTTCACTAGCTGCATGAGGGACCCATCGTAATCCCTCTCAAGACAGATCTATATGTGTTTTGCCTGCTCCGAGGCCTTTCACGATACACCGATACACGATATTTTATTTGTCCTCATAGAATACAAGGAAATTTGTTTGTGGTGCCATTATAAAAATTTTCACATATTGCAACAACTTATAACTAGTATATCATTAAAAATATTCCACTCTTGCACTGTGCTCAGTCATTCCTTGTCAATTCATTTATCCATCTTGTGTCACTCTATATATATAAATACTAACACATGCACACACACATCCTACCACCCTCTTCCCATCCCCACCCCCCAGTTACACACACACACCACACCAATACAGAATCACACACACCACCAATACAGAATCACACACACCACACCAATACAGAATCACACACACCACACCAATACAGAATCACACACACACACACCCCGCCAAAACAGTGTCATACACACACACACACCACACACACAGAGGTGCACACATCACCACCACAAACCCACCACCACATATGCAATATTATAACAACACTTAAATAAACACTCCAACTTTTAAAACAGAATGCTCCAAGATAAGCTCAAAGTTAAGTATAAAAAGAAAGAAAACAAAAACAATAGCACCATTCAAAAGATCAATAATATTGCAAATGTATAATTACGTAAACTGTAAAAGTAACCTGCGGTTAAATACAAATCGGATCATCAGGGAGACACGGCTGATTGTGTCTGGGTTCTTGGTGTCAAATAGAGACACACCACAGTCCATAATTCTGTGGTGTTCTCACCACCAAGGGTTCAAAAAAGAATCCAACAGCACCCCAAAGCAGCCAGCGAAAGGTAGTAAATAAAAGAAACGAAAGTATGGAGAGGAAAAAATTTGCTAAAAAACTAAAAACATTATGCAAAAAATATAAAATTTAGGGGAAATTTTTGGGCCCTATTTTGGGGATCCATTAAAGGATGAAAGGGGGAGATCAAAGATAGGGAAACAGTCTGAGTGGTCGCTCGCTGTTCAAAACCAAAGCATTGTCGCAGAGGAATGTGCAGAAAAACCCTTTTATTTGGGATCCCTAAGGATGCAATCCCCCATGAAAAACCCAAAACAATAAAGCAAACAATTAAAAAGTGGGGAAAACGAGTGCGGGTTTAACAATTCTTCCATCAATAGAAATGATTGGGCAAGAAAAAAATTTTTTAAAAATTGAAGATGAAAAACTGGAAAAATTTTTTATAAATATGAAACCCCCTTCATGCTGCATGAGGGAAACCATCGTAACCCCTCCAAAGACGATCTTATGTTTTCCCTGCTGTAAAACCACGAACTGACACGGGTCGCCTCAGTGACAATTGGGGTTCCCCGCCCGGGCCGGGGCAGGCCCGGAGTGGGATTCCGCCGGGTTTTTGCTTACCTTTAACCCTTTTGGAGTGGGGGGGAGGGAGTGCAAGCTCGTCGGAAAGTGAGGTTTACGTGTTAAACAACCTCGTAAAAACGGATTTCTTCGATGTGGGGGGGAATTCCGTGAATGTGGTGGTCTTGTGATTTTCCGAGATGTTCGGAGTGTCGTGGTATCTGCAAGTTAGTAAACTGAGGCTTTCCGCAAAGGGTTGGGGGTCCCCTCGTGCTCATGTTTGTTTCTGCCGTTGGGGGCGGAGTCTTGGTTGCCCGCCCGACTTTTAAAGGGGTTTGGCTCCCAAGGAAGACGGCGGGTTTTGGGTTTGTTCAGCGAGGGGTTCTGAGTACCGGGCTTTGGGCTGTTGGCAGTGTCCCGGCGACGGGGTTTTTGTCCAGTGTGTCGTCCGCGTTTTGACTGCGGTTTTTTGGGTTTTCAGCGAGGGTCTGACGTCCAGGGCTTGGCTTTTGGCAGGCCCGGGCATGAGGGGTCGCCCGTTGTGGTCTTTCCTTTTGCAAGGGGAGCGTGTAAAGAATGGAAATTCTGGAGGGCTTGTGTTTTGTTTGTAGATTCAGGGTTTCATAAAAATTTTGTGTTCTTTCCCCGGAACGGGAGGTTTTTCCTTTAATTTTTTTTTTTATTCGCAAAGATTCTTTTATGTGAATTGGCTAAGGGAGGAGATTTTAAATGTGGGGGGAATTTTGAAGAGGGAAAAATTAAATTTAAAGGTTTGGGGGAAAAAACCCGTAATATGGAATGAAGAAATGTGCTTCGGTTCTAAAATGTAGAATAGGGGATGTGTTACAGGGATTGATGTTTTAAGAAAATATGTTTACGGTAGGGTCGCGGGTGTACAGAAATACTGGTTTAAAGTTTGATAAGATGGTTATTTTAAGAGTGTCTTTGGTATCGGGGGACGGGAATTTTATATTTAAAAGGGGCGTCACGCGGGCAGGCCCGGTACGGGGGCAGATGTTTTGTGATTGTTGGGTGTGTGATTTTTCGTAGGTGACGGGGTGGTCCCGGATAGACGGGTCTTGTGGAAGTTCACTTTTGGCTTTTGCGTCGGAACTAAACCAGGGTGGAGGGGCGGAAAGAAAATTAAGGATATTTTTTATAAAAGAATTTTTTTTTTTTTTAAATTTATTATTAAGATTGCAGGTGAATTTATGATTGTTTTAAATACAATAGTTATTAGTTAGATTATTTGGGTATGGGTTATTACGATTAAAATAAAAGAGAAAAAATAGAGTAAAAATAAAAGGTATGAGATATTTGGGGAAATTGTGCCCAAAAGCCTATTTTTGGTGTATATATTTTGGGTTGTTTTAGTCGAGGGGGGTGCTCAGTTTCAAAGATGTTTTCCCCACAGCATTGTGGTGTCAGTAGCATTATTAGCGCTGGGAAAACCCTTGTCGGCTTAGGTAATTGGTGATTGTCATAGCGTTTGGGAAATTTTCTGATGACTTTTGCAGGATTTGATTGTCCCGCTGGGGTTTTAAAGATCCCCGGGTTAAATTCTATTTTTTTGGTTTTGCTTGAAATGTGTTTGATTCTTTAAGCATGTTACAAGTAATTGATCCTAAATTGTGACCGATACGGGGGTCACAAGGGTTTTCGGATGGTAGTTGTTCGTTAAAGTGTTTTGATTTAAAAATCCTAAAAATCATTGTCTTAGAACCCAGTGGGAAATGAAGTCGGGGGTATGTAACCAGACAGTATAATCACTTTTATGAAGGAAGGGTTTAAATTTTGTTCGTGGCTGTTGATGGAGTGGAGAGTCAATAAAATTTGGGTTTTAATGTGAAATGGAACATTTCTGGTGGAGGAATCTATGTCAAGGTGGGGTTGTTAAAAGTCATGATTTAAAATTCCCAATTTTAGCGTCGCATTTTGGGGGTTGGAATTGTAAACACTGGAACCTTTTATTTTAGTGAACAACAAAAAAGTATAACTGTATTCTTCTGTGGAGTAAGACATTTCCTTTTGCACAGGTTTCCGGCGGTTTTATGTACCTCCCCCCCGGGCAAATCCGTGGGGTGGGCCCCTCTCGGTGGGGGGAGTTGGCACCGCCATCCCCCTGTCACCCTGCCCATTTCTCTGCCGGGGGGGGGGGGGCGCACCGGACCGGCAGGTGCGTTCCGGCGGGACCTTTTCCCTTTCACATCCGGGGTTGTGGCAGTTCCTCTGCTTCAACTGTCTCTTAGGGGGGCAAGCGTCTGAGGGCCCACCGCGTTTTTCAGCGTGGACTGCGGGTGTGGTGGTGCCCGGGGGGGAGGGAACCGCGTTCTTCGACTGCCAAACGTTCCCCCTTTTCGATCAAGCGCTTCAGTAAAGGGTTTTGTTTTTTGGCGGTGCTTAGTGTGAGAGCGCCGTCAAGCCCGACTTTTTCCAAAAACCCATATGGGAAACGCTGGTTCCCCGTTGTTTGTTTGTTTTTTTTTTTGGGGTTTTTTTTTTTTTTTTTGGAAGAAGTTTTTTTTTGCCTGTGTCAAGTCCCCCCGGGATTGGGAAAAGTTTTAAAAAATAAAATTTGGGGTGGGGGTTACCTAACAATTGGTGTTGAATTTTGGGGGTTAAGTTTTGGGTCCGAGGGTTTGACACCGACAAAAATTAGTTAAAAAAATTTCATTTAAAAAAAAAAGCATTGCGTGGGATCTGGGTTTTGAGGTATCAACCTTGCTTATTTCATCCCGGGGGATTCCCAAAGGTATGTGATTTCCCCCTTGCCCCTCTGGTTTGGGCCCTTTTAGTGGGCTGAGGTGTTTCTGTGCCTCGGGGAAGGGTCTTTAAAATGTATATTGAGTACATGCGTGCACTTTTGCAGGGGGGCCATGCTTTGAGGTCGGTTTTGGTACTGTGATTGTTTGGGGTTTGTTTGTTTTTTTTTTGCCCGGTGGGTTGGAAATAAAAAATAGAGGTCTGGTTTTTCATTCATTCGGGGGGGAGTGCGTGTGTGAAGCAAATAAAGCCTTTGTTTTTGAACGTATTTTCTTTTTTGGTGTGTTTGTTGTTGGGGGTCATACTCATAAAAGGGGAAGGGGTGGGTATACGGGGGATATATTAATTCAATATCCCTGTTATGTTTATACGTGCATGCTCCGAGGGCCCTTTTTATCCTTTATTGTGAAGATAAAGTATTGGGAAAAAAGTACACAAAGGTGGAAACAAAAAGGCAGGTACTGAAACACTGGAAACCAAAGGACATTAAGGATTCAGTTTTTGCTGGCAACACACAGACGTTTCGAAGCTTAAAAAAACTGTCTTTTTCTCTTCAAAAAAGAATAACAAGTTTGAGATTCCCTTATAATCCCCTAAGAACCCCCCCCCCCCCCCCTCTCTTCTCTCCTCTCTCTCTCTCTCTCTCTCTCTCTCTTTTCTCTCTCTCTCTCTCTCTTAAAAGTACTGAGCACCCCTACCGCCTCCTAATACACAGAACAAAAAATAGCTATATTCTTTAACTTTGAAAAACCCCAAACCCCCGAAAATTCCCCCCCTCTCTCTCTCCCTCCCCCTCTCTCTCTCTCTCTCTCTCTTCTCTCTCTCTCTTCTCCTCCTCTCTCTCTCTCTCTCTCTCTCAAAAGAAAAAGAAATGAGCACCCCCCCAGCCCCATAAACACCCAAAATTTTCTGTGCTTTAACTTTTGAAAGTGCACAAAGACGTCTATCTTTAATAAATGCTTGTCTGGGCCCGTTTTTTTGCCGCACCGAAAAGGGGAATTTAAGGGATGGTAGAAAAAAAGGGGATAAAAGGCACAGCAAATAATCCCATCCCTCCCATACACAGCAAAATTAAATAAAAAGACCCAAAAAAATTTATCTTTGGAAGACCGGTCACCCCCATTGAGCACGCCTCTCTCTCTTCTCTCTCTTCTCTCTTCTCTCTCTCTTCTCTCTTCTCTCTCTCTCTCTCTCTCTCTCTCTCGATCATGCACAAAAAGACCAAGACCAAACACGAAAAACACACACACAACCCACACACACACACAAACACACACAAACCCCACACACCACAAGAGGGAAGAGAGAGAGAGGGGGGGGGGGGGAGGAGAGAGAGAGAGCATTTTTGGAAAAGCTTATTTTCAATTGGTTTTTGGGGGGTTCTTTTAAAATTTCTTGGCAATGCTATCTTGTTCAAACCCGTCTCCGCCCAAAAGCAAATCCTTTGCTGCTTTGGGGAAAGCTATTTCATTCAAGCTGTCTTTGGAGAAGCTGTCATGCTTCAACCGTCTTTCAGAAATACCGCATGTCATTCTAGAAGAAAGCTGTCATGCTTCAAGCTGTTTTGGGATGCGTATCTTCAAACTGTCTTTTTGGGGGAAGCTATCAACTCAAGCTGTTTTTGGGGGAAAAATGTCATACCTCAAGCTGCCTATGAGGGAAACTGTTATCGTAAGCTGTTTTTGGGGAAAGCTGTCATCCTCAACTGTCTTTTTTAAAATTCTACTCCAAGCTGTTTTTTGGGGAATTCATACTTCAACTGTCTTCGTAAGTGCGTCATATTTCAAATGCTTTGGGATTTTGTCTATTTCAAACTTTCTGTGGGAAATGCTTCGCGCTTCAATTTTTCTTTGGGGAATGCTGTCAAACTTCAAGCTGTCTCTTGCGAAGCATCATCCCAAACTGTCTTTGAGGTTTGTCTTTTCAAGCTGTCTTTAGGAAACTGTCATGTTCAAGCTGTTTTGGGGCTTTTCTGTCATGCTTCAAGTGTCTTTGGAATGTGTCATCTTCAAGCTGTCTTGGGAATGCTGAAACTTCAAGCTGTCTTTGGGGGAAAGTTGAATAATTCAAACTGTCTTGCGGAGTGCTGTCAACGTAAAGCTGTCTTTGTGGAGTGCTGTCAACCAAGCTTTTTGGGGAATGCTGTATGCTTCAAGCTTCAAAGGGGGAAAAGCTTAACTTCAAGTGTCCTTTTTGGGAAATGTCAACTTTTAAGCTTCTCTTGCAAAGCTGTCCTGTTTAAAACTTCTTTGGGAACGTCATACTCCAAGGGCTTAGGGGGAAAGGTTCATCTTCAAGGCTGAATTGAAAAGTTGAAACCACCAAACCCAAAGCACATTGCAAATTTTCGGATATCGCAAAAACCTTTAGCAAGCAAAAAAAACCCCCGGGCCCCCCAAATGACAGCCTGAATCCCCGATTTTTTTTTTATCCTGAAACTGCTTTTCCCCCCCTCCCATTTACTTTTAATCTCACTCCTGCTTTAAAATGATTGTTAAACCCCAACACAAGCCTTTCGAGTTAAAGAAAGAAATGGTTTTAAAAGTGGTATCAGTGAAATAAGAACCTGGGTAGTCAGTCCGACCTTAAAAAACAACCGGAAATAGCTCAAGTCACAGTGGGGCGACGAAGATACCCGACAATACCCCCCCCTTCCTCCTCATTTCAAAAGCTTTTTTGCTTTCAAAAAAAAACTTTCAAGCGTCTGTAGGAAATGCTGTCAAGCTTCAAGCTGTCTTTTGGGGAAATGTTGTCAAACTCAAACTGTCTAGGGGAATGTTGTCATACTTCAAGCAAGTCTTTGAGGTGGGTCTCTGAAAAGGGATGCTTGTGTTGTGTGTGTTTGTGTGTTGTGTTTGTGTGTGTGTGTGTGTGTGTGTGGTGTTGTTGTGCCCATCACTATTTGACACTGTTTTTAAGGTGGGAAATTTTTAATCTTTTTATAGTTGGGGTTTTGTTCTTTTTTGGCACTCGACCTTAGATTCGTGTCTGCGGGCCTCTGCCAATGCCCTTTAGAGTTCGCCCCCTTGTTACAGAAATCGAAAGACATTTCTATGAGACCAGGGGCCCGACGAACATACAACCCCTCCCCCTCGCTCTCTCTCTCTCTCTCTCTCTCTCTCTCTCCCCTCTCTCTCTCTCTTCTCTCTCTCTCTCTCTCTCTCCCCTCTCGCTCTCTCTCTCTCTCTCTCTCTCGCTCTCTCTCTCTCATCTCTCTCTCTCCTCTCTCTCTCCTCTCCGCTCTCTCTCTCTCTCTCTCTCTCTCTCTCCTCTCTCTCTCTCTCTCCTCTCTCTCTCCTCTCTCTCTCTGTGCGTGCATGCGTGCGTATGTGTGTGTTCCAAATTAGTTCTGATCCCCTTGTTATCAGAAATCGAAAGACATTTCTATGAGACCATGGGCCGACGAACATACAACCCCCTCCCCCCTCGCTCTCTCTCTCTCTCTCTCTCTCTCTCTCTCTCTCTCTCCCCTCTCTCTCTCCTCGCTCTTTTCTCTCTCTCTCTCTCTCGCTCATCTCTCTCTCTCTCTCCTCGCTCTCTCTCTCTCTCTCTCTCTTCCTTCTCTCTCTCTCCTCTCCTTCTCTCTCTCTCTCTCTCCTCTCTCTCTCTCTCTCTCTCTCTCTCTCTCTCTCTTGTGTGCCTTGCGCTCTCTCCTCTCTCTCTCGCTCTCTCACTCTCTCTCTCTCTCTCTTCTCTCTCTCTCTCTCTCCCTCTCTCCCTCTCTCTCTCTCTCTCATCTCTTCTCTCTCTCTCTCTCTCTCTCTCTCTCTCCTCTCTCTCTGTGCGTGCATGCGTGCGTGTATGTGTGTGTTCCAAATTATGTATGTACTTTGTCATATTCATTTTACTGTCTGTTTTTATACATGCAAATTTTTTGTATGTTGTAGTACATTTCCATATATTCCCCCCTGCTCAGCCCACCCCCCACCCCACTCTCTCCTTCCCCTTAATTATTGTTATTTTTATTTTTTGTTTGTTTATTATCATTTTTTTCATTTCTCTTCTATTTTCATTTGATGTTCCATTATGATTGCATGACCGCTTTGTTTGCTTTCTTACATTATTTCATTTCACTGCATATTGTAGTCCCTACTCAGGGCGAGAACTGGACCGACCTCTTTGGGGGGCCACTTTTCACAAAGCCGCTCCAACTTCAAAAGTACTCGACGCCAAAAGCGACTCCCGCCGGGGATCAACGTCAAGGGCGCGCGAGGGCACGACAACGGACTTCCATGCCCCCTGTTCCAGACCTGCGCCTCCAAGGGGGGCTGCAGAGCCACCCCCGCGTACACGATGACTGCAAAAACCTAACGCATTTGGGACCGAAGGATCCCCAAACCGGGCGGAACGGAGTAAAAAAGCTTCAGTTTTATCTATTTATCCCGTAAAAAAAAGATTTTGTTTTGTTTGTCTTGTCTTCTCTCTCTCTCTCCTCCTCTCTCTCCTTTTCTCTCTCCCCTCTCTCTCTCTCCTCTCTCCTATAAAATTTGATAGGTTAAAAACCCCTTTGGGCGTTGCTGCCCCGTCTCTCTTTCTGACATCGTGCAGAGGTGACAGACAGCAATTCACAGGGTCTCCCCCTGGCCCATTTGTTGATTTTTGGGTTGTTTCCCGTTTTTCTAAGCAACACACACACACCCCAAAACCCACACATACACAAAAAAGCACGCGGCACACCACACACCACGCACGTCGCACGCGGCGCGCGCGCGCGCGCGCACACACCCCAACAAAAAACTTGCACGAGACGCCGTATCCGACGCCCGGTGAAAAAAAAGAAAAGCGATTTTAAAAAAGGAAAGATGCAAAATATACAAAAAAGGTGAGAGTGAGAGAGAGAGAGACAACAGGAGACAGAGAGAGGGGGGAGACAGAGAGAGGAGAGGATAAAGGGAGAGGGAGAGGGGAAAAAGAGAGAGAGTAAAGAGAGGGGGAGGAGAGAAAGAGAGTAAGATAAACATTTAAACAAACAGAAAGAAATCAGGAAGATAAAAGAGAAGGCAGACAGATGAAACAATTCAAAAGGGGAAAAAAGAGAAAAAAAGGCGGAAAAGCGGTAAATTAGTATGACAGAACAACAAAATATGGGTGTGTGGGGGGGGTGGGTTGCTGCATGTTTCGCCCCCAAAGATTTTTTCAGTATTTGTATTATATTATTATAGAGAGAGGAGAGAGAAAAGGAGGAGAGAGAAAGTCTGAGGATCGCGTTGTTTTAAAAAAGTGCTAAACCCGTGGGGGAGGCCATTTTGTTGTGTTAAAAACAATTAAAACCAAGTTTTAACACAAAATATATATCAAATTAATGAGAGAGAGTGAACGAGTTGTGTATAATTTATTCTTTGTATAATAGATAGATGACAGATGTGCTGATAACACCAAACCGGATGGTTTTATACATTTCACTTTTTATGTGTATAATTATTATTATAATATTATTAAAATTCGAAAAATTTAAAAGTAGTGGGGAAACAAGTGCAGGCTGAAAAATTCTTCAGTCATTATATAATGACTTGGCAAAGATTTAAAACTTTATTTTTTTTTTTAAATGAAGAAATGCGGGGAATGTATTATAAATATGAAAATCCTTTCACTAGCTGCCTGCGGGAACCATCGTAATCCCTCTCAAAGGCACATTTATTTGGGATGCCTGCTCCTAGGCCTTTCGTCGCTGGACGGACTCATCAGGAAGACACGGCCGATTGTGTCTGTGCTCTTGGTGTCAAATAGAGACACCACAGTCCATAATTCTTGGTATTCTCACACAAGGGTTCAAAAAAGAATCCAACCGCACCCTCAAAGCAGCCAGCGAAGGGTAGTAAATGGAACAAACAAAAGTGTGGAGAGGAAAAATGTTGCTGAAAAACTAAAAGCATTATTCAAACAGTATAAAATGTAGGGGGGCAATCTTTGAGCCCATGTTGAGGATCCATTCAAGGATGCAAGGGAGATCAAAAGATATGGAACAATCTGAGTGGTCAACTCGCTGTTCAATAACCCATGCATTGTAAGTGGCTAAGAATTGTTCAGAACAACCTTTACTTGGATCTCCTAAGAAATGCAATCTCCCCCTCCCTGACCAAAACAATATGATGCTGAACAATCAAACATGGGGGAAAACAAGTGCAGGCTAACAATTCTTCGTCGTTGTAGTAATGACATGGCAAGATTTGAACTTTAATTTAAAAAAAAAAAAATTTAAGATGAAGAAAATGCGGGGAATGTTTTTATAAATATGAAATTCCCCTTTACTATATTACATATATAACATATTATTTTATGTGTGTGTGTGTGTGTGTGTGTGGTGTGTGTGTGTGTGCGTGCGTGCGTGCGTGCGTGCGTGCGTGCGTGCGTGCGTGCGTGTGTGTGTGCGTGCGTGTGTGTGTGTGTGTGTGTTGTGTGTTTTGTGTGTGTGTGTGTGGTGTGTGTGTGAGGCAAGAAGAATTGTGTGGGTTTTGTGTTTTTTTAATTTCATTTACAAAAGAAGAAGAAAAAAAAGTTGAGGGAAACGCCCTCTCAGTACATCTTAAGCGTACAATTCTCACATTCAATATGTTGTATATTCTCACATTCAATATGTTGTCATTTCTCACATTCAATATGTTGTATATTCTCACATTCATATGTTTCATATTCTCACATTCAAAATGTTGTCATTATCAGATAATGAAGTAGAAGAGAAGGGAGAAAGAAGAGGATGAGAAAGACAGCCTGACATACTATCTAAAGCAAACGACGGACGAACAGACAAAAAGATGGATCAAACGGGAAACAAAGAAGGAACAATAGTAAGCTTTGACACTGCGACAGTAATTGAGAGAGAGAGGAGAGAGGAGAGAGAGAGAGAGAGAGAGTAGAGAGAGAGGGAGGGAGGGAGAGAGGAGAGAGAGAGAGAGGAGAGAGAGAGAGAGAGAGAGAGAGAATCCTCACCCCATCATCGTCATCTATCTCATCATCATCATCAACAACATCATACCTTCTTCATAATTATAAGCTGACAATCACATCATGATTGTGGTAGCAAACACACACATTTCTCTCCTTTTCTCTCTCTCTCTCTCTCTTTTCTCTCCTCTCTCTCTCTCTCTTGCTGTTTTTTCCCCAGACAAGCTAACAGATGCAGCTAACAAATTTTGACATCAGCTAATTATCTTTCCCCCGGGACGTCCGTGTCTCTCCGCAGCGTGGACCGATGAATGGTGGGGGTGGGGGGTGGGGAGGGGATTTCGTGCGTTTGCTTTGTTATCACAAGAAATTACCTTTTGCTGTACTCAATTAATCTTCTGATTCTGAGTTTTAAAAAAAAAAAAATAGACAGACAGACAGACAGATGTTAGTTCATACTGGAGAGAGGGAGAGAGAGAGAGAGAGAGAGAGAGAGAGAGAGGGAGAGAGAGAGAGAGAGAGAGAGACAGGGCAACCCGACAGACAGAAAAGAGATAGAGAGAGAGAGTTAAATTATCTGGTTGTTCAGTTTGCTCTTAATAGAGAGATTAGTGATTTTTAAAATTTTTGATCTACGGATAAGGGGTTTTTTTACGTCGTTTCCCTGAAAACAACCATGATAAGATGGGCTTGGAGTCGGATCGAGTTGGTAACAGGACGGTACGTTCATCCAAACAGCCCACATTCGAAAAATCGAAAAATT
>CM031617.1:12870304-12875304 GCA_018398815.1 Conus ventricosus
GCATCAGGTCATTCCAACCATGACCCAAACCGGTCTAATCACGAGATCTCGCCCTAATGTCCGAAATCTCAATTCTCCCCTTCTTCTTGGCCCGACGACACATGAAATTCAAAAATACAGTCACGAAACATCCACATGTTGACCGGAACACGAGCGGTACTGCAGGCCTGGTCCAACACAGGTATGATGACCAACTGTCAACCCTCAGAGTGACCAACAACAGTCGTACTGTGCAAAAGTAGCGGACCGATGTCAAACACGTCATGCACTGAAGAGTACACGTACACTCCCCGAGAGAGAGAGAAGAGAGAGAGAGAGAGAGAGAGAGAGAGAGAGAGAGAGAGAGAGAGAGAAGAGGAATGCTTAAGTGCGTGCATAAAGATATGTAGGGATATGTGTACGTGTGTATGCACATACATGTGAGTATTCCGGTGCCAGTGTGTGTGTGTGTGTGTGTGTGTGTGTTGTGGTGTGTGTGTGTGTGTGTGTGTGCGCGTGCGTGCGTGCGTGCGTGCGTGCGTGCGTGCGTGCGTGCGTGCGTGCGTGCGTGTGTGTGTGGTGTGTGTGTGTGTGTGTGGTGTGTGTGTGTGTGTGTGTGTGTGTGTGCGTGCGTGTGTGTGTGTACGTGACTGAGCAGTTAGATTCATAGTGTATACATTTAGAGTTTCGAGTTGTATTTTCCTTTATGACAAATTGTCCTCAAGTATCAATCTCATTTTCACTATTGATTGTCCATGTCGTCAGTTGCAAGATATGTCTTATGGTATTTGCTGTACTCCAAAACCACAGCAATACACTTCTTAAATCACAATGAAAATGAAACATAAGGATAATGTGAATATAGTCTTATCCGTGACTACCTACGGCATGCGATAACCGCCATCTGAAAAAGATATAGATTTTTCTGCAAATCATCAATATTGTTCATAGGTAAATTTGGATAGTGTCGTTACAAATTTGTCTTAATATGACATCCATTTGGTAATCTCGTATCTAATGTCCTTATCCATTTCTCTTCAGTAATAAGTCTGAAGCTTTTGCTTTCACCGTAAGCTTTTGCCAACACTGCAACAGCAAGGCCTTCTACTGAATGCTGAAGGAAATGTTGCATTATTGGATTTTCTCTTTGGAACTTGATGTCACGTCTGTGTTCCGCTATTCTTTCTTTCACACGCGAAATGTTATAAATAGCTTGTGTCAAATAAATATGATTGTATCATTCGCTTCTGCTGAAGTTGTCACATCATTTTTTTTCTGTTCAAAGCCTTTAAATTCAGAGAAAATGTCTCTTCTTGAATATGTGACAACGATTGCTTTTTGATCCGTATCAATTTGCAATTGCTTATGGTTTTTGAGCTTTATATGTTTGTTCACACACCCGCCTTGGTATATTATGAATGAATCATTTGAATCTGAATCTCTCTCTATCTCTCCATTAGTTACACGAACATCTTATAATGAGTGAATGTTTATTTGTATATATTTTTTTCTTGATGGAGTTTGCTTTTTTTTCAGTTGTTTTCCATTGCCATCGCAAATTTTGCCGATACTGTTTTTTTTTCTTTCTGTACTTTCTTTGAGACGCGGGTAATGAAGGTTGTGTGTGTGTGTGTGTGTGTGTGTGTGTGTGTGTGTGTGTGTTGTGTGTGTTGTGTGTGTGTGTGTGTGTGTGTGTGTGCGTGCATGCTTGCGTGCGTGCGTGCGTGCGTGCGTGCGCGCGTGTGTGTATGTCTGAGGTGAAGAAGGGATGGGGTGAGAGGGCGAGGGGCTCATTCAAAGTTGTTTGTTTGTGTGTTTGTTTGTTGAAATCTGAATTATCAGGGCATAGTGTAAACAAGCTGCTCGCCTTTTCATTTTACCCGCAATAAAAACATTCGTGTTCGTTCTCTCCTCTAGTGTGACCTGACAATTGCCTTTCTTTTTATCCTATGTTTTACTTCTCTTCCTTTAATTCGCATAATACTTTGTTCTAACAGCCCTTGAAAACGTTATAACCAACAATGTTGCTAGATCTGTGTGGGTCTGTTGTTGCTTTTTTTTTGTGTGTGGTTACCATGTTATAGATTTTTCTTTATGGTCTCCAAGAATGGTAAGACTAGACTGTAACACTGCGCACTGCTTAGCATCTTATCTTTGAGAAATGGATATTTAAATCTCTCTCTCTCTCTCTCTCTCTCTCTCTCTCTCTCTCTCTCTCTCCACCGCAGTTCTTTCCACCGTCTCTCTCTCTCTCTCTCTCTCTCTCTCTTACACACAGGAAATGTAAGATTAAGCGAAGCTATCACAATCGAGGTCAGGCGGTTCACCTCTCGCCCCCTGTAATTGATGAACGGACAATTTGGTCTCCTCCTTCCCCCTCCTTTTGTTTTCTCATCTCGTCCCACCGAGACCACCCTCCATCTTGATTTGTCTGTCGGAGGGCGGGAAAACCATGGATCTTGGTGGACACGTGATGTAGCTGCTGTCAAAATGGCCGACGTTTTGGGCGTACTAGGATGCTATTCCCTGCCCCCTCCTGCCGTCCAGAAGCGCCGCGTTTTCGCTCGAAGGTGGTTGAGGTGGGTTGGGTGGGTGTTTGGAGGTAGGGGACACACACACACACACACACACACACACACACACACACACACACACACACACACGCGCGCGCGCGCGCGCGCGCGCACGCGCACGCACAAACACGCACGCACGCACGCAGCACGCACACACGCACATGTGTATATCTATATAGAAAGTTTCCCCAACTACTTAATTGTTAGAGAGAGAGAGAGAGAGAGAGAGAGAGAGAGAGAGAGAGAGAGAGAGAGAGAGACAGACAGACAGACAGACAGACAGACAGGCAGAGACAGAGAGAGAGAGAGAGAGAGAGAGAGAGAGAGAGAGAGAGAGGTAGACAGACAGACAGAAAGACAGACAGACAGACAGAGATTCTTAGTGCTTTGCTGTGTCCATCTTTCGTAATTTTAAAAGTCACTGTTCGTTCAGATGAGTTAAGGGCACGTTACGTTCGTATATTGATGTACATCAGCACTGAATTTAACCACATGCACAGATATTTCATCTATCAATACGTTCATTGACAAACTATCATTACAAGGCTCGGCATCTAAATTAAAACACTACTCAAGAATAGACTGTCAGTGACCTTGGAAAATGAACAAAGTTCGGATTGCTATTTTTGGTTTTGAGACGTGTATGATATAGTCTCGGTCGTTAATAACCACAATTTGAAAATAAAGTGGGTCTCTAGGACTGAATAGTTATTTTGACACTTTCTTGAGTATGGAATCCACGTGGAGGTGAAGTGCAGCCACTGCCGATATCTTCACAAAGGTATACCACAAGGATAAGTCATAGGTTGCATGCTGTTCGACAATTTTACACACAATCTATTCAAATTAACACAGCATGATGCTGAGTTTATGCAATATGCGGATAATATCAACATGCTAAGGAGCTATGGTAAATGTTCAACCCATTCCTGAATGTCCTTTGAAACCATCTACCAGTGAAATACTTCATGCGCTGGAAAACTATCTACATAACAAAACATTCACTAAGAAGTCACATGAATTGCCTTCCTGCCCAAGACATATAGCACAGACAATCAATAAACTTAATTAAACACATTGAACACAAAACTCACTCATGATGTTGGTGTATATACGAGGGAAACATTTCTGTATGTCATATACCACGAGACCGCCCAATTTGAACAGGGCGATACAAATTAAAAGGTACCAATACTGCACATTTTAAAAGCATTGGCCACACTTCATTTGGCACATGTATTACGGACATCGCATACGATATTGCCCAGTCAGAGTTGAGCAGCTGTTGTGATTTTTTAAAAAGTATTTTCAGAATTGTTCTGAGTGGAATGTTTAGTGTGTGAGGGACAGTGGCGAGAGAAAATGACCAGAGACAGCAGGACGAACATTCTCAGTGATCTCTGTTGCCTTTTATCATCGTCTAAAATACAAACTTCGACTGAATTCGTGGAAAACCAAATTTTCCCAACATGTAGCATGCGATTGTTCAAGCCTTCTCTCAGTGGACCATGTTCTTTTTCATTGTTCAATATTAACTTCATTATATAGAGAATTGAACGTGGATGTGACTGTTCAAGTTTGTATCAAAACAATAACCCACAAACCAGAAATTGTGCAAATAGTAAAAATGCTTTCCATGTATCAAATTGATAGATTCTTATAAACGCTCCCATTCTCCTCGTTCTTTTTTTCAAAGTCTAATTTCACCAAATGTGAACGGACTCTAAATTAAAGAACCCACTCGCTCATTATCGTCTAATATCATCGCTGATGAACAGCCGTTAAATCACCACTGATCTGAAGTGAACTCTACATGCTGATGACAAGAAAATCATCTCAGTGAGCCCAGCAAATTGGAATGTATATGAAGACGAAGCCGATGAGGTCAGTTATGGAGCAGGCTTCAATGTCCAGCTATGTTGCTGTGGCCACGACAGATCCACTGGTTTTGCTGAAACAATCCACTGGCTTTGCTAAAACAGTCCAGTGGCTTTGAGGAAAGAATCCACTGGCTTTGCTAAAATAATCCACTGGCTTTGCTAAAACAGTCCAGAAGCTTTGAGGAAAGAATCCAGTGGCTTTGCTAAAATAATCCACTGGCTTTGCTAAAACAGTCCAGTGGCTTGAGGAAAGAATCCACTGGCTTTGCTAAAACAGTCCAGTGGCTTTGAGGAAAGAATCCACTGGCTTTGCTAAAACAGTCCACTGGCTTTGAGGAAAGAATCCACTGGCTTTGCTAAAACAGTCCACTGGCTTTGATAAAATAATCCACTGGCTTTGCTAAAACAGTCCAGTGGCTTGAAGGAAAGAATCCACTGCTTTGGTAAAACAGTCCAGTGGCTTTGAGGAAAGAATCCACTGGCTTTGCTAAAACAGTCCAGTGCTTTGAGGAAAGAATCCACTGGCTTTGCTAAAACAAGTCCACTGGCTTTGATGAAAGAATCCACT
>CM031617.1:12885304-12890304 GCA_018398815.1 Conus ventricosus
TTCACGATTCACGATATTTTATTGTCATTACCTTTACGGTCTGATGACAAGGGGGGGGGGGGGGGGTAACAATAGGTTCAGAAAGGAAATATTGCTGGCATATGAAATCAATACTAAAAATAAACAAAAAATATCTCAGCGAAACTTCAATCAGTTATGATATAATGATCATTTAGCCACATAAATACATATCCCAAGCACTCACCCACCAGCCCACCCAATACACACACCACACGCACACACACACGCGTGCGCGCGCACAGCGCGCGCACACACACACATATATACTCACGCACATACACACACACACACACACACACACGCCAACGCAGATATACACACACACACACACACACACACACACACACACACACACACACACACACACACACACACAACAAACACACACACCACACACACACACACAACACACACACACACACACACACACACACACACACATTCGCCCAATCACATGCATACACACATATACACACGCAGATAAGCACGCCCGCACACGCAGTCAAAAATATATGAAATTCGACCATCCACTTTATCATATGATATATGAACATTCATTTTTATCTTCATCATATTAATGGATTATGCATCATAGTGGGTTAATCTTTTCTTTTCGCAATTTCTGAGCCTCTGCAATAAATTTTGCAACTGATTTGATAATAATTTCGTCATTTGAAAGTAAAACAGATGTAACATTATGAGTCTGAGCTAGATCCGTATGAAAAAAATCACATTTGTTCCGTAATGTTACATATCCTGTACAATGGAATAAAAAATGTTTTTCATCCTCAACATCATAACCACACATAGGGCATGAAGATTCCGAGGAAGCCCCAGGCAGATACAATCTTTTCTTTGTATTAAATCCGAGAGTTCTGAATCGAAATCGAGCAAAATTAATCCTGTGCCATTTGTCTGTTATAATATATAGATAATTTTCAGCTTGAAAGACATTTTTAAATGAAAAAAAACCAACTGCATTTTTCATTGTTCTCAATAGCCGAATGCCAGTTTTGTTTGTACGAACATATCAGTCTGTCTTTAAACTCTGAAACAAATTGTCTATCATTTCCAACTTCCTGTAACATCCATACAATACCAAACCCATTTACAGACAATACTTTTTTTACTTGATAGGCCCAATTCTCTTTACCAGTCTCGAGTTGAATTACCATCATGTCGTATGCTTGTTTGCACAATCGAGACTGAGGCAGTTTTATAATTTTTAGCCAGTATTTTATGCACTTGACAAAAGATCTTATGTATAAAGGATATCGGCCGGTTTCTCCGTATAGCATAGTATTAGAAGCATGTAAAGGTAAATGAAGAAAACGTTTTATAGCATATGTGTGCACTCTTTCCATTTTCTGATTTGAGTACAAACCCCATATTTCAGCAAGAATAGGTTCTATTTGGGCATCCAATAATTTCCAAAATAGATTACAGTCAATAGTATTTAGCTTTTTTAATGACTTCAAAATTTCAATTACACCCTTTCTTACCCTTTCTGCTTCCCTCTTCCCAAGCAAAATTCAAACTTAATCTTGTTGAAAATATCATTCCTAAGTATTTATAAGAGTTGACAACTTTTATTTCATCATTTCCATAGAACCATTTTTCATGCATTGAAAGGTGTCCACCATTTCTAAATACAAGAAGAAAAAGAAACACCCGAAGGTGCTGGGGAGGACCCAGAGAAGCACTGTCTTCACCTGCCCTTAGAGCAGTCCTGTACCACCCTTGGAGGCCTGCGCTGTGTTGACGATGGGTACAGGCACGCACATGACACTCCATTAAGATATCAAGGGACATAACTGCTCCTGAACAGAGGTAAATTAGACTACAGGATGCAGCTCATAACAGCCTTAAAGTAGCATCCCCATGGGTGTACCAGCCCGTATTTCATGACTGCCGAGCCCACCGGCGAAATACACACCACCCTCCAGCTGCCGAGCACACCCCACAGACCCAACCACCCCTGCCCACGGACAGATGAAGACAGTGCCACTCCAGACACAGCCAAGCTTTCGCCATACGGTCTTATGTGCCCTCAAGAGAGAATCCAAAGTTGTAGTCTTTCCCACTGTCAACAGGACTTTCCCTGTGGTCAGTGGGTCTTTCCTCACCGTCACTGGACCTTTCTCCAGGGTCAGCCTAGTTAAGGCAAAGAAGAAAAAGAAACACCCGAAGGTGCTGGGGAGGACCCAAGAAACACTGTCTTCACCTGCCCTTAGAGCAGTCCTGTACCACCCTTGGAGGCCTGCGCTGTGTTGACGATGGTACAGGCACGCACATGACACTCCATTAAGATATCAAGGGACATAACTGCTCCTGAACAGAGGTAAATTAGACTACAGGATGCAGCTCATAACAGCCTTAAAGTAGCATCCCCATGGTGTACCAGCCCGTATTTCATGACTGCCGAGCCCACCGGCGAAATACACCACCCTCCAGCTGCCGAGCACACCCCACAGACCCAACCACCCCTGCCCACGGACGGATGAAGACAGTGCCACTCCAGACACAGCCAAGCTTCGCCATACGGTCTTATGTGCCCTCAAGAGAGAATCCAAAGTTGTAGTCTTTCCCACTGTCAACAGAACTTTCCCTGTGGTCAGTGGGTCTTTCCTCACCGTCACTGGACCTTTCTCCAGGGTCAGCCTAGTTAAGGCAAAGAAGAAAAAGAAACACCCGAAGGTGCTGGGGAGGACCCAGAGAAGCAATAATAAATACAATAATATTAGTTTTATCTAAATTAACAGTAAATCCTAAACGATCTGTTTCTTCTTTTAGTGACTTTAATTGGTTTTGGAGACCTATAACTGTTTGAGACATTAGAATAACATCGTCAGCAAATAGAAGTAAAAATATCTCAACAGCTCCTGAGATTAATTGAATACCGTGCTTTCCTTTTTTTGATATTTCAATTGCTAACTCATTAATAAAAAATGAAAACAATTGTGGGCTCAAAAGGCAGCCTTGTTTTACACCCTTTGAACATTCCAAATAATTAGAATATTCACTCTTTGCATGCACACATGCCAGCACAGAATTATACATACCATACCGCGCGCGCGCGCGCGCGCGCGCGCGCGCGCGTGTGTGTGTGTGTGTGTGTGTGTGTGTGTGTGTGTGTGTGTGTGTGTGTGTGTGTGTGTGTGTGTGTGTGTTAGTGTGTGTGTGTGTGTTGTGTGTGTGTGTGTGGTGTGTGTGTGTGTGTGTGTGTGTGTGTGTGTGTGTGTTGTTGTTGTTGTTGTTGTTGTTGTCTTCAATTTAACGTCTTTCCACATTAAGTGATATTAGACGAAGAGAAAGGATGTGGAGAGGGGGAGCATGAGGAGGAGGTTGGTGGGTGGGTTATCTTGCAATCATATACGAAAAAAAAAGCAAAAAAAGCATCTTTACAATCTTTACAATACAATGAAAAAAAAGGTATGGGAAGACCAACTTTAAATAACTAATGTGAATCACAACACAAACTGTAACAAATGTCCCACAGGACTGCGTAGTAAACAGTTCGCAAAATCGAACAAGAAACTAAAATTCTCAAGGATACTGTCAAGAGAACTTTCAGAAATAGCCGGTAAAATAGGTCTCAATCTCTGGCATTCCAGAAGAATGTGTTGGTTTGAAATTTGTTCACCGCACAGACATTTAACATTCTTGCTAAATTTTGTTTTGAAGGCATTCAGCTTTATCCTATAAGACAGCAAAGTAATGTGTCTAAATTTGAAAATGTCGGTATGATTCACAGCTATTTTGTTTGTTAAACCAACCGAATTCAGCAAGAGACGGAAGAATTTCTCCTTCCTATGGAAATATTTTGAAACTTTGTTCCACGATGCTTGTTCTAGTAAATGATACCCTTCCGTAACGGATAATGGGATGTTTATTTCTATTGATTCCCTGTCTTGTCTTGCACCTTTTTTTGCGGCTCTATCAGCACAATCGTTTGAATATAATCCAACATGTGAAGGAACCCAACAAAAGGTGATACTGGTCCCCTTTAAACTTAAAATGTTAATCATTTGATTGATTTCTATGATAATTTTGGATTTTTTCTTGTAATCAAATGACAGTAAAGCATGCAGTACAGACTGAGCATCGACGCAGAATAAAATTTGAAAAATGTTCAACGGAAGATCAACTATGTAATTAAGAGCCATAAGTATAGCAACGAGTTCGGCGGTAAATATTGATCGATTTTTACCAATGAAGTATGACTTTTCTTTTTTAAAGCTGGTATAACAAAACCTGAACCAGCACGGTGATCATCTAAGAGTGAGCCATCTGTGTATACCTTTAAATGATTTGGGTATTTATTCTCTAGGTAAAGTCGGACTTCACTTTGCATAATATACTCAGAGGCATAAAAAACGCGAAAAAATAGAGACAGTGCACGATTGTTCACATTGTGAACAGGACGTAAGCAATGTCGTTGGCACGTGCAACATTAGCAGTACGTGGTGTCTTGGCCGGTTGTAACCTCGTAACAGTGGTGAATGTTGCCGGGTCAGCGTTTTTGGCACGAGGAGTGCATTTGCCATGTGGACTACCTACGCCACGTGCATCAATGTGAATTGCAACTCAATGTGGCCCCCATTGTGGGGCTATAAATTTCCAAACCCCAAAAAGTTCAAATCATCCCTTCCAGAGGCGCCAACATAATGCCGAGACTTTCTCGTCAAGATCGTTGCATAGCAATGGGGCAACTGCAGGCTGGGGTTCCAATGAGGCAGGTCGCTATCGCATTCGGAGTCCACATTTCCACCGTCTATCGCCTTCTGGACCGCTTTCAAGCAAGAAACACCACTGATGACAGACCGAGGAGCGGCAGACCGAGGGTCACCACAGCAGCTCAAGACCGCCATCTTCTTCGTCAGCATCGACGGGAGCCTTACCAAACCGCTGCCAACACAGCCAGGAACACCGTCGGCAACCATGGCAGGCCAATCAGAAACAGGACCGTGCGTCGCCGA
>CM031617.1:12897804-12905304 GCA_018398815.1 Conus ventricosus
TTTAGCCAATGCCATACTTTCCATTTATGCACCATCAAGTCTTGTAAATGAGGATAAAAATGTTAAAGATAAATGTGTACCTGTGGAGTCGAGCCTGTTTCAATCTGTTTAAACCTGAGCTTCTTGCCGTTTTCGGTAATTTTTCTTAATATTTCTTAATCGCAGGTTTTGGATGGTACCAGCAACTTACCAATCATTATTATGTACGCATTATGCCGTAAATTCCAGAGCTGCTCTGTGCATCATATTTCAATGTTCTGTATTAAAAGCATTGTTTGAATAGAACGAAAGATTTTAGATTTTTTAAAATCTGTATACAGATGCACGTAGATTGTCTTCTTTATCAAGCTTTATCAACTGCGTGATTATCCTGGATGGACTGTCATAGTGTATTTGATTTTAATAGCCACTGAAAAAATGTGTAATCGAAATAGACAATGCTATGTAGCTGCTAATTTAATCCACTTTTATTCATTTGCCTTTGTTTTCATTACATGCAAATTTCCAGTAATAGGATGACACAAATGAGGAGATATTGTTCTACCTGTCTGCATGCCTTTTGCTATTAAAAGCCATTGTACATATCTGATACCTAGACCATGTCACAATTACTGTCAGCAAAAACAAAGGTCCTCAGTTCTTTGGCCATTGAAATCTCTGACTAGGAAATCAAAGACACATGTTGGTAAAGCCATTTTTAGATTGATAACATGGGAGATGGTCGTAAACAAACATTTTATCCAATCATAAATTTGTGATATTCCGATGTGTTGATCAAACACTACCGATCACTCAATATCAGTTCTGTATGGGTTTTTTTTTCACATTGTGACCTCGACCGTTGACATTGCTTCTGAGTTTCATTCAAAATCGATGCTCTCACTCATGGTGATTGCTTTCTAAAGCTTAATGAAGGGGTATATGCAAGATCCAAGGATTATCACGCTCGCGAGTTGCCTGCATTATGTCACGTACCTGTGACCTATGACCTTGCATTGAAATTTTTTTTCCTTCTCATTACGTCTTTCTGCTATGTGAAACAAACAACAGAACAAGACGCAATTTCTGTTGTTTCTAGAATTTCTCTTTTACTGTGCCATCAGCGACCTTCAGCTTTAAATTGCAGCATCTTCATGGTGGGGACGACCAAACAGATTTTTTCCCCCTTTTTTTCAATTTTTTTTTTATTTAATCCTTTTCCAAACAATACATTACAAATGATATCATAACATTTCAAAAGAAAAAAAAAAATATGGGGGGGGGGGGGGGGGGGGGGCGCACACAGACCACAACAAAAAAGGCCATTAACAATCAACATCCTTGTGCACACAGGAAAAGGGGGGCCAGGGTCGAGCGGGGGGGGGGGGGGGGGGGGGGGGGGGGGGGGGGGGGGGGGGGGGGGTTGGGGGCTGAGGGTAAGGGACAGGGGAGGTCCATTGACATTTTCATGTCAAACACACAAACAAACTTGATTATATACAAGTATTCAACCATTTTTGAAAAAATACAGCTGAAGTAGATCTTGCTGAATGTGGTGGTTTCAGATAAAATACATATTTTAAATTCTAACGTTCAAACTAATCGAGAACTGAATTGTACAGAAACCAAGTTTGTTTAAACTTGCACAAGTTCCATATTTTTGTAATTGCCATGTAATGCTCTAAGTAATATCTGTCACACAATATTACAAAGGTGTGTACATGTGGTTGTGCAATTGGCATTTATATATGTAAAATTTTGCAAATAAAGTGATGGATTAAAAAAAAGCGTCTGTCTGTGTATTCTGCTTAACATCAAACAAGTTCCTTGTTAATCATAAAATCATGACAATGTGAATATTTTTCATTCAGCAACTATTGGACATTCATCCAAAATCGGGTGTAATAATATGACAATTAAACAGCAAAATTGAAAAATGTCTGCTCTTCTTGTCACAAAAATTTATATAAAAAGTACTAGATGATGCAGGAACGAAAATTTCGTTGAAAGTAATTCGTTGAAAGTAATTTATGTTGCAATCAAAAAATCTATTTCCTGGTTTATTTCAGTTTTCAAATAATATAACGCAATTCTGTGCACACTCAGCGATCCTCCGGTGGCTAAATCCCTCCCATACTATCCTTGGGACGAAAGAAAGGTCGAAAGTTCCCAAAAACAGAAAACAGGACCAGCCAGCAAGGGTCACATCAATACATTAGATGGAACACAGGCTGAACATTGGATATTCCATGACATCCATCCATCTTATAGGTAAGAAATCATCCCAAACACAAGCATGTATTATATCCACACACCCAAATATTCACATTGCAACATCTCATCCCTTCCCCCACAGGCTCCCGCCATGTACACTCGATGAAATTATTTGCAGACACATGGCCAGAGCTCGCCCAGCGACGATACACCTGTACACCTATGCATTAGCTCTTTTATACTAAAGTCATTTTCATCTTGCTGGGGACCCTGACGTTACGTATGCCTCATATATTAGGCAAATACTCCATACTGCGTAAACTTATTCTAAAAAAAACCCCAAAAACCCCAGCTCTTATTTCCCTGACTACCTCCCCTCAAATGTGACATAATTTGTCACTTAACAGAATTAAAATCCTTCAAAATTAGTAGTTATCACAGTGACAGTAATATTCATGGGAATCAAGATAAGCATTCAACATACAGTGTATTTGAAATGGAAGACAATTCCTTTCACTTTCCAAGTTGTAACTTCCCCACTCACAGATCATTTACTAAACTAGTAAGAGAACCAAACACTCATGTGAATCTTCAAATAAAGGTTTATAATGAATCCGTTATTTTCGAGTTTTTGAAGTTCAGATTTCACTGTTGCTACGTATTTTTCTATTGATATCGTGCCTTGAGTATTTTTATAAATACTGAAGTGAGGATCTGGCCTTTGTTATCTTGCATCTGTATATATAATTTTAGCCAAAAGAATTATCAGATCAACTACAGTATCGGCGTTGAAGTTAAAGTTGTTCCAAATATTTACTATACTTTCTGTGAAAATTTTAAATTATCTACATTTGAAACATTTCTCTTTCAGAAAAATTTCCAGTGTTTTCCAAAATTCATGTACGTATTTGCATCTCCAGAAGACTGCTCATAGTATCTTTTCATTATGCAGAAATTGCAGTTTTGGTTTTTTACAACTCTATTTCTTTCAACACCACGTTATTTTCCTATTATTCTATGTATTATTTTTATCTGTAACCTTTTAAGCTTTATATCTTTAATCTCTGAATCTTTGAGAAAACAACGTTTCCAAGGAAATGGTTCTCGGTTGAGCTTTTCAGACCATTTTGTAAATGCATTTTGGTTTCCAGTTATCTTGATTAATGTTTTATAAATATCTGGGTGCCTTTTGATATAGAGCATATCTTTCTAAAGGGCCCCTGCTTTGTGCTCTGCCATATTGCGATTTTAAATAGTAAGTCCAACTTTTCTTTAAATAATTCTTTATTGATGCTATACATTCCCATGTAGGGACAGAAAGTTAATCTGTTTTGTTATATCTTGCTCTGAATTCATTAAATGTGAGTATTTCTCCTTTAAATTCTTTATTAAACCCAGAATTCTGTTTACTTTTTTTCATGCCATCCTTTAAACTTAACAGTTTTTTCCCCCTATTCTAATGTTATCGTTATAAAGAATTGGTTCGGCTAGAAACTTCCTGAGTGGTTTCTGGTTTTACTTTATAAAAAAATTGTCTATAGGAGGTGAATACATGTTGCCAAAACATATTTTCTTTATTTCTTATACACAGATATTTTTGGAGAGTACTCTTCAATGTGTTCATAAACGAGCAATTATGCACCAACAATTCTTTCCATCTGTGTGTAGTACTTTTTAATTCGTCTTACCCATGTATTTTTCAGTGATGTGATAAATGCTTGTACATCTGGTATGTTCAGTCCTCCATCTCTTATATCCTAACAGCTGTTTTACGGCAAATCTTGTCTTGCTTCTTGTTCCACACAAACCAAAAACATAGTCTTTGTAGTTCTTTTATATATGCACCCGGAGGGTTTGGCAAAAGAAGCAGAGAGCGTTAATTTGGACAAGATTAGCGATTTGAGTACTGCGATTCTCCGAGGGGGTTTGATAATTCTTTTCAGCCAGGTTTTGAATAAATGATTTTACTTCAATCTTTCTTTTCTTTGTAGTTTCTTTTTTCTATGTGTAATTAGATAAATTAGTAAACCATTTTTCCTAGTATTTTGAATCTTTAGGATTCCATATCATGTTTAGGTGTTTGCATATTTTTACTGTGCTATTTTTTTACTCCCCAACCATATGATCTGCGTTTTTTCTTTATTCAGAAACAATCCAGAGTTTTACCAACTTTTCTAAAATTTGAGTTGGACTTTTCAAAGGATATTCTGTCTCCACTATTCATTTGGGTTGAGTGTCATCTGCAAAATTGTGATATTTTATATTCACTTTCACTGTTTGGATTCCTTTTATGTTTTTTTTCTTCTTTGATCAAATAGATAATATTTCTGCACATAGTACAAAAATTATGGTGACATTGGGTCGCCTTGACGACACCCTCTCTCTAATAAAACCATGGTGTGCTTTGTCCATTGGCAAAAAACTGTTGATTTAATTTTTTTATAAAAAACACTAATCCATCTGCACTTTATCCTTCCCAAAGCCAAAGGCTTTTAATACTTTGAACATAAAATTCCAATCTAATGAGTCAAACGCTTTTTCAAAATCTAGATTATCAACATTCCTGGTTTGTGTTGTGTGTTCAGTTGATTGATCATATCATAGATAAGTCTGACATTGTTTCCCATGTATCTGTTTGGAATAAATCCGGTCTGATCTTCGCTAATTACAGTTGGGAGTATTCTTTTTAATCTGTTTGCTATGCATGTTGATCCTATTTATAGATAACATTTAGCAAGGAAATAGGTCTCCATTTCTTAATGTGTTCTTTGGGTTTACCTGGTTTTGGTCACAGATAATCATACCTTCTTTCGTCATTAAAAAAGTTTCTCCCTCTTTAAAACTCTCATTCAAGGCTCTTACAACTAGAAAGCCAATCTTTTTCCAAAAGAACTTAAAAAACTCAGCTCAAACCCAAATCTGTTCCTGGACTTTTTCCATCCTTCATATTTTTCAATGCCATGCCCGCTTCCTCCAGTGTTATTTTACCCTTCTAAAAATCTACTTTTTTCCCACTGTTATTTTTGGTACCTCTTTAACTAAATCTTCAATATTGAGTTGTTCCAAATCCTTTTTTATAAAAATTTTTCATAGAAATCTTCTTCTCTTTTATTCCATCTGTATGTTCTATTTTTTTCCCCTTGATTGTTTATCAATTTTGTTATTTGCTTGCTAACAAAGTTACTTTTTTTTCAAGTTTACAGAATACTTTGTATTTTTTTCTCCATCTGCTACCCATCTTGCTTTAGATCTTAGTAGAAACCCCATTCATGATTTTTTCTTTTTAACAAAGTCAATCCTGATTGTATTCTTCAAGTATCTTCATGTCTTGTTCTGTTTTGTGTTCTTTTTTTCAATTCCTTTTATGTCATGCATCAATTTTTCTTTTTCTGCTTTGATTCTCTTTTTTTCATTGTTGCATATGAAATTGTTTTTGTTCTAATTTTTATCAGCAAAAAGTCCAGAAAGGTCCTATCAGATACTTTAAATTTTATTTCTGAGTTACCATCATCTTTGTTTGGTTGGGTTCTTCCTGGGTTTCTGTTATTCTTTTATTCATTTTGTATTTCTTCATTAATTTCATCCACATATTTTTTATTATATCTTTAAATAGGGAGGTATTAAAATTCAAAAGTATTTTGTTTTACATCTTTTCTGAATTTAAGTTTTAGGGTTATTAATGAATGGTCAGTTCTATAGCCTGGAAATTTTATCTGTATCATCAAAGTACCATATCAGGTAATCCGACAGTAGAAAGAAATCTATTCTACTTTGTTGAAAGGGGGTTGGGCTTCTCCATGTATATCTCCTTTCTGTCGGATTGTTCTCTCTCCATATATCTGTTAAAACAAGCTCTGACATCATTTCTTCTACTGCTTTCTTAGCTTGGGGTTATTAACATGTTTATAGTTGAAAACAATCATTTCCATGTTCAAGGCAATATTAAAATCTCCAACTATTATAACATTGTTGTTTTTGTATCTTTTTATTTTCTGTATTAGATCTTCATAAAACACAGGGTCCATCTTTATTAGGACCATATCACTTACTAATAATAGTTCTTTTTTCCCTAGCTGCAAAGGATATAATAATGAAATTACCATTTATATCTGATTCAACTTTATTAATCTTAAATTCAATGTTATATTAAATAGCACTGCTTATTCCCCTGGCATTTGAAGTATGTGAAGAAAAGACACAAGTATCCCCATTCTGATTGTATATAGTTTTCCATTTGTTTTTCAAAATGTGTGTCTTGTAAACAGTAAATAGAATATTTTTTTTTCCTCAAATAGTGAAAGACATCTCTCCTTTTCTGCTTTTCCCAGCCCCTGACAGTTTAATGAAGAAAATTGTTATTGTATTGTTACTACTTGTTTTTTGTTCCATTATGTCATCTCGTTAGTCTACTTACTAATCAAGTGTTCCTTTAGACTCGCTAAAACATTTTAAACTTCTGGCTATTTTTTATTATATTGTAAGTTCAGGTCAGTTTCTTGTTATTATTCTGTCTATCAGCACAAAATCTCTTAATGAATTAACTTCATTCAAAAACCTGGCCTTTTTATTTAATACATCAAACCAATTGAAGCAATTCTCCAGGGAAAAAAAAAATCGTTTCATATATATCCAGTGTAACCATTCCAAATCTCTTAACTCTTCACGTAACATCAAAATGACGTTTACGAAAAAATGAATAGATCCACTTCTACAATTCAGTGTCCTGAAACTTTTCACGCACTTGAAAGAAAAATTAGTCTCATCAAAATTTTAGGCAATATCTTTGACAATGACATCCATGTAGGTCAAGTCTCCCCTCCCCCCCCTCTGAATTCATTCCAAACTCATTCTCACAAAAACATCACAACAAAACAATACAATGCACCTGGATATACATAGATCAGATAAATTCTAACTGACAAAGGTTGTAAGAAAAGGAATTAATACAACCTTTAAAAAGGCAAAAACAAATTGTTAAATTGACTATATGCGTCCCCCGGAGCACCCCGGCATTTCTCAACTACACACGTGTAAATTCATGCCTACTTCACACGCATACCTATACAGTATTTACCCCACAGGGTTATACATAACATGTACACAACATACACACATATGCATATTCAAATAAAAAAAAAATACTCCCCCTCTGCAATGTTTTGGTTTTCAAAGAGAAAAGGAACCCTTCCTACTTTCCCCTCCGCCCCGAGTCAGTGAATGTTCTTCCTCTGCATTAAAAAAATTCATACACACCCTATGCGGCCGCCCAAAGAAAGGGAGTGGGGGGAAGGGGAAGAGAGGAAGAGA
>CM031617.1:12915304-12917804 GCA_018398815.1 Conus ventricosus
GGAGTTTTTCCAGCAGAAGAGTGAAAAGGTATTAGAATATCCCTCCCCCTCCGCCCTGGCCTGTCAACATCGCCCCTCTTCCTCCTGAAGAAGAGCTGCAGTTAGACCGTTCACCGAGGACGAAGTGGTATCTGTGGTGAAATCGCTGAAGAATAACACAGCGCCTGGATATGATGGAGTTGAATATTCTTTTCTGAAACATCTGCAACGTCTGTCATTGCCTTTGACGGCAATATTTAACATTTGCTGGAGAAAACAAAAGAATTCCCACTGATTGGAAACATGCCACGATCACTTTACTTCCCAAAAAAGAAGGGAGTGTGATGCAGCCTGGTGATTGGAGACCTATTTCCTTGTTGACGTCCTTGTACAAGATCTACATGAAGTTAGTGCAAAGTAGGCTTTTACCATGGATTGTTTCGACCGGAAGGCTGTCACCAAAACAGAAGGGGTCTATCCCAAGAAACGGTCTTCAAGAACACGTTTTCTGCTTGAAAACTGCAATTGAGAACTTCAAGCATGTATCAAGTCAGTTCTACACTACTTTCGTTGACATCAAGGACGCCTATGGGAGCATTGATCACGAGTGATGCTGGATGCGATGCAGAGCGCCGGCTACCCCCAGCACATCATCGGCGTGACGGCGGATATCTACACCAACTCAACATTCCAGGTGCAGACGGGAGGCACGTCCACGCCTAGGATTACCAGGTATCGTGGCATTGTACAAGGCTGCCCGTGGTCAGCTGTTGTCTTCATTCAAGCGTTGGACCCGTGGATTCGATGGATGGAGCAGCCGTTCACACCAGCTTCAATGCCTTCTCCATGTCAGGCATACATGGATGATGTATGTGCCAGTGCTCGCTGTGAGGACAGCTTACAAGAAATGATAACTAAGACGGAACCTTCCTGCATTACACCGGAATAGAAGTGAAACACAGAAAGTGTGCCACCGTTCATGGACAACGCACAGGAAACAACTGGGCTTCTACAGATGTGACTGAGAACGTCCACGTGACGCTGCAAGGGGAAAATACACCGATGTATGGAAAAGATGAGCCATACCAATATCTTGAATTTCAAACAAATCTGACTGGAACTTCTGAGAAAGAGCAACTGGCGCAGGCGAGCGAGGAATTCGAAAGATCGCTAGAAAAAATTTCACTTTCACCTTTACCGTTGTGCAAGAAAATTGAGGCTATAAACGTCATGGCTTCTTCAAAATTGACCTTTTATTACAGCAATTCAAAATTCACAGAAAAAACTCCTGAAGACTCTGGAAGATAAGATAGTTGATTTTGTTCGCATTCATCTCAAGCTGAACTCTTCTACCAATCGAGCGCACATGTTCCTTCCCGAAAACAAGGCGGCCTTGGTCTGTTGAAACCAAGTACCATGTACTACGCCAAACGCATCTCATTCCTGATCTCTGTTTTGAACAGTGATGACCAACATGTCAGAATGGTAGCGCGCAACAGTTTCCATCTCCACATGGAAAAGAGAAAAGTGCCTCACGCAGATCCAGACGAAAGCAATTTTGGAGGATATGCCACAGACACCAAAGGGAAGTTAAGGAAAGGCAGAAAGGTCAGCTGGTCACGTTCTTCCTTCGTTGAGCTCCATGAGCTGTGTGTGCGACTGGATCTTAAGCTGGAATTCGATGAACACAGCGACAGTTTCGGAGTAGTACTCCCAGCTTCTGATGATGGGGTAGTTCAAATGCGCGACAGTAATTCTAAACAATTGTACAGCGCAATCAAAAGAATGCAAATGGACAAAGATACACACCATTTTCAGCAGCTGCAACAACAAGGGAGAATCACCCGGGTTGCAATTCCGAATGCGGCAGTTACCCACTCCATAGGACACCTCACAACACCAACATCAATGACCAAATAACCAGGTTCATCAGCAAGGGACGTCTACAGCTGCTGGAGACCAATGCAGTGAATAACATCTACTATCCTGATACTTACCGGAGAGAGTGTGCTTTGTGCGGGTTTCGTTCTGACACAAATTCCCATGCCTTGAATGGATGTCGTCAACTGAGGGGCCTCTACACACAAAGACACGACAGATGCGTTGAGATCATCAGAAAGGAGCTACAGAAATGCATTGCGACGGATTTTGTGGATGTTTTTGAACCTGTGACAGTTGCTGTTGTCAAAGAAGTCATCGACAAGACTGTTATCAAAACATGTGTACTGGATCCTCTTCCACCTACTTTATTATCTGCATGCATGGATGTTTTGTTGCCATATATCACTAGTGTGGTAAATGAATCTCTCACTTCTGGTTGTTTCCCACCTGCACTGAAAGCTGCTGTTGTCCGACCTCTTTGAAGAAACCCTCTCTTGACCCTGAAAACCTAAAAAATTATCGACCTGTCTCCAACTTGTCCTTTCTTTCAAAGATAATTGAAAAGATAGCACTTCTCCAACTCCAAAACCACCTTGACCAAAACAACTTGCTCTATTCGTTGCAGTCCGCCTATCGCACT
>CM031617.1:12922804-12925304 GCA_018398815.1 Conus ventricosus
CAAATTGCTTGGCAGCACTGTACAACAGAAAAAGAGCCTATCTGAATACTCAACGGCAGAAGGAAACAGAAGAGGTACTCCAAGGGAAGGAAGCCTATCCAATGGCTTTTTCTGAAATGCTGACTTACATCAATGAGATGAAAACTGCAAGTCTGAGTGGTCCACTGACATTCCTACTAAGTGAACTGTGTGGGCTGTACAAGGATAGGCTTGAGCAGCTTGGCATCGACTCTCCTGAAGTCCATGCTACCAGACTCAAAGAGCAGCTTCTTTTCCACATCCCGAGCTGGAAGCTCATCGTGCAGGGCGTGATGTCGTGCTAGCCTTCAAGAAGGATGTTGGGGCAATCCTGGAACAAGCAAGCAAATATGGAGAAGCAATCCATCTGGCAAAGGCTGCTGGGATGATACGTCGGGACATGCTTCAACAAAAATCACAATTCAACAGCACATTCCATGATGGATGCCTGGAACAGGCTGTCCCTGCATCGCTGCTTCAATTTGTCTGCATGATCGAACATGGAGCTGATATCAAGTCACAACTCCAGCATGGTGCATCGAAATCTGATCTTGCAATGTCACAGCTCTTGCAGTACAACTGTTTTGCCAAGTCCCAGAAGGAACACAAGTCCACAGGCATTCCAAGGACCGGGAGACACCTTTTCCTGTGTATGTGGGGATGTCTGTGTTTGCCAAAACAAGGAAGAGGCAACTCATCGAGATGCTCCATGATAATGGACTCAGCATCTCCTACGACAGAGTGCTAGAAATCTCAGCCCAGCTAGGAGAGGCAGTTGTGGCTCAGTACGTGGAAGATGGAGTCGTCTGCCCACCAGTCTTGAGAAAACATGTGTTCACGACTTCAGCAGTGGACAATATTGACCATAACCCAACTTCGACTACTGCTAAATCTTCCTTCCATGGAACCAGCTTGTCCCTCTTCCAGCATCCAAGTTCTGACAGCCCTGGTGAGGAACGTGTGCCACTGAAACTCAGCACCGACGTGAGGGTGCATAAAGTTCCAGAACTTCCCGATGCATTCACCAACGTCCAGCCAGCCTACATTACAAAGAATCCAAATCCTGCAGTTGTTGAAGCCCATCCATAACCAGCACCTGAGTCAATCCATTTACACCTGAAGCAAGAGTACAACTGGCTAGAAGAGGTGTTCCTCACTGAGACTTTTGGCGACGAGGTCAGTATCACATGGGCTGCCCACCATGCCGCACAGAAGAGGGGGTTGCCATTTGAAGTGAGCATTACCTCACTGCTGCCTTTGCTTCGTGACCAGGCTCACTCTGTTGCAACCATGAAGCATGCCATGAAGAAGATCCAAGAAACGGTGGCTTTCCTGAACCCAGGACAGATCCCGGTCATAGTTGCTGACCAGCCACTGTTTGCTCTGGCAAAGCAGATCCAATGGCTGTGGGTGATGGAGTATGGAGAGGACAATTTTGTCATTATGTTTGGGGGACTCCACATAGAGATGGCTGGACTGAAATCCCTGGGAACACTGCTGGAAGGTAGTGGCTGGACCAGTGCCATTACTGAAGCAGGGGTGGCGTCATCAGGCACAGCGGAGTCATTCCTGACTGCATCAAGTGTCACCAGGACAAGACAGGCCCACCAGATCACAGCATGCAGTCTGTATGCACTGATGAAAGAGGCATACCAAGACTACTGTTCTGAGTCTCAGGAGTCGGGCAGACCAACCCTTACCTTTGAAGACTGGCGTGATGAGCGGGGACATGAGAGTCCACAATTCCAGTTCTGGAATTTGGTGTTGGATATGGAGCTCACCATATTCCTCCTCATCCGCTCTTTGAGGGAAGGAGACTTCGAACTGTACGAGAGGCACTGTCTGAACTCATCCCCTACTTCTTCGCAAACAACAACGTGAACTATGCCAGATGGCTTCAATTCACCTCAGGGACATGATGTCCCTTGACCAGCAACACCCAGAAGTAGCCATGGAGTTTCACAAAGGGAACTTTGTCGTCCACAAGTCTAGAAGAGAGTTCTCTGCCCTTGCCCTGGACCAGCCCATGAACAAAACAATGCAGTCATCAAGGGCGATGGAGGAGCAATTGGACTGACTGAGGATCCAGGAGCACTTCGAAGGTGGATGGTGGCTGGACTGAAGTGAGCCGCCTGGTTGCTGGATATGAGGCCATGTCCTGTGTGAAAGATGCAACCATCACCACCAAGCATCATGAGCAGACCCAAGTGCCCAGAGGTCTTTCCTTGAGAAGAAGAAAGCACTACAAGCAGTGATGAAGGAGATGGGCAACCCTTCCAAGAAGAGTCAGCTGACCTACTGGTTCTAGACACAAAGAACATTGCTGATCCAGCCCTCGCTGAACTGGTTGGCACACATCACGAGAGAGGGAAAGAACAGTTCCAGTCATTCATGGAAGGCCTGCAAAATGAAGGAGACTGTTCATTCTACCATCCAATCAAGAAGAATAAGGCTGCTTTCTTCACACATGAGCAGGCTGCCA